>JAEQBH010000077.1:1200000-1615700 GCA_016808115.1 Tetrastigma voinierianum | reverse complement strand
TGAGTCTTTGCGGCGATTCTTGTGCGCGTCTGCAGAATTGGCTGGCTTGCCTTCCCTCATATGCGTGCATGACTCACGTCTCGTGTTGCCGAGCTTTTCTTCTCATGTCGACACTTCTTTCTGATTTGCACTTCTTCTTTTAACAGCGAGCGTAAGTTTGTGATCTTGCTCATCTGCATGCGAGGACTCGTGTTATGAGTCAGGGCGACGATAGGCGTATAACCATCTCTGATGAGCCACATTTGCAAAGTCAACTCTCCTTCATGTAGGGTTCGAGTTCAATGACAAATGACCGCTCTTTCGTGAGGTGCCCTTCTTGCATAATGTAACGACCTTAATAAAGAAGTTACTAGTTAGATAGAAAGGAAAAGAAAACATCCTATTAGTTTCAAATTTTGATTGATCAATAAACACTTGTTAAAGTACAATTGAGAGTTTAAACTTAGTGAACTAAAGAAGTCATACCAAAATATAAAAATTGAAAAATATCATAATTTTAAAATGGGAATGTGAGGTGTATAATAAAAAACAAGAGAATGTGAGGTAATTTTCAATCCATCTTACTTAAAGGAGCAAATTACTCCTCTCATACATCAAAGTTGATTCCAATATACATGTAACCAAATTTGAATTATATGGATATTTTCAATTTTAATAATTTAACTAATAATTTTAAAATAAGAATCTATAATTTGGTAAATACATGAGACTTGTATTAACAAGAAAAAGATAAAATTTGATTTTTACTAATTAAAAATAAACAACTGTTCTCGTAAATCCATGAAAATCGAATTCTCAAATGAAAATATCTTTTACTTTCGGTCATTGACTTATCTTTGTAAGATATTTAATAATAGAGGTTTCCGAAAAAAGCGAGCGAAGCGCGGCTGCCAACTCGGCATTTAAAGCAGAAACTAGCTTCGGTCCAAGCAGTTTTAGGCGGATTGAGGCGCGGCTGACCTTTCGACCCATAGGCTTTTCGACTCGCCTTATCTGACGATAGCGCGTTTATAGGCAGCTAAAAGCTTTGCGGCTAAACGTAGGTCGGCCAACCAGCAAACGAGGCTGCCGCGGGCCGCCCGCGGCGGGTTAACAGGCCCTTCCTTAGCCTTTTAGGCCTACCATGACCAGATCCACTTCTCTTTTATTAACATGTTATTATTTGTAAAATGCGAATTAATATAAGCTATTTATAATATGTATTTTTATTAAGGGTTTATTATATAAGTCGAATATATATCTGATTTAGTAGTGCGTTAAAATTTTAAGTAAGAGAAATGGGGTTAAAATTAAAAGTTTTGAGTATTAAGGGCTGTCGAGGGCAGCGAGGTGCTCGACCGAGCGACAATAGCACGCCTTGAACAGTCTGCCCTGAGCCTCTAGTAAGCATGTGAGACTAGGCCACAGGCCTTAAAAATATAAGATGGCCCGTTGACCAATCAATGGGCAGCAGGCCTCATTTGTTCGGGTCGGATAGTTCAATTGGACCCATTAAAAAAACCCCTATTTAGTGGTAGGAATATAGTTTTATGTAATATTTTAAAAAGGAAATAAAATATATTATATTATGATAGTACCTATCCGTAGGCCACGTATGCAACACAGGGCTGACCTACACTACCAATCCAGTGCGACAACACCGTGCACCCTCATTTTTGGTATTTAAGCACCTACCCCTTCTACCGCCTCCTCGTTGTCGCACCTTCTCTCTCTCCGCCCATCTTCTCTCTCTAAACTCTAAAGATTCTTGTAATTATCAGCCATCAGATGGCAGGTGAATCTGACTTCCTTTCTTGATTTTCTTATCAATTCTCCCAAACATTTATTTTGATTCTAATTTATCATCGTCAACGTTGATATTCTTGCTAGTTAATTCAGTTTTATGGTTGAGCTTTGGGTGTGTTTGGTTGCATGGAATTTAGGTTCCTACTCAGAATCTGCAGTTGGGTTGATTTATTTGTCTTTACAGTTCGGGATTGAATTAAGTTGGGACATCCAGAATCCCCGACCATAGTTTACGAAGTAAACGAGTTTTTGGGTTCCATAGTTTCAGATTTGAATTCCAAACCTGCAGTTGAATTCCAAACGGTGAAAGCAGGTTTAAATTGTGTTTCAATAGTTCATGCTTTCTTTCATGGAGCTCGTTGAAATGAGAAAGGGGTGAAAAGTTATGGAGCAGTTGGTTGAAAAAAGGTAACGCACGGGTATGCTGTTACACATCCCACAGATTTTCATTGGTGTTGAGTCCATGGGAACTTTGCCAATTGCCTTTGAAGAGTATGCTACATTGTTTGGATTCGTGGAATCGTTGGGAGTTAGGAGTAATCAGGTAGATGTGCACATAGAATTGCTGGTGCTGATTGGCAAATGCTCTGTGTTTTTACTGGTTTAAAAGTCTCGAACACCAAATAAATGGTGAAAACGAATTAGTGAAGTCTTGAACTGGGTCTGATAAAACCAACAACCGGGTGCAAGATTTAATGGTCTCATCTGTGGTGGCTGAATCAATATATTAAAAATATATTCTAATTAGTTGTCAATGATACAAATGATTACCTCTTCATCTTTGGGTAAAACCTGATTAAAAAATAAAAATGGGAAAATCATAAGGAAAATTTTGCAATTGTGATCACATTAGTAATTCTGAACATTTGATTAAGCTCTTACATACCTTAAAGCTGATAAAAATGCAAATCTTTTATGCAGCTTAATGTCAAGGAAGATTATCAAAACATTTTTTGTAGCACAATGCTGCGCTCAGAATAGGCAGTTCGGCTTTCCAATATCAAAGGGACGAATGTTCCTAATTTGCGCAGCTTTCTTCCCTTTCAGGAAGGAAGTGGCATGGACTGGCTATCTCTTCCATGCATCTGCACAACACAAAAATACGAGAATGGTTTTGTTAATCGAGGAAATGTTTACTGCAATGGTCCGTTCTAGACTCTCACCAGCTCGGGTTGGTAACACACCTGCAGCCATAACATTTCGAGCTTGCTTAAAATATCTGTCCTCTCCTCACACCATCCCCCTTCCCACTTCCCCCTTTCTTCTTTTCATCCTCAGTATGAACTGAACTTTGTCCATTTTTCTTCATCAAAAGGTCTTTTTGTTCTTTGTTGTGACTTGTTTGCATATAAACACTGGCTACTTTTAATTTTTCTGAATGGATGATTAGATGATGGTTGTTTAATCTTTGGGAGTTTACCTATTTTTATTTTTTGATTTTGATTGCAGCTGCTCCATCTTCTACTTCATTGCCATCTCTTGAAAAAGTTGATTTTCTGAAGCTTCAAAATGGCAGGTGAGGAATTTAATGGTCTGAATGTATAATACAGTTCATCAAATGTTGAGAAATTGATTCCACCATAAATGGGTTTGGATCAGGCTTGATGGTTTTCAGACCTAATGAAAATTGTGATCAGTTCTTGGTTTGTTTTATCTGAAAATACGGATGCTGTCAGAGTTATGGTCTTGGAGAGCTTAATGTCACAAAAGCAGAATGAAACTTAATAGTTGTGATTTTTTTTACATTTTGGATATGGTCTTTCCTTTTACACCAAGGAAAGCAGTATCTGAAATTTTATTGCTAGAAAGAGCTGAAATGGACAAAGTGTGCTGTGAATTGGTGTGAAGCAACACATAGACTGGTGATGTGGGACAACCTAGGATGGTTGCCTACATTCAAAGTGGGTGGGCTATGGTTTTATTTACAGTTTAGGAGAGGAACAGTGGATAAAATTGAAAAATGTAGATAAAAGATGAAGATAAAGATAGGAATCTTAAACCCTCACTAAATCGTTCTAGGAGTCTGACCTAGAATAAAATCAATGGAGTCTCACCATTGAGGATTGCAATGTTTGCAATGAAAGCAAAAAATTATTAATTACTCAAATCATTATTTGATTTACATCAATTAGTCTTATTTATAGGCTTCTCTTTGATATCCAAAATGTACCAAAATTGTAATAACCTTTTGTCTCCCCTTTCTAACTTTTGTTGCTACTTGCTAGTCTTAAGCTTTTCTAGCACCTATTCATGCATATTGCAGATAAGTAGGGCAAAAAACCACCTTGTTGATGTGAAACGAATTAGCCAATAGTACAAGATCAATAGGTTGCTTGGTTTCAATCCATATGCAACCTCAAAGGAACATATCTAGTAATGCAATGATGATGAAAAGGGCAACAACTTGTGGAAGAAAAGCATATGACCAGCCCGGCTTGAGCCCAAACTGGAAGGTATATTCCAAGAAGAAAAAGGGACATGTGGAAGAATAGAAGAGTTGCCAGCTGAGTGAAGATAACTATTTTATGGGGGACAAAAGGATGGGGAGGAAGGCAATAGGCAGATGGTTTTCGAAGTGGAAAATAAGGGGAAAAGCCGCTGTGCTCTGTCACAGATTCTCTTGTGTGGGTGATCCTTTGCTTAGTAAAGTGTTGTAGTAGGATGGTTGAAATTATTCCTTTAATTGTTCCCTTTTTCTTGTTGTCTGGAGAAGTTAATTGAAGAGTTATATTTCTTTTCCTTTTGAGGCTGTTTGCTTTGATAATCTATTTACAAATCACATGTTTCTGAAACTTTAAGAATCGGAGTAGCTAATTTACTATCAACGGTCTGACCTACCATGGTAGCGACAATACTATGGAAACAGGGCTTCAAAAAACCGTTTGGATGCATAGGAAGAACACATTAAAAATCTTACTAGCTTGACTTGAAGCACTACGGCAAAGCTAGGAGCGCCATTATTCATCACTAGGAGAACGAGAAAAATTTTAGAATGTGATATTGCCGGTGGATGAAATGCGTAGACCAACGACACGTCTTTAGATGACGTGACAGCCGTACCATTCCACCATTATTTTAATCCTTCCATTTCCATTCCACATTGCTCCCCACCACCAACAACCATACACGGGGTTTGATTACGGTGCCCACCTCGAGTTTTCCCATTTGACAACGAGGTTAAGCTCCACCATTTTTCGATTCGGCTCGTGGATGGCTCACCAGGGCTAAGACATATTTTCAAATCCCTGGAATTCCCGACAATTATAGGATTCCCTTGGCTCATGTTTCTATGGAAGGTGTGGGACCTGTGTGGATTTACTCAAGCGGAGTCAGGGAACAGATCTGGGTATGCGGACATTTGAGAGGTGGAGCTATTGAATCGATTCGGAGGAATTGGCAATCTTGGATCATCTACGAGCAGCTGAGTGGCGCTCAGACAACGGGGGCACTTGATGAATCTCTGATGACAATTTCAGGCTGGCGCCTCTTTGATTCCGCGAGACGTAAGGCTCTGTATTTAGGCTATTTCATGAAACGGGTTATGGGATGAATCAGCATTTGAGTGCGATGGGGGTCGGCAGCGTCTTCGCACTTTCACATTGCAAGGAATGTCGAAATCGCCATTGGTGGCAATATCGGCCTGGCTTGGCGATAAGCAAATTAGGGCTAATGGGGGTTCCTTGAGATGGGTCATGTACCAAACCCTATGGCTTTCAAAAATTTGGGTCACCACAAAGACCGAGGATTGGGTTAGAGAAAATCCCCCACACCTCTCTTCCGTTTCGTGACATCGCGTCGACATGAAACAACCATCTCCAGTTTACGCTACCTCTCTACCTCCACCACCACGACACCTTGGGTTCAAGCACTTGAAGCGCGCGGAATGGGAAGAAAGGCCTTGCAAGGGTTTATGTTTCAAATGTGGGCAACTTTTTTCCCCTCAACATAGATGCCCCGACGACTAGCTTTGCATGCTGCTCTTGGGTGACAACAAAGCAGTGGACGATGATGACAATATCATCCCTAACCACGACGAAGGGGAATAGAGCAAGTAGAGGAGAAAGAGGGGGTGGGAGTGTCGAGATCTTGGATTTTTGGTCGCGGAGACAACCTAGTATGATTTCGCCTCGAACCCAAGGCTGCGATGGGAGCTTAGAGGCATTCCATTCGGGTGCGGTTGATGAGTGGTGCCCTCAGTAACTTTGTGAAGAGAAAAATAGAGAGATCTTAATTTCATTATTTTAACGCTTGAAAAATCAATCAATCCACTAGATTACATATTGGACTTATATATATATATATACACTCATAGGACTCCTGTCTGGTAAGGCTGATAAATGAAAAATGTACGATATCTAACACTCCCTATATTTTGGATATATGTCGTAGCCACGAAACTTTGTTACAAATATATTTATTTAATTACAGGACCTCACGAGAGATTTAGTAAAGATGTCGCTGGTTGATCATTTGAATTGACAAAACTAGTAGCCATACATCGTCACGATCTTCTCCCAATGAAGTGGTCGACTTCAATGTGTTTGGTCACTTTCATGGAAGGCGGATTGGATGCAATATCTGGCCGACATGGTTATCACGAGATGACTTCATACGTTATTAAACAATCTCATTTCACGGAGAAGGTGTCCTGACCATATGAGTTTACATGTTGCCCGAGGCCACTTGCTTCGATTCTCGACTTAGAATCGCTGCATATGTTGTTTCTTACTCTTTCGGGATATTAGGTTACCACCCGTGAAAACCTGATACGAAGTGGAGCGTCTATCTGTTGGGTGAAACGGCCCGTCTGCATACGTGTAACCAATAACACGGGTGGCTGACCTGTTCTTATTACCGACACACGCGACTGGGTGATAACAATATATCGAGAAGAATGCGGTTATAGCGTCGATGGCTATCACATGGTTATTTGTGGGAATTATTTAACGACACTTCTTGGGAAGGAAATGTGTAGGTAATGGTGAATGGTCGGAGAGCACCTCTGCGTCGTCGATATCTCGAGGATCTCAGAAGATTCCCCGTCACGAGTACAAGTTTGACATTAGGATCCATAGGGTGTCCCGGCCAGGTTTACGATCCCAGCTGCTCTCGGTTTCTTCAGATGTCTAAAGCATACTTAGGACGGGAGAGGACTACACAGGCTGGATTGAGCTATCTCAATTCCAGAGAAAGTATTTGTTTCCCGAGTCTTTAGTTTGAAAGTGGGTGAAAGATGTTCTTTGGTTTAAAATACCATCACGATCAGCGCGTAATGACGATGTCATCCACATATGACCCGAGATAAATACCTTGCCCAGAAGAGTTATGATGATAAAGGCCGAGATAGTGGCTGTGCTTGCGAGAAGCATGCCAAGTGTGAACTAAACGAGAACTAAAACGGCAAAAACCATGCTTTCGAGGAGATTGTTTCAAACCATATAGAGAGCGTGAAAGCACGCACTAAGCCGGACTCCGCAGCGATAGCTAGGTGGTTGCTGCGTATCGCTTCCTCGGCGGAATCACCGTGAAGACATTTTTAATATCAATGAAGCGACCGGGAACACATAGCGACCCGTGGAGAGAAGCGGACCCAGCGATCTTTGGCGGCGGGAGAAGGTATTAAGCGTAATGTTCGTAAACACGAGTATATCCGCTTTAGCGGCCCGGCGGGCGCCAGGTCGGCGCGACCGTCGAGGACCCGGCTATAGCGTGCCAGACCCAGCCCGGTGACCAGCGGAAACTTACCCGGTAGCGAAAGCGACAGATCCCGAAGTGCCGGTGGGTCGCGAAGGCAACCATTTCATCTACCGTTGCACATTCGCCGACCGGATGGAAAGGATGCCTCATTAGTGTTCTTAGGAAGAAAGCGATTGGAAATGGTAAGGAAACGAATGCGAGTGGGTGAATGTCGATGGTAACTCAAAAATTGTAAATAGGATGAGGATTGCTAGTAAGGCGATTACGCTTTTCCGGCGATGGGCGAGTCATCGACAACGAGGCGAGCAGGGGTGGGGCGGAAGGGAGAGGAAGTGATGAGTCGACGGGGCCTTAGAAGGAGAGAGCAAGCGGCACACGAGGGCGGCGATGATAAACTGAAGGAGACGAGAAGATAGATCGTAATCCCCAGGCGAGGAGATGATAGGAAGAGTAAGACTTCGATAGCAGAGGAAGAGACTCGGAGGAGGAGAAGAATAAGGGAGTCGCAGCAGAAGAGGTGACATCAGCGAGGAAAAGAAAGTATCGATGGTCACGGGGGGAATAACAACGATAACCGAAGTCGAGGAATTAACTAGGGAAGATACATTCGTGGCCTTAATTTGAAAGCTTGTCTTGTCTGGGGTGAGGAATATGAGCAAAGCGGTACGACCCAACACGAGGAGGAAGGAAATAAAAGGGTTGGTCCCGGGAAAAAGAAGAGGGAATGAGGAATACGAGCATGTAGTAATACGAAGGGGCATACGATTAATCAAATAACAGGCTGTAGGGCAGCGTCCCAACGAAAAGGAACATGATGGTGGAGGAGGAGAGTACGGCGTCTCGATAAGATGGCGATTCTTCACGTTCGAGCTACCCGTTTGGTGAGGGTATGAGCCTGAGAAGGCCGATGAAGGATCAGTATTTAAGGGACATAAATGTAAAAATAAAGGGTGCTTGAGAAAAATATTCTGGGAGGGCATTATCCTTACGTGGCTGCGAGATAAGAAATATTGAATTGGGTAGAATTTCGGCATCAATTTACGGAAAATGAAAATAACTTCGGCTCGAGTTTTCGTTAAATAACCCGAAGTACATCGAGAATAAGTCATCGATGAAAGTGACAAAAATCTTGAAAGCTTCAAAAAGTAGGCGCGGTCAGAGTGAGGACCCAACATCGGTGTGGACAAGATCGGGGAGATGTTGAGATTATTCAAACGGCTGCGGGAACGAGAGACACCAGTATGTTTCACATTGCTCCGGGGCTAGCGTCGCAGTGACTGACAAAGTGGAAAAAGCGAGGAATGCATCTTGCGGAACTTAGAAAGACAAGGGTCGCCCGAGGCGTGGGCGGGTGGAACATCGGTGGAAGCATGGCCTAGCGGGGAGATAATTGCGGTGAGGTGATAGAATACGTGACTCACGTGATGCCGTCTTCCGTACTTTCGATCTGCAAGGTCCGCAAATTTATCGAGAAAAATAATGGAGCAGGTTAAAATGCAGTGATTTTCTTGATAGAAATAAAATTAAAGGGAATATTTCGAGGTACTTTTAAAGGGCGAGTGAGAGGTAGGGAAGGGGAGAGGATGGCCACAGCCACGTGCGGCATACAGGTTTGAGAACCATTAGCTAAGGTAGCAGTAAGGTAAGAGCCAGGAATTAGTAAGAGAAAGAGAAAAGATCTTTGTACCCGAAATGTGATCGGAAGCACGGTCGCAGAATCCGAGGGATCGAAGATGTATGAGTAAGAGCGAGGGCGAGAGGCATTGGGTGCGGGCAACGAGAGGCAACGAGCGACTTGGGCGATGGTGAAGATAGGCATCATACTCAGCGTCGGTGGGGAACACCACTGAGATGTGCGGGGCTTCCGAGTGCAGGGCGGTGAGAATCGAGAATCGGCGGGCCACGTGCGGTGCGGGGGAGTAGGTCAGTCTGGCGATGTGCTGCTTGATCGCGGGTGTGACGAAGCTTATTGCGATAGGTCTGTGGGACGTTGTCTCGACCTCGAATCACATTGCGTCACTCCGAAGGTTAGTATTAGAAACTAACACGAGAAGAATGCAAATGGTATCGGATGGCAGAGAAGTGCGTGTGGAGGAGACGGAGGAGGCGGTAACAGCATCATCCGAAGGGCGGGCGATGGATTGTAGAATATCACGATCTCGGTGAGATCAGGACGGAGGCGATGGTAAGGACCCGTAGAAGAACTTGTCAGCTTTGCGTTTGTTGAGCCCCGGCGTCACTAGTAAGAGGCATCGATGTCGGGAACTCCTCGCTAGAGGAAGCGTCGGCCCGGTAGATAGATCCATGTCTTGTTGGCGGGATATTATGATAGCGAGAAGCCACCTTATAAAGACGCTAGATATCATTTGTGTATAGAGCTTTTGCTAGTGAACTTAGGCATCTTTGGCGAAGATGAGAAGCAAAATTTTGGATCAGCGAAATTTGCCCGTAATACTATTTTTATATTTGTGCATGCATCTTCTTCAGTGCACCTTGTCGACACTAGGTATAGCATCCTCCGTTGTAATAAGATGATCCTCATAACCACGTCCCGTGAACCGGAGAGTTCCACGGCGACCGGGGAGAGATAATTCCATTCTGCGTCGATTTTTCGATGTGATAGTAGGAGATCCAGAGATAACAGAAGTAAAAATAGAATTTTTAGTTGCCATATCCACTTAACTGGAGATTGAACCACGTTTGAATTGAAGAGAGCCCTAATAAGAGGGCGAATCACGGCTGTGGAGCTTGAAATAAGGGTTGTGGAACTGAAGATGAAGAAAAAGAGGATGGCAGAGTAGAGAATACGGCGAAGATGAGCGAGAGATGACGGCGGAGCGAGAGAAGATGAAGATGACGGCGGAGGCAAGAGCCCAGGTGGATAAGGAGGAGGGGCGGCTTCGGGTTGGATCTAGCAGGAGGATAAACAGCCGAAACGGCGGCCAGGACGACCGGTATTGTGGAGGTCAGATCCTGCAGGAGAGAAGGAAGCAGCGCCCACGGCGCACTCACGGCGCGGCGGCGCGTGGACGAGCTGCGGGAGGAAGGCGCAGTGGTGACGTGTGGGGCGATTGCCGGCGAGGTTGCCACCGGCGTGTAGATCGGCCTCGTGGGCCTCGAAATCTGTGGTTTTCGGCCGGAGAAGAGCTTCCCGGAATGTCGCCGGTGGCAGTGACGGCGGCGGCTGCGGCGGCGAGAAGGAGATCCGGCGGCGAAGAAGGAGATCGGAATGGCTGATCAGCTGAGAAGCAAAAAAGTGGGTTTTCGCTTTTGGCTCGATCTGTGTGAGAGAGAGAAAAATAGAGAATCACAATTTCATTCTTTCCTGCTTGAAAAATCAATCAATTCACTAGATTACATATTGGACTTATATATATATATATATGCACTCATGGGACTATGAAATACAGTGGAAACCCGATAAATGAAAAGCGTACAATATCTAACATCCTATAACTTTTATCTCGTATATTGGTTTTAATGATGGGTCTTCTGCGAAGTTCTTTCTTTGGATTAACTTTATCGGGTTGGGTGATGGTCCTCGGTCCGTCTGTGAGAAATGTGAAACATATTGATATTAAATTGGTGATTTTCTTGTATTCTTGAGGCTTTTGGTGTTCGGATTAAACCCGATTTGGACATGGTTCTCGAATTGAATGGTTGAAAACTACGGGTGAGGTTGTTCGCTAGTGGAAGTGTTAGATATTGTCACAGTCTTTTCCTTTTATTTTTCTTGCGTATTGCGTGGTCCCGTGAGGTGTGTATATATATAAGTCCAATATACTAATGTAGAGACAAGTCTTTTCCATGAATAATAAAAAATTAGGGATTCTCTCTTTTCTCTTCTTCACATGGTATCGAGAGACGAGGAAATCTGAATTTACTTTTCGTGATCGTGTTTCATTCCGTCTGGCTTTATTCTCTGGAACCTTCATTTGTCGGATCTCCCTCGTCGTCACCACGGGTGACTTTCGGCAGGAAACCTTGGAGTGCGAGGCACCTGAGGACGATCTACACGTTGGTGGCAACCTGCCGGAAGCGACTGCGCACTTGCCAGATCGCAGCGCTCCTCTCGGCGACTTCGCGTCCCGCAGCGCCGACTGCGTGTGCGCGTAATGTGGCGTGACTTCGCTTTCGATGACGGGACTTCATATCAGCTTGTGAGGCTCAGTCTTGTTGCTCCCGTCCCTCGGCGGTCCGCCTCGAGCCCTCCGCATCCCGCCTTTTTGCCTATTTCGGCTCAGAATGCACTCGTCGTCGATCTTACTCCACGGTTTGTGTCAGCTTTTCTTCATCTCCCAGTTCCACGGCTGGTGATTTCAAGTTCCACGGCGTGATTAGCGCCCTCCTATTAGGGCTCTCTTTCAATCAGCGTGATTGATCTCCCGGTTAAGTGGATATGGCAACTAAAAATCCTATTTTTACATACGTTGCTCTACGGATCTCCACCTGCTTATCGCATCGAAAAAATTGATTGGTAGTAGAATTATCTTTGCAGTGCGAACTACATTGGAACTACGGTTCATGGGGCAAGGTTATGAGGATCGTCTTATTACAGGAGGATGCTATACCTAATGTTGACAAGGTCGCGATGAAAAAGAAAAATAGATCTCCTTGGCCATGTAGCGTATTATGGCGATCGGTTGATCGAAAATTTTTTAGCCGTCTTCGAGGCACAAAAACATGTTAGTTTTGAAATCGAGGCGAAAAGTTCTATACACGAGAATGATATCAGCCTTTATAAGGTGGCTTTTGCTATTGTCGATATCAAACCAAGCGAGGACGTAGTTTATCTGAGTATATTGGCGGTGCCTACTGTAAGGAGAGTTCTTGACAACGATGCCTCTTACTAGGCTGATGTTGGGGCTCAGCAATGCCGAATTGGCAAGTTCTTCATAGTCACTTTACTCTTGTATGATCAGCTGCATAAAACCAGCCGTCAGCGATCCATTAGTCCCATCCGCCGATGATGTGTTTCAACTGCGCTCTAAATGTCTGAAGCCGCACAAGCTAACGATCGTCTTACTCGGTGTAGCGCGTGTTGAACTCCTTGTGCGTTGGGGTTTAGTGTCGGTAGGAGACGGCGTCCTGTACCTATTGCGACAAGCAGCACACTCGTGATGATGGTATCGGTATGTGGCTCCCGCGCGCTAGACGGCGCGGGTCTTCACGGTCCCGATTGTACCCGTTTCGGGAAGCTCTTCCCATCTCGGGGTATTCCCCAGCGACGTGATATGATGACTATCTTAAGTTATCGGCGACGAGTCGACTTTGTTAAATACATTGCTGAGCTGACAATGCCTACCCTTTATCGCCTGAACAGGTGCTAGATCACTCTCTTTGCTCTACTGCACCTGCGTTATCTTAGCTAATGATTCTCAGCTGACAGTAAAGATGTTGGTTTGATCTCCGCTCGATCACTGCGTTCATCGCTGATCTTGACCTCATCGACCCAGAAAATCCACTTTCCGATACGCTGTGCTAACTTTCCGTGTGCACCACGATAGAGACTGTGACGCCTGCGAAGACTTGGGAAGCGACATGCGAGAAGCTTCAATGGCACGTGGGCGAAAATGAGGTGCCAAAGAGCACCATCACCCTCACCTCGAAAAATGCTCTCTGCGATTTTATTTACCGCGTGCTCTATACTGATCACGATATACGAGCCTACAGTGCTCTGCTGGATTCGATGCGTTCAGCATGTGTCGCTTGCGTCTGAGTGTCAGCTTTGAGGAACATACTGATGCCAAACGTTTGTCATTACTCGCACGGTACATCGCTTGTTGTTGGTCACTATTAAGATCACTTGGGATTTCGATGACACAGTAAGCTTTTACAATGAAAGGAGAATAAACTTAAGATTCTATTACATTTTCTGAAGTACATCAGCATCTCGCTCGATTCAGCTGCTACTGTGTGATACATGTAGTGATACCGAGGAATATTTTCTACCCGGCGTTATGTTCCACGACATGAGATCGCTTCATCGGTGCTAACTGTCTTTCATCTCCTGCTGCATGGGGCCTTCAACATTGAAAATATAGTGCTTATTAATGACGTACTCTTATATACTTTTTAAGACACACAGAGAGGCATTGCTGTTATTGATGTCGCTCTTACAAATCTATGTTACATGATCGGTTCCTCATTACTTCTTTCACGGCTGCATCCCTCCTTCCTCTTCGTGTCTTTGACAACGCCGCTGCTGTTCGCTCATTCACTAGACCAGCAACTTTTCACTTGAGCGCCGCATGGCTGCAAAACTTACGACACTCGAAAGGGTTGGCTCCGACTCATCGATATACTATGCGATGTCGCAGTACCGAGAACTGTACCTATGCTGATCTTCTGCCACTAAAGTCTTACCCATTCCCCATCATCTCCCGCGCATCAGACGTGTATCTTCTCGTCCACTTCGGAGTTTATCATCGGAATCGCATGGCGACCCATACTGCCTGCGGGACTGGCGACTCACTTCCTGTATCCCTAGGCTTCTTACCGACTTGCCTCTTGCGATAACTTGCACCACATTGCCGGTATCAATGTTGCCCAGCAATCGCATCTGCCTGAGCACGAGCCTATCGTCTTCCTACACTGCATTTCATTTCACTCTACTACGTTTCTCTTCATAAACGTGAGAAAACTCTTTTCCCAATAAAACTCTTTGTGTATGATAATGTGCTTTGCGCTCAACTGCGGACTTGTTGTTTACCATTGTGGATTCCAGGTTCAGTGTAAGACGAGGTTTATTGGAACGTGGTGGGGCCGATAAGCGCAAACTTAGCTTCACTGATGCTACTAGGATTTATGACCACGATGACCCATTTACATTCTCCCTAGTTGCCCATTTCTGAGCTCTCGCCTCTCTCGTGGCTAACGTGATTCTTGGCACCGTTGAATATTATGGTACGCTATAGTGATGCTGCGAAGGAATGAACGACCACACGGTTTTGTTACCGGCGGTGGCGACCGCTGCATGGCGGCGATACTCTGGCGCATATTTTGGCGTTTTAGCCCGTGTTGTTCAGAAACTGGCATGCGAGAAGCGGGCCCATCATCGCGGGGCATTATATGCGGTTGTTTACGTCGTCGCAAGCGTGTCGGGATGGTATTCAGCTGCGGCACCTTTTCATCACTGAACGAAGCTGGTACTATGAGGTGAAGACAAACTATCCTTAAGTATCAATCCCGCGGAGTATGGCACGGAACATGGCGGGCGATGTGCCAGCAAGCCGCGCATGGATCATAATATCGAGAAAGAAGGCGATGCTGGAAGGCTCACGGGTAACTCGACTTCATGCTCAGCGAACGCCTTCACCATTGCCTGATGGCTAGTGTTGTCGGCCCGATCCTGTGTGGCACCGACGGGTGTTGCTGGCCTCGGCGTTAGCCTGTCAATGCAGCGGGGCTGGTATTGATCTGCGGCGGCGTCATACCCGAGGCCGACGGTTTTCCGCAATGCGGCTGAGCGCGGCGCGCGGATCGGCGTTCAGCTGAGACTCGTCTTTTCGTGGTGGCAGCTGCAGAAAGCAACATGTAGTGGCCAGGCGTTGGCAGAGCATGGAAGCGTTACTGGCGGCATGTTGGCGCGTAGGCGGGGGCACGCTACTCGAGGACCAGAATGGAAAGGATGAGGCAGTGAAGGCATAACGATAGCGGCTGGCGATCGTCTTATGAGGCGGCACGACAGCCGGCCTCGCGACCAGAGAAGAAGACCGCGTCGTGTACATGGTGCTTGGTTTTGTTCTCGGTCGCCTGTTGGCAGCGACACGTCTGCAAATGCAGTGCCGTGCATTTATGGCCAAGCGGTGCATATGTTCTGCTATGCTCCGCCTTGAAGAAGGAAGGTGTTTAAATCTTATGCGATCTTTCACTTTATTTTCTTCTTGTATTGTGTGATGATATCGTCTGATATGTGAGGTATCTTTTTTTCGTGAATATAATAAAAATTAGGGATTCTCTCTTTCTCTCTTCACGAGAAAAGAGCGTCTATCACCGGTTTACACGGGGGGACATTGGGATTGGAATTGAAGGCCCACTCTTCTTCTCTTCAGCCACCCACTTCACTAAAAGCCTGGCTTGCTAATTCTAGAGAACTCTGTGGGGAGCGGCTGGCGTTGTAAAGCCAGATGATACAATGGCTCAACCGGGAACTTCTGATCTCACTTCGTCACGGTAGCTTGATTGCTCGAGTATTAGACATATATTCAAACCTCTCATTGAACACAGAGGGCTTACCTCGAGCGGCACGCCACCATGCCATCAATTTAATGCTTGACGAGGACTATCGGTGTTAGACCTTATCGCTTCACTCTTGTATTTAGAAGGAGGAGATCGATAGGTAGGTGCATGAATCTTATAGTCGGCCCCAACGATTAGCCTCGGATTACGTGATTTTACGGTGAAGAAAATCAGTCGTAAGGAGATATGTGTCGAAGATTGAGCCCTCAACAAAGTCACAATTCCAAACAAGTTCCCTATTCCTGTAATTGACGAACTGATCGATGAGTTACATAGTTCCTGTTATTTAACCAAACTGGATCTTAAGTTAAGATACCATCAAATTCTCATGAAACTTGGGGACATAGAGAACTGCTTTCAAGACACACGATGGACATTACGAGTTCTTAGTCATGCCTTCGGTATACGTACCGAATCCCGGCTTTGTTCTCCTTAATTTTAGGGTTTCATCACGATTGGGACTATTATTAGTTGTATATATTATCTTACCATGTATAGATGCTAAAGATTAGGAATATGTTAGTTATCATGTATAGATGCTAAGGCCCAGGAATCTACCATGTAATAGATGCTAAGAATTAGGAATATGTTAGTTACCATGTATGAATGCTAAAGGCCAGATAATTTGAGAGTGCCTTAATGTATGGCGGTAGTGGAATCAAGGAGAAAACTTTTCAAAATCTCTCTTCGTATTTACTACGTTTATCTAGTATTTTGACGTGGTATCGAGGCGGGGTTGCGATTTACGGTGTTCCCGAATAATTTTTCTCTTGGCTTTGTGGGTTTCTCTTGTTCGGCGCACTCACGGGTTCAAATCTTGGTGAACGACGTGAATTTACGTGGTGTTCTCTTATTCTCGACGTCGTCTGCGAGGTGTTCGAGTTCTTCTTTCTTATTTAAGTCTTCCTTTTTCGGTTGGCCAGGCTGGCGAATTTTTAATTTCGGCGTTCCGGTTTATGTCTTTTCTAATTTTGGTCGCCGATATATTGTTTTACGATGGTGTTTGTTTGTGTGTTTTTCTCCGGTCTGGCTCTATTTTGGTGGGATATTCTTTATCTCTTGGTCCATCATGTCATCGGATAAGTTAGAATCGTCCCACTATTTGGTTTCTTGGTAAAAATTATTCGACTTGGGGTCCAATTTAAATATTGTCGAAGGAAAAAAAATTATTGAGGTCATATTGATGGGGTGTTCAGCACCTCGAGGGTCAGAGCTTTGTCTGATGGGAAATTCATGATGCTCGGGTTATGACTTGTCTCCTTGCTTCGGTTGAGTCTCACCTTGTTCTGTTTGAGGGCCTTATCGCTAGCTATTTGTATGGGGACTTCTCTTGGCCGCCGGTTTACAATCAGAGACAGAATGCGCTAAAAGCGATTTCATTTGGAGTATGGAATGATGACTAATTTCACATAAGGTAGTCTCTGATGAGGAATATTTTACGGTTTTCAAACTCTTTTGTTTGTGTTGTGACATTCGTTTTTGTGCTAAATGTTCCCACAACTCTCTTTCTTTGTCAGAAGTGCATGTCTACGTGGCGAGATCAATTCTTGATGAGCGACTTTGAGGAAATTACTTGCGTTCTAATGCGATGAACCATCATCTGTCCCATCTACGGGATGCTTGTTTGAGTGAACTTCTTCGTGAGGAGCAGATAGATTCACTCGGTACGCCATGGAACATCGGCCTCTTGTTAATTTTTGTTCACGGCTTATGCGGCTTCTGAGAACATACGGGTAGAAGATTTTATGTGCTGTCCCGGTGCTGGATTGTAAAACTTTGGCCCGTAATGCTCGGGATGTCGAGGTTTTGTAACTCTTTGCGAAGCTTGAGGGTCATATCATCTCACGCGTCCCGTGCGCCCTGAAGGAAGCAAAGTGCTTGCTTATCATGCCTCGTGTTGCCCTCTCTAGTTACTGTTTGCATTGCGTTGCCTCGCGGTTGTTGCTCTTCACGCTCTCTTACAACCTTAGCAAACCGGAGGACCACTCGCTCACGAGAAATGGTACAACGAGAGATGATCACTACCTTTGCGCTTTTCTTGCTTAGGCTCTTAGGTAATCATAAGGTTTTCTTCTAAGCCATGGTGTATTTTGACTCAGGAGCTCAACATGACTAATACTGTGTTTCCTCTTTCCCAGTATCAAAAATTATGATGAAATCTGAAAATTAACCGCAGGCCGGTGGCGACTCTCACGCCTGCTCGGTCTTTGTTGGTGATCTTTCCTCTTCCTTAGCGATGTTTTGTGTCTCTGACCTCTCCACAAATCTTATTTCGGTTGGTCGGTGGTTGATAACAATTGTAATGTCCATTTCTCCGTTCACGGTTGTGTTGTCTTGGGGATCAAGTGTTAGGGTAGATGATCGCGAAGGGGCTAAGGGTGGAGACCCGACTCTTTCCTCTTCATGCTTCTCCTTCCACTTTTATTCTAGTTTTCCTTTACTTTCATTTACAGATAATATTGTTGGATTATAGCGAGTAAAGTGTGGCATAGATGTCTAGGCCGCAACTCGATGTCGTATTGCTTTTTGTTTAGTACGGATTATTGGAAATAAAGCGCATGTTCTTATTGATCTTTTCTTTTGATTGTACATTATGCAAACTTGGAAAAAGTAAAGTTCTACCTTTTTCCTCATCGTGCATCTCGTCTTATATGATGTTTTGAGCTTGTCGCTAGTGATGTTTGGGGGATTACTTTTTGTTGTTTCTTATGTGCATTACAAGTACTTTGTACTTTTATTGATGACTTTAATTAAGCTTTTTACTTGGTATACTTTCCTAGGGCTAAGGGTGAAGTTTTTCGGTTGACTTTCTTGCCCTCCCTTGAGACTTCAAATTCTCTACGCGGCGTGGAGTGCTGTGACTTTGATTACGGCAAGCCCATTTCCCAATGAGTTTTGAGGTTTTCTTAAGCAAGGGATCATCTCGGCGTTCTTGTCGCCGACACCCGCAACAAAAGCGGTGTTATGGCCTATAGTGATCTTGATTGGGGTGCAGATACAATGCGGATACACGTCGTTACTACGAGGTTGGTGTATGTTTTTAGGTGATGCATTAATTTCTTGGAGATGTAAGTAAAGATTGTGTTTCCTAAATCCTCTGCGAAATTTGAGGTATCATGCCATGTCTGCGCACAATTACGAAATTGTATGGCTACGTGGTCTCCTTAAGGAGCTTGGGTTTCCTCAGACTACTTCTACTCCTCTTCATGCTGATAACACTAGTGCTATTCAGATTGCCACCAATCCCGTTTTCCATGAACGCACCAAGCACATTTAAGTTGATTGTCATTCCATTCGAGACACTTTGGAAAGTCGGGTGATATCTCTTCTCGTATCTCTTCGATCTCCCGAGTGGCGATGTCTTCTTGCGCCAAACCTTTCGGCAGTGACATCGTTTCTTGTTGGCAAATTGTTGCTGGCTTGACCCACCACATCAATTTGAGGGGGGATATTTATATATACGATTTTAGGAGTTTATGCAATTTGGGACTCTATTATTAGCTGTATATATTATCTTACCATATATAGATGTTAAAGATTAGGAATATGTTAGTTACCATGTATAGATGCTAAAGACTAGGAATCTACCATGTATAGATGCTAAAGATTAGGAATATGTTAGTTATCATGTATAGATGGTAAAGACTAGATAATTTGGGAGACTATATGTATGGCAGACTGATGGAATCAAGGGGAAAACTTTTCCAAAATCTCTCTTCATATTTTTCTGTTATTTAGTATTTTGACACACTTTCCAAGCAGTGATGAATAGTCTCTTTAAGCCCCTATGCTCACGAAAGGTATGTCCTAGTATTTTCGATGATATTCTTATATATAGTAGGAGTGGGAAGAACATTTACAACAACTTCAGTCTATCATGGAGCTACAATACTAAATTTTTTGTCAATAAATAGAAATGTACTTTTGGGATCACGACAGTCTACTTGGGTCACACCATTGACAACAAGGGGTTGCAAATGCAATCCAATAAAAATTCAGGCAATCTTGAGGTTGGCCGATCCCTCAAAATGTTAAGGAGTTCGAATTTCTAGGCTTGACTGGATATTATCAAGAGGCCCATCAAGGATATGGTAGCATTGCAAAGCCTCTCACCACTCCCAGCAAGAAAGATAATTTCAAATGGGGGCAGGAAACTCAGGTTGCTTTTGACCAGTTGAACAGAGCCATGGTTACAACACTGGTACTTCAACTGTTATATTTCACTCAGCCATTTGAAATCGAATGTCATGCCTTTGGCAAGGGAATTGGAGCTGTCTTGATGCAAAACAAACATCCTATTGCTTATTTCAGCTAAGCCATCTCAGAGAGGAGTCTAGCAAAATCAGCGTATGAACGAGAAATCATGGGATTAGCCATGGCTGTCCAGGACTGGAGGCCTTACTTGTTGGGTAGAAAATTCAAGGTTTTTTTAGACCACAAGAGCCTTGGGCACCTCTTACAACAAAGGATTATGACCTCAGATCAACAAAATAGGGTGGCGAAATTATTAGACTATAATTTTGAGATCACATACAAGTCTGGCAAAGAAAATTGAGCTGCAGATGCTCTGTCTGGACGAGAAGAAGGCATGTACCATTCTCTGATTTCCTTTCCAACCTGACTAAGGATTTCATCTAGTACAAGAGGCGAACCAAGATCCAGAAATTCAGAAAATCAAGGCAGATTTGAGTTAGTCTCTGCTGTCCAGACCTGGTTTCACCTTTCGGAATGGTGTTCTCTATCATAAAGGGTGGCTGGTCATCTCTTATGCTTCCAGGTTTATCCCTCATTTATTACAAAATTCCATAGGGACTTGCACGAGGGGGCGTTTGAGGTATTACTATAGACGTTTGGCAAACAATTTATATTGGATTGGCATGAGTTCTACAGTACTAAGGTATGTTCAAGAATGTGAGATTTTTCAGAAAAGTAAATCAAGCATCTTGGCCCCTAGGGGTTTACTACAACCTTTGAGTATTCCAGACATTATTTGGGAGCAAGTATTGTTGAGCTATAAATAGGCTGTAGTCAAGCTGTAAATAGAATAGGAGAATTATTTTAAAATCCCTTAAATTGAGGGATTCAGTTAGATAGTTTTCTGATTTAGGAATAAGTTAGTTTCCTATTATGTCTCTTGTTTCCTATTGCTTCTCTTGTAATCCCTTATATAAACAGTGTGTATTGTCAATCTAATATATAGAAATTATTATTTTTCATCCTATATTTTGTGTCATGGTATTAGAGTAGTAGGTTTCTAAAACCTGGGCATCATTCTGGCTTTCATTTCCATTTTTCCTAGCCTTCATAGCTGAATTTTTTTTATTCACGTTTTCTTTCTCTGCTCTGTTTTCTTAAGGCAAAACAGAGTATTTCACACGTCCTTTTTACCAGCCTTCATTGTTGCTAGTTTTTTTTTTTTTTGTTTGGCGATTTTGCCTTAATTCCCGAGAGATTGGTTTAGGTGGAAGATGTTGGAGGTTGCAAAAGGCGAGCTACTCTGACTGATTGGAGGAGATTGTTTGATCACCGACAACCTAAGGGAATTGCAAAAATATTCAGGTTACATATAGGGATGGAAAAATTACCTTAAATGGTTTCAACTTGTTTGCTGTCTTCGAAAGGAAAAGGAGAAGATCAACCATCTTATGGAGTGCAGTACGGCTCCGGGATATCGGGTTTTGAAACATGGGATGAAGAAGATTCTATGATTATGACATGGTTGTGGAATTTTATGACTCTTGAGATTAGCGACACATGTATGTTCTTGGCTACGACTAAGGATATTTGGGGCCTTGATCAACAACGTATTCAGCGGCTAGAGTGCGGCTCCAGTATATGGGGTCGACGTGAAGATGATTGCTTTAAAACGAGGGGAAGTAAAGCGATTGCGAGATATGCCCGATGAATTGAAAAGCTTTGTGCGAGAACTTGATCATTATAGGGTGATAAAAGCAAATGTCTGAGGATGTAGTTGTTAAGGATTTCATTGGCAGATAGAGTCATGATTACCTTTATTGGGCTTAACCCATAATTTGATCGAGTGCGAATCAGATTCTTGGCGAGATGGGGTTTCGGTGCTTTAAGGAGGTGGTGGCATTGGTTCGGCGAGGGGAAGGAAGGAGTGTTATGCTTGAACCCTGAAACCTTGGATGGATCGACCATAGTAGCAAAAACGAGAATATCGAGGAGAAAGGAAAAAATGATCTGCCTAAACTTATTTGGGTGCAGAGATAATTAGTGGAAGGAGAGCGAGGACAATCTCTGAGATTTTTATTGCGAGAAACGAGCACACAAAAAGAAGTGTTGGGCGAATGGTAAAGCCACCCAGTGGTGAATGGAAGCCGGAGTGGAGGCGACAAAAGCCTCGAAGCACATGGCGGGGTAGCCCAAAGCAGGAGAATTCAGCAATGAGGCGGGTTCGTGTGGAAGGAAATGGAGAAGCTTGTTGGGATCCCTTAACAAGCCTCTTTCAGACTTGTTCTTTGGCTCTTCGGGTACACCTTCATTCTCTTTTGCATAAATGCCTGAAATAGGGTTTATGATGATTCTTAGGTAATAGGGAGGTGCATAGACCATATGACATCCAAATCTCAACTTTTCAATACCTATACTCCAAGCCCAAGTAACAAGAAAATTGCAGTGGCCAATGGCTCTTTAGCTACTATTGCAGGTTTTGGAGACATATACATCACACCTACCCTTATCCTTAAAATTGTCTTCCATGTACCAAAATGGTCATTGACACTTGTTTCCATTCAAAAGCTTACTCCTTGATCTTAAATGTTACATGCTATTTTTTCCCTTCTTATTGTGTTTTCGAGAACGGGGCTGGGGAGGATTGGACTTCTTAGGAAAGGCGGTCTTTACCACCTTGAATCATCTCAAAAAACTAGTAATAATTTGTCTTTGTCTTTTTCTTAGTTCCTCGAAATAAAGATAATCAGGAGGATTGGACTGGCCCAGGAAAGGAACGGTCTTTACCACCTTGAATCATCTCAAAAAACTAGTAATAATTTGTCTTTGTCTTTTCTTAGTTCCTCAAATAAAGATATCATTTGGTTGTGTTAAGGTTTAGTCTCCTAATCTATTTAGGATTCTTTTCCTTCTCTCTTTAGTCTCCTAAGTAGACTCTAACTCTGTTTCCTTTTTTGCTCTAACACTAGAGTATAAATATGTATGTTACTTCCTTTGTAAATAAATGAGAATCAGAGTATTCATTTTCTCTTAACATGGTATCAGAGCCATAAAAGAGTTTGAGAATACTAGGGTTAGAGTTTTGCTGTGTGGTCGATTCCAGCCACCCATCCAACGGCGGGTGTCACGCCGATTAGCATTACGGTCGATCACGAAGCCTCACGAACCCGCGGTCGCCATCGGAACACCTACGACCAACAACTTTTCGGGCGACCTCATTTCGGTTAATGACGCGTACCAGCAGAGCATCTCTTGATCTGCCTTTCAGATGGAAGCCTACGTAAGAAACACCTGCTCGCGCGACACGCCCGATCTTCAATTCGACGCGAAATTCACGAGTCGGCGGGGTGAGACGCATTGTTTGGCCACGTGCCTCCTCCCAGCAGTGTTGCTAGCGTCGTGAGAGTCCCACTCCGGCACTCCACGCGACTATCATTGTCGAAAAAGCCCTCATTTTCCACTTTTCTCTCCTAGTGGCGTTTCGAGCTATTACATTAAGCAGATCTCCTTTCTTTTGTGTTTTTACGAAGCTACGACACCTTCGGGACCTTGGGAGTTGTTTCTATTGATTACGTCGACATACGTTGATTTCTCATCTCATGGCTGAAAAGACATCTCATGGCTAAAAAGATGTCTCTTATGGTACGGAAAAGGTCAGACTTTTAATTCTTTTGTATCTGGAACCCCTATGATTACCTTGGATAAACTCAAAGGGAGCGAAAATTATAATTCATGGGCGGATTTTGGTTTTGTGGTAATGGTGTGAGATCATCTTGTGTGCGGACAGGTATCCCCAGAAGATCAACGTGCTCAATGGCCTTGATGCTCTGTATCTGCGATATGCACCAGACGTCCCATTGATGTCGAGGCTACATATAATATTGGGGCCTATAAAGCTTGCTACACATTGGAATTAGGTGGGCGTACCTTGTGAAATTCGGCGTCTCTGCCCAGGGTAATATCCTCCATTGCTAATTTGAGAAACAACTACGGCTATGGATATATCTGGCGGTGGACAAATGCGCCCGTAAGGATGAACTTTGCATCTATCTTCTTGAAATCTACTAATCGCGTGATACTTCACGGTCAGATGGATCAAATTTTTATGATCATTCTTGCAGCAACAGCGGGCCGATTTTACGAGCATTTGAGAACGGGATACTCATTGGAGCAGTTATTTCAAACTTTGATGAGGCTCTTGCTCGGTTACTTCGCCATACCTCTATTGCCACTTAGTCCATGCTCACTGAGATTACAACGGACACATCTGTGATGGTTTCTCAGTCTCATTCTCGAAGTGATTCCAAAGGTGGACGTGGTAGCAATTGAGGTCGAGTTCTCCTCAGCGCACCTGCGTAACGAGGCCCCGGGCAGCTTGTGATCGATCTTTATCGGTTACATGGTCGATCTCCTCGTACTGCTCATTTGGCTCAGTCTTCTAATCATTTAGCGAGTTCGAATTCTGTCTCAAGGAGCTCATGGTCGATCTCCTCGTACTGCTCATTTGGCTCAGTCTTCTAATCATTTAGCGTGTTCGAATTCTGTCTCAAGGAGCTCATCCACACCTCAGGGTGTCATTCTTACGCCTGGTGAATATGAGGAGTACCTTCGTCTCACTCAAGCAGCAAAATCTTTCTCCATTGCTTATGTTGCCCAGATTGGTAATGTTTATGCTTGCCTTACATATATTCATGTGCACCTTGGATCCTTGATACTGGAGCCTCTGATCATATCTCTGGTAATAAAGACATTTTTTCTTCCCTTACCTTTTTGTCTCCTTTGCTCACTATTACCTTAGCTATGGTTCTCGAAACCATAGCAAAAGGCATTGATTTCGGCTCGTCCCTCCCTTCCTTGCCCACTTTACCTACGTACTTTATGTTTGATTTTTCTTTCCAATCTTATTTCCATTAACTTAAAGTTGACTCGTGACGCCGTTGTGGCGCACTTTTATCACGGTGCGCAACCTTGCCGGGGCCAAGTGCGGGGGAAGGCGATTGGCAAGACAGAGTCCACGAGGCCTCTTTCACCTCAACTTGCCTCTTTGTTCCACTACTTGCACTTCCATGGAAGCTCTTTTCCTTCTCCACAGTGGTCTCGGTCATCCAAGCCTCTCCAAGTTTCGGAAGCTGGTTCCTCATTTTTCTAGTTTATCTTCGCTTGAGTGTGATTCATGTCAACTTGAGAAACATACTCGTGTCTCATTCCCAAAGCGCTTAGATCCTCGGACAAAGTCTCCTTTTGAGCTTGTCCGCAGCGATGTTGGGTTCATACAGTGCTGCGTCTACTTTAGGATTTCGTACTTTGTTACTTTTATAAGCGATTATTCTCGATATACTTGGTTATTTTTAATGAGCTTCCAGTGAGTTATTTTATCTTTCAAAATTTCATCTTGAAGTCGCGCTCAATTCAATACTTACGTTCGTATTTTAAGAAGTGATAATCACGAATATTTCTCATCATTCTCTTCATTTATGTCTTCAATAGGATTCTTCACCAAATCATTTTTGCTTGCACTTTCCGTGACAAAATGAAGTGGCTGGCGTGAAACCATCATTTAGTAGAGACATCTCGCACTCTCCTCCTTAAATCATAAGGTTTCTCGGCGTTTTGGAGATCGTATCTTATTTGCATGTTATTTGATTAACCGTATGCCATCCTCTATTTTACATGATCAGATCCCTCATTCTGTCTTGCTACCTAATCAACCTCTCTTTTGCCTCCCTTCTCGTGTCTTTGGTTATGTCTGTTTTGTTCATATTCTTACTCCTGGGCAAGACAAACTCTCAGCCAAGGCCACAAAGTGTCTTTTTGGGTTATTCTTGCTTCAGAGGGGTTATCGTTGTTATTCTCTCGACATTAACCGCTACTTTATTTCTACTGATGTTACCTTCTTTGAGAATTCCTTTTTCTTCTCTTCTGCAACGCGTCCTCTTATGTTAGATGTCTTATCAATTCCTCGTCTTACCATCTCTAGATTTCCCTTCTCCACCTACGGATGCCGTGACTTGACCACTTCAGGTTTATGCTCGTCGTCCTCGTCCCCTTACAGGGCCTATTGTTGAATCATCCTCTATGCTACCATCATCTCCTGCTCCGGTTCCGCAACCATATGATGATTTACCTATTTCCATTCAGAAAGGTACTCACTATACTTATAACCCTCATCCTGTTTATAATTTTCTTAGATTTCATCGTTTATCTTTACCCTACTTTGCTTTTGTCTCCACCTTGTCTTCTGTCTCTACCCCTAATAGCACTAGTGAGGCTCTCTCTCATCCGGGTTTGAGACAAGCAATGACTGAGGAAATGGATGCTCTTTACTCCAATGGAAAATGGGAGCTTGTCATTTCTTCTTTTTCTTTGCCAGTCTGCTTGTTGGTCGTCGTTGGATACGACCGGTGAAGGTAGGACTTGATGGCCGGGTTGGTGGCACCAGGCCAGTTTGGTTGCCAAGGGGTACACTTAACAATATGGCTCAGGGCTAATTATAAATACTTTTTCGGTGGCGAAAGATTGCCTTTGTTCACTTGCTTCTATCTATGCCTGCTATCCGCTCATGGCTTCTTTTCAGTTGGATATCAGGAATGTTTTCCTTCATGGTGATCTCGCTGAGAAGGTTTATATGGAGCAACCGCTTGGTTTTGTTGCTTAGGGGAAGTCTGGTTTCGTATGTAAGCTACGACGTTCCTTATACGATCTGAAACGATCCTCGACTTGGTTTATGGTTTAGCTTCCGGTGGTTCGAAGTTTAGCATGATTCGAAGCCTGACAAACATTCGGGTCTTTATCATCATACCTGCTTGGATAGTGTATTTACTTGATTGTTTATGTGGATGACGTTATTAAATTCTGATACCAGGATGGTATTAGAAACTTCAAGCAAACGCTGCTGACAGCACCCAGACAAGACTTGGAAAAGTATTTTCTAGCGTTGAATGGCTGATCCCAATTTCGGAGTGGTTATTTTGTAGAAGGAAGTATAGCTGGACATTGGCAAACCTCTTGGTATGTTGGATTGTAAACCTATAGACACTGCATAGATACGAATGTCAAATTTGTCTGCCAGGGTTGGGGAGCCTCACGAGATCCGTATTGGAGATTTCGACGACTTGTAGATAAATTGAACTATCTCGGCTATCGCTCGACACGACGCGTTTCTTTTCGTGGCGTAGTTAGTCGGTTCTGATCACCTTGTGGCAGTCATTGGGATGTTGCGGTCGTATTCTTCATTATGTCGAAGGAACACGGGTCCGGGGTGTTGTATGAAACGGTCGTTATAGATAGTTGGCTATAATTGATGCGGTTGGGTAGGCTCGCCCCTGAGATGAACGTTCTACATCAGGGTATTGTGTGTTCATCGAAGGTAACTTAATATCTTGGAAGAGTAAGAAACAAGATGTAGTAGCCAGATCTAGTGCTAAGAGTCGGTGTCGAGCTATGGCAGCGACGTGTGAACTCATATGGTTAGAGAAGCATCTCCTCGAGATCTAAGATTTAGGAATGATGAACAAATGAAACATATGTGAGAATCAAGCGCCTTGCATATTTTCTCAGCTTGGGTTCGTGAGAGGACAGCGCGGTGAGAGTGGATTTCCATTTATCGAGAGAAGATTGCATCGGGATGTATGGTACACACTGGTTTTGTCGACTCTAATGATCCAACTTGAGATATCTTCCACTAAGTCTTTTAAGGAGGTCTTAAGATAAAGTATATATGTGAAACTTGGTGAAACTTTTGACTTTATATGTTCTAGCTTGATGGGGAGTATTTAGGTTTAGTCTCCTAATTCATTTAGGATTTTTTTCCTTGTCTCTTTAGTCTCCTAATTAGACTCTAACTCTGTTTCCTTTTTTGCCTTAACACTAGAGTATAAATATTTATGTTATTTCCTTTGTAAATAAATGAGAATCAGAGTATTCATTTTCTCTTAATAGGTTGTATTACCTACGGCTAGGCCATCCATCTTTTAGGGTTTTAAAGGTCATGTTTCCTTATTTGTTCCAAGGATCAGATATTTCTAAGTTTCATTGCGAAACTTGTGAATTGGCAAAACATACTCGTGTATCTTTTCCTATTAGCAATAAAAGAAGTTTTCATCCTTTTCATTTGATTCATAGTGATATATGGGGTCCATCGACTATACCTAATGTTTCTAGGGCTCATTGGTTTGTATCTTTAATTGATGACTGCACTCGAGTTACATGGATCTTTCTTCTTAAACAAAAATCTGATGTTAGCATTGCTATACCTAATTTCCACTTAATGGTTCAAAATTGATTTGGGGTTAAAATAAAAAGCTTTAGGACAGACAATGCTTGAGATTACTTCAACCAGATTTTGTCACCCTATTTTCAATCACAGGGCATTCTCCATGACTCATCATGTGTTAACACGCCTCAACAAAATGGGGTAGTCTAGAAGAAAAATGGCATTTTCTTAACATAATCCTAGCCTTACTCTTTCAAGGGAATGTTCCTAAGTCATATTAGGAAGTTACGAGCCGCGTACGATAGCTTAATTCCTGTTGATGCTGAAGTCTGTGAGGTACTTAAGAGTTTCCATCACACCCGGAACCTCGAATGGGCTCCACTCTAGGAGGATATTTGGGTGCTTGCATTTGTTTATGTCCATAACCAACATAAAGGCAAGCTAGACCTTTAGCCATAAAATGTGTCTTCGCGGTTACTCATCCACTCAAAGGTTACAAATGTTACGACCCCTCGAAACTAGAAAATTTTTACATCTCGCGAGATGTCACCTTGTAGAAAACAAACCTTTTTTCCCCAAGTCCTCTCTTAAAGGGGAGATTTCAATGATGAAGATAATCCTTGTGAGGAGTCCTTTTGAACCTCTTGACCTTTCATGTCTCGACCATGGTGATGATGAAGAACTGAGTCATGCGAGACCAATCTGCAGAGTCACGATTCTACCAGTGAACCGATGTCATCTCCTGTTCCAGCTAGTGTCACTCGCAATTTTCCATAGTTTTCTAAGGTGTATTCAAGGGAAAAGGCCATTCTAAAGACAAAAGCGGTCCGAAACCATCCAACTCACACCACGAGATGAAATCATGAGGTAGATCGAGCCACCTTTAACTGGTGAAAACTTCCATTGACTGATAAGGCAACCTAGACTAAACCTTCCCATTCTTTGTTAGAAAGGCACCCAGAGAATGCACTAGCAGGCCACTTTATCCACTATCACTATGTCTCTTTAGCATCCATCACCGGGTCCGCAGAATTTCATTATGGTCTAACACCCTTCATCCGCAACACTTGTTTCTAAGACATTGACGGAATGGAAGGATGCATGAGAGGAGATGAGTGCGTAGAAAGAATACATGGGAGATCATTGAAGGCAGAAAGGAAAAGCATTGTTGATTGCAAATTAGTTTTCACCTTGCGAAATATAAAGGGCGATGGATTTCTTGAGAGACATAAGCAGATTGGTGGTCGAGTGCAGCTGGCATGGAGTTGATTATCGAAGACTTTCAGTTGCAAAAATGAATATTGTAAGAATCCTATTGTCGTGGCTACCCCACTACAATTGGAAACTCTCTGTATATGATGTTGGAAATGCGTTCTTCATGGTGATTTAGATGAAGAGATTTACATAAACATCCCATTGGGATTTGAGGGGAACACAGGTAACAAAGTGTGCAAGCTGAAAAAGGTCCATTATGGGCTAAAACAATCTCCTATAGCTTGGTTTGGGAGATTTGAAAAAGTCATGAAAGAGTTTGGGTACAAACAAAGCCAAGGTGACCACACTCTCTTCATTAAGCACTTGGCTACAGGGGGAGTAACTGCTATTCTAGTCTATGTTGATGACATCATAGTGACTGGAAATGATGAGAGAGAGAAGCATGAAGTGAAGCAGAGATTAGCAAAAGGGTTTGAGATAAAGGAACTAGGGAACTTCCTCAGTATTGTGGTGGCATATTCTACACTAGGGATCTCCATCTCAATGGGTATGTGGCCGGTTATTGGCCGAGAATCGGGGAAGATTTGGTGTCATCGGTCTACCCCGATGGATCCCGAGCCTGAGTTGGGAGAAATTTAAGAGAACCGGTGGTGGATAAAAGAATGTACCAGAGGCTAGTTGGTAGGCTCATATACCTTTCTCGCACTCAGCCAGACATTGCCTACTTGGTGAGTGTGATCAGTCAATTCATGCATGATCCAAGAGAACCTCATCTTCAAGGCGCTCCACGGGGTGCTTCCCTGTGCCCATTACTTGAAGGCGACCTCGGGAAGGAATTTGGCGTTCGAGAGCAGAATACTCTTGCTTTTAGAAGCATACTGCAGAGCCGACTATGCGGGTTCCATAGTGGATCGAATCGACTTACGGGAGCGTGTACTTTCTTGGAAGTAATCTAGTAACAGAGAAGTAAAGGCGAAATGTGTGCTTGAGTTGTTTGTAGAATAAGAGTTTAGGGCCATTGCTCAAGGGTTGTGTGAACTACTTTGGCTGAAGATTATTCTAGATGATTTGAGAATCAAGTGGGATCGTCCTATGAAGCTCTATTGTGACAACAAGTCGGCTATCAATATTGCCCATAACCCTATACAACATGATAGGACAAAACATATCGAAATCTTGTGAATTGGGAATTTGGTTGAAGTGAGGTGTGTCTTTCTTTAATGTAAAAAGGAGGTTTTGGGTAGAAAAAGAAAGAATATCATCGGGTGATGTTACGTGGAACATAGGACATACGCACTATTCCTTCCTCGATTTTTTCTTTTATGAAATGTCTAGTTCCGCGAATATAACATTGGCTGCATGTAAACACGAGCTTTTTGACTAAAGGGTATTCAACAATAGGGGATAAGGGGCTCATTCTTGGCTTTTCTAAAGAAAATGACTAATTTGGCTGGGGTATTGGTGACTATGGATATATGCATAAGGTTAAGAAATTTAAAAGGTGGCAGGTCCCGAAAGGATGGCCTAAATCATTTCCCTAATTATCTTACTACAGTTTCACCTTGAGCGATAATTGAGCCGAGGATTTTAGAGTCTCGCGGGTCAAATATGAAATGATCGTTAATTCTTCTCTAAACAGTAAAATTGACCAAAGGGTAAATGACTTGTCTTCAAAGATGATAAGAACTTTTGGCTAAATCTGTACTCATGGTTTGTAAGCGAGAGCGAATTGGAGAATAATTCCTTGTATTTTCATTGATCCATTGTGAATATATATCACAAGCCAATCTAACCTTCCTAATAGATTACTGACTCTATAAAAGGCAAGTTTCCCCAATAATTTACAACTCTATATGTAAACTACGTATATCTTATACTTGCAGCTCCCTCTCGAGTTAAAGCATAGATATTAATCATGCTTGACTTGTTTATATGAATGTAACAGGTCCACTTAGAGACCTTTGTGAAGATATCATCCAATTATTTAACTGAGTCTTCGTATCTGTAGAAATCAAGCATAGTTGATTTCTCACGAATGAAATGGCGGGCCATCTTAATAACTTAGTTCGTTCATGGAATGCGGATTAGAAGCAATATGAGAGGTAGCTTGGTTTGTCACCTGAGTTTTTCATTTGGGGCCCGGTGTCACCAAATGTTGACTTCCATGAGAGTTGATGAGTCATATGATCTCGCTCACGGTATGCCATTCTTATATATTACGACTGCCTTTAGATCGAGACAACGTTACGTTTCTTGCTCTTCTATGAAAGCTAGTTCCCTCAACAAACACGGTACCCCAAGTAGACGCGTGGTTCGCTTTAGATCTGCGTCTGGCGTCGAGAAAAACTGATTATGTTAAGCGTGATTGCGTATAAAATACCAAATCACGGAGACCGGCTTTGATAACGTAGAATACGTTCGATAGGCTGATGACGGTCGTTGGAGGCGAGGCGTGTATTGACTCTGACGCGATTGAGTAGGCAATATCAAGGCGAGTTCGCGTAAGGTAATTCGACCTAACTGGTGCTTATATCTCTCGGGATCCTGAAATGTTTCGTCTTCTCTAGTAAGATTGTGCGGCTTGGAACCATAGAGACACATGGTTTACCATAACTCAATCTCGGATAATAGATCGAGGAGCATATTTCATTTAAGATAAGAAGATTCCATGTTTGCTTCGCATAACTTCAATGCCCAAGAAGTATCTTAGCATCCCTAAGTCCTTTCTATGAAATTGGCTTTGAAGAAAGCACTTAAGAGATGAGATACCTTCAGAGTCACTCCTAGTGATAACAATATCATCCACATATACTACCAATAGAATGATACTTGAATTGGAGTTTCTATAGAAGACGGAGTGGTAAGATTTACTCTTCTGCATGCCAAATTCCTCAATGGCTTGGCTGAAATTCCCAAACCACGCATGGGGACTCTGTTTCAAACCATCTGGAGCTTCCAGCAGGCGACGAGCCTTTTTATCACGTGACGTAATGCGGAGGTTGCTCCATATACCCTGGCGAAGATCACCATGAAGAAAGACATTCTTTAATATCAAGGCTGATTGGAAAGCCCGATGATAAGTAGCGGCCAGGAAATAAAAGCGAGATGGATGCCATCTTAGCAACGAGGGGAAAAAGATATTCGAATGAGTCCAGCGCCATAGGTCGAGCACCTTTTAGCCATAAATTAGGTGCTTTTCGATCAAGCAAGCTAAACCATCGAGTTAACTTTTAACCGGTAAGCACCGACCGATGGCTTTTCTTTCCCGGTAGGTAAGCGTGCCGAGTTAAGTACCATTGTCATCTGGCTTGCATTTCTTCCACGCAATAGCACTACGCCCGATACATGATGAGATAAAGCCTCACATACGGTTACGAGAAGAGATAAAATCGGGATCGCGATAAAGAGCATGAATGTGTGATGACAAATGGTTATAAGAAACGAAATGAGGAAGTGGGTGAACAATGATGTTTACAGCACAAAATAATAGGAAGATCATCACTGAGAACTAGATCTGATGTTGAAGTAGCTGGTAGAGGGCTCGAGACTTGGGGGTGTTGGCGCCGAGTGTAGACCTGAGTGATAGGAGGTTTTACCTGAGTAGGGACAAGAGCAGGTTCGGAAGAGAATGGATGAGGTAAGAGTATAAACAAACAAATCTTCTTCCTCCCCCTGACTCGTAATAGTAGATGGAAGGGAAAATTGGGTAGTCTCAAAGAATGTAACATCAGTAGACACAAAGTAACATCGAAGAGTGGGACAATAACACTTATACCTTTTTGAACACGAGAATATCCCACAAAGATACACTTTAAGGACTTTAGATCAAGTTTAGAGACTTGAGGACGGACATCTCGAACAAAGCATGTGCATCCAAATACTTTGGGATCAATAGGGAACAACAAATTATTTGGAAACAAGCGGTGGTAGAGACGATCGATTAAGAACTAACAAGGGCATCTTGTTAATAAAAAAACAAGCTGTGGAGACTGCGTAGGCCTAAAAATGTTTAGGGACATCCATTTGGAATAAGGGCTCGGCGTCACCGAGAAGATGTGATAACTACCGGTACCGGGTGCGAGGTGTATCAACACATGAAGTCCCCATTTTGTAACATGAAGGGTAAATCTTAGATAAATATTCCTTGGCATTATCACTTCTCAATGTTTGAGCAAATGAAATTGTGTTTGAATTTCGAAGCCTGAACTAAAATGAGAAAAAAGCTCAGAGCGACTTTTCATTAAATAAAGCGAAGTGACACGAGAGAAATCATCGAAAAGGTTGCGAGAAAATGTTTAAACCCAGGCCCGGCAAGCGGACAAGGACCCTAAACATCAGAATGAACTAGCTTAAAAGGAGCGGAAGCTCGTTTATTCACTCTAAGACTGGCTTTTCGATGAAGCTTAGCATGTGAGGCATGACTGTGATTCAATGAGGATAGGCTAAGCGAGGATATGGTTTCTTGACAAGGGGAGAAGGATGACCCATGCGACGATGTAATTCGAATGGGGTAACAACCCGAAACAATAACGAGACTTTGGCAACTACGTTTCAAGGATGTAAATACCGCCGAACTTCATTTATCGGCCGATAATGACCCCGTCGAAAGATCGCGAATCGAAGCAATGATCAGAAAGAATGAGGATCACTGCGATTAAGTGTGCGAGTGAGTTTGCAGTAAATTAAAAGATGGTGTGGTAAGCTGGCAGTGAGTGATTAGAGGTTGAGATGAATTGTCCTTGACTTCCAGGGCGTAAGATGTTGACCGTTTGCGAGGGTAGCATTAGAAGACTCGAAGGTATTGGCGAAATGTAATGCATAAAGCTGGAATTCTTTGTCGGTGGTCGGTGGTTCCAAAGTCAATGACCCAAGTAGAGGAAGAGGAAATAAAATATGTGTTGGTTTTACTTGACTCGACAAATTCTGCCCGATAGAAGCTTGAATGCGGAGCGAAGTGATTTACGATGATGAGCAGGCGAAGTATCGATTTTATTACGAGCTACCTACAATTATGGCGTGCATGTCTTGGATTATGGCAATAATGACACATGACTCCTCCTGAGGGTTTCGTGATAGTCATGGAACCAGATCTAACTCGAACAAGTCTCTGAAAATCCGAAAAAATACCCGAAAAATAGGATCTTGCAAGAAGAAGAACACCTTTTCACGAAAAACACTACATGCGAGATATGTTTGGGTCCCAGAAACCACAAGTACCTGATGTTGCGTATCTCGAAGGAATCGAGGAAGAGTATGAAGAAACTTCACAGAAGAACATTGGTGTGAACACAAAATCTTTTGAAAAAGCTTTGTTGTTCTTGAAGCATCGGCAGGGGGGATGCGGGGTGGATGTGGAGGGTTTATTGGCGGGTTAATCTTCGGAGGAGTAGGCACGTTGCGAGGATGGCCCGTGCACCCTCAGCGCCACCACGCGTCGCGGCGTGGGAAGCAAAGGCGTTTCGCGGTTTGGGTGTGTAAGTCGCAGCCTTGACTTTTTAGGTCCTTGGGGAGAACCTGCCTCCCCATGGGGCGGTGTGGGTGTCACGCTCTTCCAAGCAACGCGTGTTTTGAACACGCATGCCACGAACCACAGGGTTCTCGAAATTCCTTGACAAAAATTTGCCTTTTACGGAAAATTCAAACCATGGGCTTTGATACCATGTAGAAAGCAGACAAAAGAATTGGAGGAATGAATTATTATGTATTTTTCATTGATCCATTGATAGCATATATATACAAAGGGTGATCTAACCCAATAGATTCTGACTCTATAAGACAAGTTTCTTAATAGGTTACAACTCTATACGTAAACTAGATTTATGCTATAACAATGGTCAAAACATTATGCTTTAAGTTCAAATATCTCTCATTTTCTTCATGTGAAAGAAGGTTCAATCATTATTCATTATAGGCATCACAATCAATCCCAAAACAAGCTCAACCAAAAACAAAAACAACCTAAAAATGAAAACAAAAACCTAAAAACTGAAACATTTAAAAAGCGACTAAAACACCTGGCCGACTAAAGAAAACACTAAACATAGGATAGTGAAGAATGGAAATTTTTAAAACTAAGGGACACCCCGATCCAGAACTTAAAATAGCATTGTCCTGATGTATGAAATATGAAAGGTTAGAAACGAAGGACTCTCTAGATGATCAATTTTGATCATTGGGCTCAGGTTGAGGGGCGGGTCTTGATGGAACTCCCACCCTTGTGTATCGAAGCTTGATACTTACTTTAAAAGAAAAACCAAATAAACACTCAACATAAAGTCAACATCTGAAAACATACTAAAATAACTAAAACGACCTAAAGCGGGAAATGAATGGAAATTACTTATTATTCTTTTACGCGGTCCCGCCTCTAGAAAACTACGTTTTTAGAGTCTAGCCCAGGCTTCATTGGGGAAGTACGAGATCTTAAGCACTGGCCACTTCATTCATCGTGGCTAATACTCCCTCTTTATCCTCCCTTGTGAGGGATGAGCTTCTCCCGCCTCTATATTGTGCGTCTGAGCTCAAATGTCTGACTCTTTAGTGGAAAAAGAGTTGGTCTTTAATTACTCAACATGCGAAGTTTTCTTGAAGGGTGTAGAGCATGCTCATCAAAGGTAAAAGTGAACTCTATCCGCATACGAATTTCTTTTCTTCATCCGTTAGTTGTATGTTTTGGTGAAGGTTGAATTTCAATTTTTCCTCACCAACAAGCAAGGTTATTTCCCCATGCTTTACATCAATCCATGCTTGACTTGTGGCATTGGAAGGTCTTCCTATAGATGAGACTTGTTGGTCCTCTTCCATGCCCAAAGTCACAAAGTTAATAGGGAAATTAAACTTGTCAATCCCAACCAAAACATTTTCAGTTGTTTTTCATGGATGTTGCTCTTCCACTTGCCTCTTTTCCACTAATAGCTCTTTCTCATTAGCAAGTTCATTATTTTTCTCCTCAACCAATGTCGGGTCTTGGATTTCCTCCTCAAAACTTAAAAGCACAAAGTTACATTCTCTTTTGTCCTCATCCTTTACGTCGCTTGGAAGTGGCCTTGAATATTGCTCCTCTAATGCATGGGCTAGTTGCCCAATTGGATTTTCTAAGTTTGTCGTTGGAGCTTCTTCATTGCTAACTTTATCTTTCATTTTGGCTTCCCTTGCGGCATTGTCCTTCTTCATCTCATTCAATAAGGCATAAAATCACTCTTCATTAGAAGGTTGTTGGATTTGTTCTTGATAATTGTAACTTGAGCCTCCTTGACTTTGAAAATTTTGACTTCTATAGGAGAAATCCTCATATGTCCTCCAACCCGAATGATAGTAGCTCGGTATAATGTTGGGGTTGAAAGTAATGACCTCCATTGTAGTTGAGATAATGAAGTGCTCTTTGAGTTTGTTGGTCGATATGAGGTTTGAAGAAGCGTAAATCTTTTCTCGAGAGTGCGGATAGGCGCTAAATCTATTGATTCATTGCTCATTTATGCTAAGCTTTTTAAAAGAAAAATACAAAATAAAGAAAAAATGAAGTATACAAAATACAAATAGAAACAAATAAAAATAAGAAAAGAAAATTTTTGCTCAAATTAGCAAACTCTATTTTGCCAAAATATCGAAATCGAACACCAAGCCGTGCCTTCCACAGATACTTGTTTCAAAAACTTGTTAAGTTGTTAGCAACATCATCGAACTTGTTGGTCTGAACAAGCGGCGCTAATAATTCCCAAAGCCTCTTTGACTAAGTTAATTTGAATCTTGATTAATTGATTCATGCCTTAAGAGAATCAGAACCAAATTTTAGGGCTTAATCCAAGCGTCACGAGGATACCACAGGAAAGATCGAGAAGATCGTTCTCGACATGTATCAGTGCTTAGAAACCTTGGTATTCCAGTATTAACACCAAATACAACAAGTCAAGTATAAAATAGCCAACCCGGAAACTAAAGATTAGAGGAATCGAGCACGAATCGATGTGACCCTATGAATGTAACTAACATTTCGACCATCAAAACCCACAAATTCATGTTGTCGACAAACATAAAGCTGCGAAATTAGTGAGAAGAGATAGAAATACAAAAATGGGGTTTAAGTATAAATGACTTAAAAATCAAAACTCAGAAATTTGAGAAATCCACCTTCCACATGGTCATGCTTCCAAGCAATAATGATTACAAACCAAAGAATTCACAAAACAAACCTAAATCAAAGAAATCTAAACAAAAATGGAACAAATCTTGAAGAGAGGGAAAACTTTGGGAAGAGCCTCCCCCTCTCAGTTCGAAGCCAACGAAATGAGTGAAAAAGATATAAATACACCTCGAAAAATGGGCCCCGAAACAAGCAAAAATGAAAGAGTTTGGGCTAAATGTCGCGTGGTCGCGAATCATTCTACACAAGTTGGCTATAACGGTCTTTAGGAAATTAGGACTGTGGTCGCGACCACAGGGTGGTATCTTGAGGCAATGCTTCTTGAATGGCGTGGTCGCAACCACTTTGAGAAATTTTGCTACCAACGGTGTTTGTGGTGCGACCACCGCAGTGTTAAAAGCTTCCGGTTTCTATCACGGGAGCTGTGGTCACGACCATCTTGGTGCTGGCTGGTATATCTTGTTACGTGGTCGCGACTTCTTTCAGCGTTTTCTTGGTACGATCGGGTGGTCTCAACCATAAGCTAATTGTGAATTGCGCTACCATGGCTTCTTCCATGCTTTTCGTTTCCTACGAAAAATACGCGAGAGGTGGTTAGACATGAATGAGTAAGAAGGGTGCCTAGCTAGCAAACATGAATTATGCCTGTTTTGCACCCCAATAAAAGCTAACCTAAAGCACACCTAGGTCTGAGTGGGGATGAGTCGTCTAAGATTCTGCGGGAGTTGGTTGCCAACGGTGAGGTTTTTCCTTCGAAAATTTCCCAAAATTTGCAGCTTTTATCGAAGTCTGGCAGGGCTCACGATGCCATGTAGAAAACGAGAGACAAAATTGGAGGAATGAATTCCCTTGTATTTTTCATTGATCCATTGTGAATATATATATATATATATATATATAAATAATGTAACCTTCCTAATAGATTACAACTCTATAAGACAAGTTTCCTAATAGATTACAACTTTTTATGTAAAGTAGATATATGCTATAACACATACAAATGGGTTGGATTCCAACATTATAGCAAGATGGTCGCATCGTTGCCCATGGAAGGTCATCAAACAGGTCTTTCAGGAGTTTACTAAGTACACTCGGTTTATGGTGGGGGATGGGACGGGAATTTGGTTTTGTGACTTATTGTAGGGATATCAACCTTTAAGGTCTCAATATCCATGTCTATTCGAAATTGTCACCGTTAAAAACCTTCGTATATTATTTATTCTATGGTTTTCTTATCTTTTTTCTTAGAATTTTAACTTTCGTCGCAACATTTTTGTTGATGAGATAGATGATTTAAAAATACTTATCCACTCCTGATGCGAGAGCTTGGGTTCTTATCTTCTTGGGGTTTTCTAACAATTAAGTCTTTCTTTCTTGCCTTGTCTAATCATTTGGGTGAAGCTCCTTTCTTCCTTACTAATTTTGTTTGGAAGGCATAATTTCCCTCTTAAGTTGTCCTTTGCTTGGTTAGTGCACACAATAAAGTAAATACTAATGGCATGCTACATTCGAAGGCCATAAAAAGCGCTTGAACTCTTGGTGTTTGTATGTTGTGTATGGATTGTGTAGAATCAATCGGTCATCTCTTTTTGCATAGCCCTTTGACATTGTGGTTGCAGCACAAATTATTTGGACTTGTTAGAGCTAGATTAGGAGTTCCTCCTAGGAGTATTTTTCAATAATGAACCATTGTACATAAGGGCTTTGGAAACTCTAAAAGAGGATTGGCGTTGTGGCAAAATGCTTGCTAGGCTTTGATGTGGGTATGGTGTGAAAGAAATGCTAGAATTTTTAGGATAACAGGAAAATTTTAGAGGCTTTGTAGGATTTTAATAATTTCGTTTGATATACTTTTAGGCATCTTGCTCTACAACTTTCAAGAACATTACCTTTAATAATACAACTTGATTTGGGTGTTATTGGTGGTAAGGTCTAAGATGTGGGCTAATGGGAAAGTGTTTTGTATAACTAAACTTATGGGTATGGGTCTCTTTGGTTTTTGGATGTCTTTTTTTAAATTTTTTGTTCTAGGAGGTTTCTCATCCTTTTGTACCTTTACTATTTTTATCAATATATTATGTTGTTGTATATATAATCAGGTTTTGAAAGTTGTGGAGAAGAAAAGTGAAGAAAAATTTCAGAAATATAAAAAGATTGCCTTCAATCAACAAAGCACTCTTGCAATTAGTCCATGTAAATGAGATGCATGGAAGAGAGGTCAATAAAATTTGGGAAATACAGAAGATTTTGAGGTGGAATGAGTAGTGGGGCTTTGAAAGAGCTTCTAATTTTGGTATAGGAGAGAAGCTACAGTGGGTTATAAAATTTCCTCTTTTTTTATTTTTATTTTTTATTTTTATCTTAAGGGAGATTAAATTTAAACAATAGATAGTTTTTTTTTTTTTTTTTTTTTGAGAATATGAAAAAACAGATTGTTAAATATCTCAGAATGGGAATTATTTCTGGGAGTAAGTGAAAACTAATTTAACCCCGTATCAAGATTATCACAGTTAATCTGGATTGATTTCTATCCATGCACGGTGATATTGTCGGATTGTAGCTGTTGCTGGTGTCGAGGGAGAACCTGTTACTCTGACTGAACCAGTTACAGAAGCAATAGCAACTGCCTTTGCTGCATGGTTATTACAAAAGAAGAAAGCTGATGGATCTAGAAGACTGAGAGTTTCCATTGGCCATGATTCTCGAATATCTGCCCAAAAGTTGCAGGTAGTTTCCCAATATTAGTATGAGTTGAGATGATTCCAGAGGCTAAATCAAATATATTTGTCCTTCCTTGTTGATTCTCAATTTTGCAGATGCATGGACTTATTATTATAAAGCATGTGTATTTTATCATGAACTGAAGCTATGAGTGACATGTAGAAATCACATAATTAGTATCACTATTCTTGTACCAGCAATATTAGTCCTGATCGATTTTAGCTATTCTGTGCTGATCTTTCAGGACAGAGGAGAGGGATACCTACATCTCTAATCCATTGCTTTCTTCATGCCCCTGATAGGGGGTGAGGTGAGTTCTTGGGAGTTGGCAGTCAGGGGGTTTTTAGGTGTGTGCCTTAAGTGTGATACCATCACCTTGGGAGGCCTAATAGTATATATATCATCTAAATTCTTCATGTCTATGTCTATTTGGAATTGGGTTTGGAAAACCCAAATGGATGGCACACAACGGTAGCAGGCTTGACGGGTCTACACTCTGAGCTTATCTTATATATTCATGTATCCATACCCTTAGGCTCATTGCGCAATGTTGTTCTATCACTTAGTCTGCTTGCCTTGTTGACAGAGCCTATAAATGGGTTACTTAGGTCACCATTGTAGAATGAGAATTTTGGTTTTCTCGGTTTCAGAAATCCATTGAGAGTTGGTGCCAGAAGAATTTCTTCCTATCATCCTTCAGCTCCCACTTTGATCCTCTACTTCGGTGGGACATCTCAACATTTGAGATTACAACCTTCTCACCAGGTAAGAATTCAGTAAGCAGTCATTGAATAAATTTTTAGTTGTTTCTTTAGAGTTGCTTGTGTGCTTATGCGTGATGTTTGTGCCCCTTCTTTGTGAATGGCTCCCTCTCTCTCTCTCCTCTGCACACACCTGAGTAGGGTACATACTTAAACTGGATCATCTGAGTTTCAATCCTTTTTAAGCTGCGATTTATGCTGTCAGGTTTCTATCTGCCTCCCTATCACTTTTGGTTGAATGTTACACTTTGCGGGTTCATCCAATTCCCTATTCTTTTTGGCTCCTTGATTGTGCTTAGATTTCGATATTCCATCACCTCCACTTTATTCATGGTGATATTTCTGACTTAAGGTGTTTAGGAACTGAAGTGTGAAAAGTGGTGAACAACCTAAAATGTTGGATTTAATCTTCTCTTAATATAGCTGTGCTGAGGCATTTTCATGTAAGCACATTGTTGTGTTTCTAGTGTTTTTTTATTTTTATTTTCTTTTTTATAATTAAAAAAAAAAAGACCATAAAAACCAAAAAGTTTTCAATTTCCTCTTGCTAATCTAGAAAAATATTGATACTCACCTCATCATCCTTGCACCCCTAAGAACCTCTCTATTGGGTTCAAACTTGAATAGTGATCTTGTGCCAGTGCTTGTTCACTTTCAGCATAAACTATGACCACAGCAATTTAACATGAGAATGTACTTTGTGATTGTGATTTGTTAAATGTCATGAGTTGGATTGCAACGAAAGGTTGATGTAATGTTATAAAGAAAATTGACTGGAAATTCAGACCCACGTGCTGAGAATGAAGATAAGAGTAAGAGGGCAACAGAATTGGTGGGGGCAACAGAATCGGTGGGAACAACAGCGGGCTCTCGCTTCCCCTAAATATGAGCCAAGCTAAACACAGTGTGTGTCTCTTTTTCATATAAAATTGAATATCGTTGAGAATCATAGAATATTCTTAGAATATCCTCTGATTTATCCCCTACCTTTTTTGTACATTATTTTCCTTCTTTTTGTACTTTATTTATTTTTCCTTTTTTGTGCCTTCCTAACCTATATAAATAGGTAGGACCTATGTTGTATTTTATTCATTCAATAAAAAGAAAAAGATTCCTTCCTTCTCTCTTCATATGTATGGAAGGTTCGGGTTAGGGGTTTGTCATGTCTTCATTATGACAGAAAGCCCATCTAATAGTCGGGCTCTTTTCAGGCCTCTCCACCTTCATCGTAAAGTGGGGTTGCCCGCCGTAGGTCAAGACCTAAATCAGCCGAGTGTACTTTCGACAACTTCTCGGGCCTTCACGACCCTTGCGAGGCTAGATATCACCACCATTCAGGCTTCGTCGGCGTGATCTACCCAGGAGGGCAAGAACTCGGAGCAATTGAAGTCCCATGTGCAGTCACCGCAGCGTGTCTTCTACGGTTCTTTGTCCTGCTTTTTGCCGGCAGCGATGGGTGGCACATGGGCGTGTGGGCGACCCTCACACCGGACTTAACCACTGGCTCGGTCTCCCGGGTCGATAGAGCTTTGTAGCTCCACTGGATCTTCAAAGCCTCGACTTCGTGTTTGCCCAGTTCTCTCTCAACCGGTTCTTTTCTCCGAGATGATTGATTTGTCTCGGCTCTTTCGGGCGTGACATCTCCACAGGCTTCTCTCACCTTCAACAGTTGTGGTATTCTTGTTTTCTGGCTGATTTTATTGATTTTTCCCACTATGGCTAAAAAGCTTCAAGCTTTTCTTCATTTATGGCTGGAACTCCCATGATAACTGTCAATTGACTCAAAGGTGATAAGCCTTTATCGGTCTTGAGCCAGTTTGTTACATTATGGTTTGCGGAAGTGGTGTTGAAGACCATATGACGCATCCTGAAAGTCTAGTGTTCTTAGCTGGATAAACGCCCTTAGTGGCGGAAACATGATGCTTTTCTCTGTAATATTCTTCAGCAGTCCATCGAGCCCAAAACACTCGACAACCTTAGGGACTATTAGACCTGTTATCCTCTTTGGACCCAGGTTAAGAATTTATATACCAATGATGTTCAATGCCTCTACCATGTCATCTCTTCCGTTGATAGTCTGGAGCAACCTGGTATGGAATTATCTTCTTTCGTTAGGCAGAAATATGCGCATTGAAAAATGAGCTCATATACGTCACGCTTCAAAAGTCATTGATTCCAGACACTTGTAACGTGGATCAAATCTTTATGAACCTTTACTCTTATTAAACTTGGCCTGGTGATGGTATTCGGGACCCAGTCCTCAGCTCTGCCATCAGGCCTGATGACATTTTTTGCTGTGCGCCATTCATCCACTGCGACTCGGTCTCGGCACTTTGAGGCTTCCCAGACACCTCAATAACGCTTGCTCCATCTAACCCTCGCGGTGATTCTCAAAGTTTTTGTGGTGGCCATCAAGGCAGAGGCTAGCGACCTTATTGTACCTATTGTAATAGACTGGGTCACCTTCGAGACCGGTGTTATGGGTTATGGTCATCCCGCCTTACGCGCTCCTTGTGATCTTCGATCATACTCCGGTAAGGATCAACCTCCTCTTCCATCTCAGGGAGTGACTCTTATGCCTGGAGAATATGAGAAGTTTCTTCGCCTCACTCATGCTACCAATCAACCTCAAATTGCTTTGATTTGCGAGTGGTAATGCCTACGCCTATCTTACTATAACGGCCCATGGATTCTCGATTAGGTCGCGTCACGTCGTTGTCTAGTAATAAGGATCTCTCTTTCTCTTCCCTTACTATCACTTCACCCTTACCTATGACTTTGGCTAATGGGTCTCAAACCATGGCCAAGGCATTAGGTCCACATGTCCCCTTCCCATCTTTACCTCTTACTTATGTTCTCTATGTCCTTGATTTTCCATTTAATATTATATCTGTCAGCAAATTAATACATGACCTTAATTATTTGATTATCTTTTTCTCATTACATTAAGCTCTGCCCCGGGAGCCCAGAGATGCAGGGAGGGCGTTGACATAAGACATGTGTCTGAGCCTTTATCATCTCGGAGTTTGACCCCATCTTCCATCGTCGCACTGACGAATGACCCTCTTCTAAATCCATTGTTGTCTCGTCATCAGAACATTTCGAGCTTACGAAGATGGTCTCTCGCTTTTCGACTTATCTGCTAGAGTGTGAGTCATGTCGGCTTGGGAAAAATATACTCGTGTTTAGTTCACTGTGACTAGAGTGGACCGTCTCATTTTGAGCTTGTCCACAGCGTGTTTGGGGTTTGTCGAGCGCTTCTGCTAGGTTAGGTATTTGGTTACATTTATTGATGATTTTTCCTGTTGTACTTGACTATTTTTAATGAAAAGTCGAACTGAGTTATTTTCAATATTCCAAATATTCTTTGTTGGTCGCAATGTTCTTACTTCTATTCGCATCTTACGTGAGTACGATAATGCCTTGGAATACCTTTACGCCCCTTTTTTCGACTTTTATCCTCTCATGGGATTCTTTATCATTTTTCTTGTGCCACGCTCCACAACAAAAATGGGGTGGTTGGTAGCGAAAAATAATTAAACGGGTGAAGACGGCTTCGCACTCTTCTCCTTCACTATACGATTCAGTAGCTTTTTGGGGGGCGATGTCGTAGCAACGCTATTTGATCATTCACATGCCCTCTTCTGTCCTGGGTGATCAAGTTCCTCATTATCTTCTCTTTCCTAACCAACCCCTGTTTTGTCTCCCTTTGTGTGTTTTTGGATGCACTTGTTTTGTCCACATACTTACTCTCGACCAAGATAAACTTTCTGCTAAGGCAACGAAGTGCATCTTCCTTGGTTATTCCCACCTTGGCAGCGGTACCGTAAGCTATTCTCGGAATACACATTGATACTTGTGGCGAAAATATTATTGTATAAATAAACATACATATGCGCAAGTGCACACATCACCTTAAGTAATATAATGAAAGTATAAGTATCGTCACGAAGATTGGGTTACTAAGTGCGAAGTAGATTAATCAGCTTTATTTGGATGGTGGAAAATATAAGAATAAAAGGAAAAGCTTAATAAACTAAAATCCCTAAGCTAACATGCGAGGATGAGAAATAAAGTGGAAAAGCTTGGGGTTTAGATTTCATTTAGCTAATCATTATGTGATGGGTCCGATTTATCACGTGCATTCGAATCACTATTAATGGTAAGTCTCGCTATTGCTATGTGAATCTTTCTGCCGAGGAATCCACAATCTACACTTAATGCTTTGGTATTTTGCATCTATGCTCAACCCTAAAATCCTAAGAGCACAATGAAACACGGGAAACCTTAATTACCACACAAAACCCATGAGAATCTTTTATCAATGACGATGTGATGTTAATCATGAAATTAATTCAACTCTCACTTCTCAGTCTCAAATTGAACCACGACTCATGTCAATGGTAGTAATCATCAGCAATTATAAAGGAAATGGCTAGAAACATTTAATAGAACTATAATCCGAGCATTAAATGGAGAGTAAATCCGTCCCAAATACATAAATCCTAACTAAACTACATCTAAAACCACATAAAATGGGATTAGTTCGTGGAGGAAATGAAAAACATCGAAAGAAAATGAAGAAAAGCAAGAAAATAGGAGAGGATGGAGTAAAAACCCATTTCTTCTGCACAAATCTTCTTCTTTCTTCTTCTTTAAGGCAAAAGTGATTCCCACAGAGAAATTTGCCTTTGGGTGTTTCCACCAAAGGATCTTCTCCCTTGCCTCCACTTATTTGCTCCCGCTCTTTCCTCAGAACTCCCACTTCCTTAAGTCTATGTCGAGGTCCAAGGATTTAGTTCAATTGTAACAAGCTTGGTGCATATAACCTATATGCTCCAGCTTGAGGGGGAGTGTTAAGAATCAATGGATGTTCTTAGAATATCCTCTGATTTATTCCCTACCTTTTTTGTACATTATTTTTCTTACTTTGTACTTTGTATTTATTTTCCTTTTTTTGTTGCCTTCCACAACCTATATAAATAGGTAGGGCACATCTTCGTATTTTATTCGTTACCGATAAAAAAATATTCCTTCGCTTCTCTCTTCCTAAATATTATATATAAATATGCGCAAAAGAGTGAAATTAGAACTATAATATTGTAATTGGGGAGTGAGATCTCATAATTAAAAGGGATTAGTTGTATTAGGTTAGGAAGGATTTATTAAATTAGGTACTAAGAATATGTGTGTATGTATGAGCTTTTGTATGAATTAAAAAAAAATCTGAAGAAGCATTTTCTAGCTTTTCTTCAACCTGCTTCTATATGGTATCGACTTTTAGATTCATACATTTGGGAAGAGTTGAAAAATTTTTCGACCTTTATTGTTGAGGTTGAAAAATTATGGTCGCGACCTTTGAGGTTTTGTGCGTCACGGTTATGCCCTTCACCGATAGAAGTCTTGCGTTGATTGTGAACAACATAGTTGTCATGTAGTGTCAGCGACATCTTCACCTCATGCCACATAAATTGTGACACCGATTCTTGTCTCGACTTTCACCACGAGAGGTTGCGTCATCATCGCACTTTTATCCTTGCCTTCCTCGAAGCTCTTGTTATTGCATTGTCATCTCCTTTTCGCGCCACCCGACATCGAAACCCACGTCGACCTTTGCCTTGTGCATACTTAAACCATACCGTTACATTACTTCAGCCTTTGGATGCTAGTCACGGTCGATCTTGTTGTCTTAGTCTCCTTTGCCTCCCGCGATGAGGGCTTGGAGTTGGCCTAACTATTCTTTTTTCTTAAGATTTTAAGATTCGAGTTTGGCTATTTAAGCAGGGTTATAGAGGGGAGAGAGAGAGAGAGAGAGAGAGAGTTGCTGTCTCTACTCAACATGGAGGGATTCCTAGTCACAATGTATGAGAATTGTAGATTATTCAATTACCTAGAGGCTTGATGGTAAAAATTATTCAAAATGTTCGCAACATGTCCAATCCTCTTTGAAGGGAAAAGGAAAGTTAAGTCACCTCTTGGGTACTAGGCCTCAATAGATCCTCGGTTTGATGGTTGGGATGAGCAAAACTCAAATGATCATGGCCTGGTGCGGAATTTAAAGACACTTGAAATCAGTGACACTTGTATGTTCTTGACATTGATGTTTGTGAATGGATTTGACAACTTGCTAAAGCCTTAAATCCCAATAGGCTTAGTGTTTCTTCTTGTTCTTCTTTGTTGTTGAAAATGTATTTATCATGTGACTTTTGCAATATTACTGAAGTATGAAGCACCAGACTGAAGAATCTTTCTCTACTTTCTTAATGCCTTTGTTATGGTAAATCTCTGGAACTTAACAACTCACAATTTCATATGGTTATAAAGATTTTGATATTTCAATTTTCAGGATGCTGTTTCCAAAGGAATTGCTAATGCTGGCCTGGAAGTGGTTCAATATGGGTGAGTGGTGATTTTCCATTTTACAAGTGGTTTATATGATATATATATATATATATATATATATATATATATATATATATATATATATACTCTATATATTTATTTATATATATTTTTCTACTTGAAGTCCGGGTCCATGGAGGCGGTTTGTATGGCACGTGTAAATATTATTATGCTTTGCATGTATAAATGTTACTTTTACTGTTATTATGCTTTGCAGATATAAAGATTACTTTTCCATACTACCATTACCTGTTCATAATTTGGATATTTGCAGTTACGTGTATACATATAGCGATGGTAATCCATTGATTACATTGTTATAGTATTGTAGAATTAAATGGATTGGAAAAAGACCATGTAGGTTAGGAAACTTCATGAATACTCTTCTTTGATTTGGATTGTCTTGTATATAAATGGGTTATTGTGTCAATGAGAAAAACACAATTTTCCGCTTGTCGATTTTGATTACATGGTATCGAGCCTGGGCTCAAAGAACAAAAGGCGATTTGGGTTTTTAGAAGGAACTCTAAAGATGTAGAAGGTGTTTTGAAGCACCACTTTAGGTTTGGGGTGGTCGGTGGTTGACACGACCACCACCCGAAATGAAACACCCCCTCGAGATGGGCCGAGATCCCGAATCTTCTTGGCCGGTCGGCGTGTAGTAAAGCTCACGTGCCACCCACGATCTGCTGCTTGTACCCACGGCGCCGGCGCATGGCCACGGGCCTCGCGACGAGCTATACGGCGAGGTCGGCCGTTAAGCTGACAAGTATCCCTAGCCACTCCACTTGCATGTCCAGCTGTCGGAACAGTCTCCTTCAAAGATTTTTGGGTTTGGCAGTCATTCTTCCTCGAGTTTCTGCCTCCTTTTCTTGCTTCCTTCGACGTTCAGTAACATCCAGAGGTGTTTTGTGGATTGTAGGGCCAAATTCTATTCCAGTGCAGTGTTTTTCATGGAAAGGTGGGTCCTTTTCCCTACAAGATCCAATTTTTCTAGTATTTTTCGGATTTTTAGTGATTTGTTCAGTTAGATTTGCTTCTATGACTAACAAGAAACCCCTAGGAGGAGTTGTGTGTTATTATTGCCATAATCTAGGCCATGTACACCGAAAGTGTAGGAGGTTCCGTAAAATGAGGAGTTTCCAGTCATCTCGGTTTACCTCTACTTCTATCACTACATTAGTTGGTCGAGGTAAAAGCCGGCAAGCGTGTTTTATTTTCTGCTTCTTGCATGGTCGTTGACTGCGAGCCCGCAGGCCACATGACGGCTAACTCCCGGTTTGTTTACTACGTTCAGTTTCACCCTTACCTGCTTGTACTCTTTGCGGATGAGATTCGACATCTTGTGTCCTTGGTCGGGGACAATTCATCGCAACTCATAATCGCACGACTGTATGAGTTTACCCACGATTACTCTTTTAATTCAATTTATGTGAGTAAACTCACTCGTACAAATTGCAATATCTCATTCTTTCATGATTATTGTTTGATTCGCGGGATCTTTCAACGAGCGGTTAGTGGTAGAGGGTAGCGAGTCACGAGGAGATACTATGTCACTTGACACAAAGGTCGTAAAAGTTTGTTCTTTGTTACGGAGTGCATTTATCCATTTGAAGATTACATTATTAAAGCTAGGTTATCCTTCTCTACGTTGAAGAAGAGTATATCCCTCGGTTTAATCGCTCTTCAGGTGGAGTGTGAGTCGTGCCAATATGCTTAGTTTCATCGTGTGCATTTGAGTCCTAGGAAGTCGATAAATGAGGAACTGCTCGCTTTTGAGTCATCATTAGATATTATTGGGGTCTTGTTCGGTTATGTCTCTATTGGGTTTAAAGTATCTCGTTACTTTTGTTGACGATTTCTCTCATATCATTTGGCTTTATCTAATGAAAAGTCGTTTTGAGCTTTTTTCTCATTTTAGTGCCTTTTGTTCTGAAATTCAAACTCAATTTCATGTCCCTGTTCAAACATTGAGGAGTGATAATGCCAAAGAATATTTGTCGGAACCTTTTCAGTCCTTCATGTTACAACGTGAGATTCTCCATCAGACCTCTTGTATAGAATGGGGTAGCTTAGAAAAAGAATAGACATCTTCTTGAGACTACCCAAGCTCTTTTGTTCTAGATGTATGTTCCCAAACACTTTTGCCGTCACGGTGGGTACGTTTCTTGATTAATTGAATGTCATCATCGGTTCTAAATTAGGCTACTCATACCACCGGTTGTTCCACATTGTCGCCACGAGGTATTTGGATCTCATCTATCTTTTGTTCGAAATGTCGGGTCTCATGTCTCCCCAAGCGATCGAGAAGTTCTTAAAGTGTATCTTTGTGGGACATTCTCGTGTTAAAAAAGGGTATAGGTGTTATTGTCCCACTCTTCGACGTTACTTTGTGTCTACTGATGTTACATTCTTTGAGACTACTCCATTTTCCCTTTCTTCTCCTATTACTAGTCAGGGGGAGAGTGGTGATTTATTAGTGTACACTATTTCCTCATCGGTTCAGCCTCCCGCGAGATCTTACTCGGTACCCGTTCACGTTAAGCTTCCTTCTTCGGGTAAATTCTCGGCCGAACCCTCCCGGTCTCTAGTCGACAGAACACTTCGTCAAGTACATCAGGTCAGAATGATGATCTTTCGATTGCTTTTCGTAAAGGTAAATGTCAGTGTGCTCACCTAATCTTTTCGTTTGTTTCCTATAACCATTTGTCGTCATCCTTTTGTTCCTTTATTGCATCTCTTGATTCTATCTTTCTTTCTAACACTATCCGTGAGGTTTTGTCTCACCCTGGTTGACGTAGTACTATGGTGGATGAAATGCAGGCTTTAGATGACAATGATACATGGGACTTGGTGCTTTTACCTAGTGGAAAGAAGGCTATTGGTTGTCGTTGGGTGTTTGTCGTAAAGTTTAATCATGATGGGTCTATTGCTAGATTGAAGGCTCGTCTTGTTGCTAAGGGCTATGCTCAGACCTATGGTATTGATTATTCTGATACTTTTTCTCCTATAGCTAAGCTGACATATGTTCGTTTGTTTATTTCTCTTGTTGCTTCTCATGATTAGGACTTACATCAGCTTGATATCAAGAATGTCTTTGTACATGGAGATCTTCAAGAAGAAGTTTACATGGAGCAACCTCCGAGGTTTGTTTCTCAGGGGAAGATAGGGAAGGTGTGTCTTCTTTGGAAATCTCTGTATGGTTTGAAATAGAGTCCTGGGTGCTGGTTTGGCAAAAAATCCCGGTTAGGTAGTTGAGAGGTTTTGGCGTGCGAAGAGATGATCACTAGGTCTTCAGTAAAAATTTCAGTTTTGGTATTATTCTATTGGCAGTGTGTGTGGATGACATTGCCATCACTGGGAGTGACTCCAAAGGTATATTATCTCGTAAATCCTTTCTTTACAATCAGTTTCAGACAAAGGATTTAGGAATGTTGAAGTATTTCTTGGTGTTGAAGTCATGAGAAGTAAGCGGGGAATTCTGTTATCTCAATGGAAATATGTGCTCGATTTGTTATTTGAGACAAGGAAATGGGGTGCCAAACCGTGTAGCACTTCTATGACTCCTAATGTATAGATCACTAAGAAAGGAGACCTATTTACAGTCTTGAGAGATATAAAAGGCTTTGTTGGGAAATTGAATTATCTTACGATGCTTCCGGCGCGAATATTGCTTATTCGGTTAAGTGTTGAGTTAGTATATGTGTCTTCCATAGTCGGTCATTAAGCACACGTAGAGTATTCTATGCTTTATTTGAAGAAACTCTTGGGCCGTGGAATATTGTATCGGAAAGCATGGACATAGCAAGGTGAGTGCTTTTCGACGCGAGATTGGGGCGGGGATCTAAGGAAGATAAGGGTTTACCTCGAGGATATTGTGTCTTTTTTGGTGAAATCTGTCCTCATGGAAGAGTAAGAAGCGAGGATTATCTACGTGGTACAGTCTTGGTCGAGTATAGAAATTTATGTGTGATGTACATGAAGATCATGTTGAAACGCCAGTTATTGATGGAAGTGGGCATCGAAACTTTAGTACCAGCGAACCTTTGGTGTGATAACCAAGCTGCCATGCATATAGCATTGAACCCAGTATTTCATGAACAGACCAAACATATTGAGATAGATTATCATTTTGTCTATGAAAAGATCCAATTGGGGTTGATCTCTATAGGATATCTTAGGAACTTGAAAAACAATTAGGAGAATATCTTCCTAAAACCTTTGAGGTGGGGATCGAGTCGGGTTAATCTTTTCAGCATGGCTGAGTTGGACATGATCAACATCCCATGCTCTGACTTGAAGGAGTGTTATAGTATTGTAGAATTAGAAACTAGTTGAGAAAAGGAAACATGTAGAGTTAGGAAACTTCATATTCTTTCCTATTTTGTTTAGGGGTTGTCTTGTAAATAAATAGGCTATTTGTGATCAATGAAGGACACACAATTTTTCCTTCAATCAATTTTGATTACACATATAAATACAATAGATTTGTGGCCATAAAAAGGTAATTCCAACATTTCATAAATTCTCTCTTTTTTCTTTCCTTTTTCTCCTCTAGTTTTAAGAGTTATTTGTTTCTAACTAATTTTTATGATGCACTGGTTGGTTTCTCAACCCGATGCTTCATCATGATCAGATCACAAATGGTTCAGCATGGCCTCGATGTGATAACAATATTATAAAGAAATGGTTAAAAAAAGATGCCTCGAAGAAAAAGGGAAAGACAGAAAGTGTTCACAGAATGATAGTGATCCCTCTATTTCTTTAGAATTTTATACCATGTTTTCCATAAATACTATTGTTATAGTATTGTAGAATTAAAAACTAGTTAGGAAAAGGAAACAAGTATTTATGTAGAGTTAGGAAACTTCATGTTCTTTCCTATTTGGTTGAGGATTGTCTTGTATATAAATAAGTTGTTTGTGATCAATGAAAAACACAATCCTTCTTTCAATTATCTCTGATTACATGGTATCAGAGCAAGGTTTTGAATTTGCCCTAGAAGAGACAAATATTTGAGGAATTTTCGGAAGAACAAGAAGAGCCTTGGTGTTTTGAAACCTGACTTCGACGAGAAGTGGGTGACACGCCCACGAGGAGGGCGTCGGCCCGCAGGCGACCCGCGCCACCAAGTTCGGTTGCCGAAAACCTAGCGCGTGAGCCACATGCGCATGTCTACTGATTTCAGCTTGTTTCACACGCACCGCGCGTGGCCCCTCTGGTCAGTCTTCGACGACTACAGAAGGGTGCGTCTTGGCCTTGGGAGTTCATCCATCTGGTTTGTGGTATTAAACTCCAACTATTTTTGGGGTTTTAAGTGAAAAAAGAATTGCTTCAGAGTTTTGGGTTTATTCAGGGATTTTGTATCTTTATCTCGTGATGCTTCTACGTTGTTCTAATAGGTATTACAAGCGAGAAGAAGTTTCTTTACGTGGTGTGGAGATGATCGAGAAGCTTGCTTTGTAGATCTGGTGGTTCAGTAGTCCCGAAAATCACGAACTCAAGCTAAATAGTTGGGTAAAAACAATTCGCCTCTATGTAAAGAACATCCGTGTGGCTACTCATCTCGCTAGGACCCGCTGGCTTGATGATTCGAAAGAACAATGGATGGAGGAAGATGCCCACCTTTATCTACAGATTTGTAATTCCATTGATAGTGAGGTAATCGGTTTAGTGTCGCGTGAATTTGTTAAGAATTAATGGATTACTTTACGCATTTTTGGGAAGAATGTCTCCTGAAATATTTGGTATGTAAAGCTTTCATTGACACGAAAAAGCGGGACGGGGTCTTACTACCTTTCATGGAATTAGCTTATGAAGGAGTTGAATATGTTCGCGCCCTTTAGTGCCGATATTAAAGTCCGAAGCAAACTTCAGAAAGGAAACAAATGGCGGTTATGAGTTTCTAAATGGTCTTCCTTCAAAAATTTGATACGGCGAATGCCGGATTAACGAGAATCACGACTGTTTACCATTCTGAGGAAGCCGGCGGGTTATTACGTATAAAGATACGCCACGATCATTCGGATGGTGTCGTTGGTCAATAAAAATAGTAACTATGAGCTGGTGAAGTAGCAAACCAAGAGCAGTGGATCAGCTCTTAAGCCTCCGGGTTAGTCCTCAGGGGGAGTGGTATGTTATTATTTTCATAAGTCAGTACATACACGTTTGGAGTGTAGGAAGTTGTAAATCGGAACCGAAGATTTCAATCTGCTCACATTGCTTCCGCAAGTAATACCCTTAGGCCGGTCGGTGTTAACTACGTAGATGGTATGCCAGGATTATTGAAACTTTGCTTCTCTTGCCACTCTTGCACTTCTTAGAGTCGGGTAAGCCCAGACACATGCCTTATGTCCTCTTCCTCCCGAGCGAGTCATTGACTTTGGGTAGTGAACCACATGATGAGTAATTCTGGTTTATTCATACACTTTAGTCACACCCCTCACCTTCTTATCATACTGGCCCGGAGTGGTCTAATCATGAGTTCTTAGATTAGAGACACAAATTAATCCTAATCCTACCACATTTTTCCTTTAATTTAATTTCGATGAGTAAACTTACTCGAACACTTAATTGCAGTATTTCATTCTTTAACTGTTATTGTTTTGTTTTTCGAGATCTCTTGTGACGAGACGAGGTTATTGGAAGAGGACAAGAGTGGGGGCCTCTACATTCTTGATCCAAAGTTGCCAACGCCCATTGCATGTTCTAGGATTGCCAACCCGCACGAAGTTCGTTGTCACTTGGGTCATCCGTCTCTTTCTCTGTTGAAGAAGTTATTTCCTCAATTTTCTAGTTTGTCCTCGTTGAATTGAGTCGTGTCAATATGCTAAGCTTCATCGCTTGCATTTGAGTCCTAGAGTCAATAAACGAGCTTTCGCTCCTTTTGAGTTAATTCATTCCGATGTTTGGGGTCCTTGTCTAGTTATGTCCCTCACTGGGGTTAAATATTTTGTTACTTTTGTTGATGATTTCTCCCATATGACTTGACTTTATTTAATGAAAAGTCGTTCTGAGTTATTTTCTCATTTCACTACCTTTTGTGCTTCAAACCCAATTTCATGTACCTGTTCAAATATTAAGGAGTGATAATGCCAAAAAATATTTATCTGAACCTTTTCAATCTTTTCATCCACAATACGGGATTCTCCATTAAACCTCCTGTATGGATACACCCTCTCAAAATGGGGTAGCTGAGAGAAAGAATTGACATCTTCTCGAGACTACATGGGCCTTATTGTTCCAAATGCATGTTCCCAAACACTTTTAGGCTGATGTAGTCTCTACCGCTTGTTTCTTGATTAATAGGATTCCATCATCGATTCTAAACTAGGCAACTCCTTTTCATCAATTGTTTTCTAATAATCCCTTGTTTCCTATTGAGCCCAAGGTTTTTGGATGCACATGTTTTATTTGGGATGTCGAGTCCCTGAGTCTACAAGCGATCAGAAGTCATAAAGTGCATTTTCTAGGTTACTCATGTTAAAGGGTATCGATGTTGTGTTCTCCTCTTGGCAATACTTTGTGTCTATTGATGTTAGATTTTTTTAGACTACCTTGTTTTCCCTTTCTTCTACTGTTACTAGTCTGGGGGAGAATGATTTATTAGTATACACTATTTTTCTCACCTACTCGCTCAGTTTCTATTAAACCTCCCATTACTGAGTGTATTCGTATTTAGAATACTCCTAGTCGACTTCCCTTTGCTTTGTCATGGGGATCGATCAAAATGATGATCTTCAGGTGCTATTCCGTGAAGGTAAACGTCGATGTGCTCACCGATCTCTTCGTTTGTTTCTTATAACCATTTATTCGTCTTTCTTTAGCATTAAACACATTAGCATCTCTTGATTCCTATCTCTCTTTCCTAACATTGTCGGAGTGAGACTTTATCTCGCACACAGTTTGGCGTGGTCACTTTATATAGTGGATGAAATGCGGGCTTTAGATGACAATGAGGTACGTAAGAACTTGATGCCTTTGCACACGCTACTTGAAGGCTATTGGTTGTCGTTAAGGTGTTTGCGGTAAAAGTTTAATCTTAATGAATTACGTTTGCTAGATTGAAGATTAAGATGCTTTTGTTGCTAAGGGCTCTCAGACTTACGGACGTGATTATTCCGGTACTGTTTCTCCTATAGCTAAGCTAACATATGTTCGTCTATTTATTTCTCTTGCTGCTTCTTATGATTGGGACTTGCATCAACTTGATATCAGAAATGCCTTTTTACATGGAGATCTTCAAGAAGAATTTACATGGAGCAACCTTTGGGGTTTGTTACTCAGGGGGAGATAGAAAAGGTTTGTTGTCTTCGGAAATCTTTGTATGGTTTGAAACAAAGTCTCGGTGCTTGGTTTGAGCTGAGTCGAGTTAGAGGGTGAGACATTTAGCATGCAAAAAGTAAGTCGGCCACTCGGTCTTATAAAAACTTCAGTTTGGTATTATTGCGGTAGTTTGTGGATGATATTGTCATCACTGGGAGTGACTCCAAAGGTATATTATCTCTTAAATCCTTTCTTCACAGTCAATTTCACACAAAGGATTTACGAATGCTGAAGTATTTCTTAGGTGTTGAAGTTATGAGAAGTAAGCAAGGAATTATGTTATCTCAATGAAAATATGTACTTAATATGTTATTTGAGACAGAGAAATTAGGTGCCAAACCATGTAGTACTCCTCTAGCTCCTAATGTACATACAACTAACTAAGGAAGGAGAAGCTGTTGAAGATTCAGAGATCTGAGAAAGGCGGTTGGGAAGTGGATTACCTTATAATGCAACTTCCTTTGAATATTGCTTATTCGATGAGATTGTGTTGAGGATCATTATATGTTATCTCCTACAGTTAGTCATTGGGCTGTTGTAGAACATATCTTATGTTACTTGAAGAAGCTCCCCAGGCATTGGAGTGTGTATAGAAGCATGGACATACCAAAGTGAGTCTTTTAGATGTAGATTGAATTGCAGGATCTAAGAAGCGAAGTCCACCTTAGGATATTGTGTCTTTGTTAGAGGAAATTTAGTTTCATGGAAGAGTAAGAAGCAAAGTGTTGTCTTGCGGTCTATTGCGGAGTCAAAGTATCGAGCCATGGCACAAGCTGTATGTGAGATCATGTGGATACGTCAGTTATTGATGGAAGTGGGCATCGATGAAACTCCATGGCACAAGCGTTAGGAAACTCCATGTTCTTTCCTATTTGGTTTAGGATTGTCTTGTATATAAATAGGTTGTTTATGATCAATGAAAAACAAAATTCTTCTTTCAATTATCTCTGCTTACAACTATCAAGGGAATTTTGTTGTTTTTTCTTTGACAGATTTTTTATTTGCCTCATTGATTGATATCATTTCTTTTTGTAGATTAGCATCAACACCAGCAATGTTTAATAGCACACTTACTGAAGATGAACGGTTTTTGTGTCCTGCAGATGGATCCATTATGATAACCGGTAATATGAAATGTACTTTTTTGTAAAACTGTATATATATGATGAATCTAGCATTTAAAGTTAACTGGAAATTGGAGAATTTATCACATTGTCATAACCATTTGTTACTCTTTATCTACCTCAAATTTCAAGTGGTTGCCTTTGGTTATTCTTTCATGCTCAGGATATATTGTAGTTTCATAACAAACTGTTAAATGACCAACTCTCTTAAAAGTTCAAGCTTTTAGGATTTGAATTTAGTATGAATATTATGCTTTAATACCCTACCTTATGTGCATGTAGCCCCATACTCGTGCACATGGAGAGTCCGAGTCCATTATGGACTTTCAAATCAACAAATAGGGATCAAATATTCAAATTTGCAAGGAGAGGGTTCGAACCCAGGACCTCCTGCCAAAACCAGGATTTTTATACTGTGTTAAAAATGACCAGCTCTCTTTGTTAAGCGACCTTCACAAAGTTTCAGGCTTTGTAGGATTTGAGTTTAATATGAATATCGTCTTATTTTAATCTTGCCATCGCTCGTGGTACATTACTGCGTGTGGAGTCGAGAATAAGCCCGAAATAGAGTCGTCGTGGACTTTCAAATCAATAAATGGGGAGATGAATTGCAAAGAAGTGGCTTGAACTACTGTCTCTGCATTAAATCGAATACGTCTCATGTTAAACGACCAACTCTCCTAAAAGCTCAAGCTTGTAGGATTTGGGTTTAATATGAATATCATGCCTTTAACACTCCTAAGAGCTCAAGCTTTTAGGATTTGAATTTAATATGAATATCATGCTTCAACACAAACTAAGCTTGAGAATCCTTTTGATCATGTTGACAATAATCAATTAAAAGGTTGGTTCTATGCTAATGAAAGTTTCTACTTACTGTTACAGCTAGTCATCTTCCTTACAACAGGAATGGATTCAAATTCTTCACCAATGCTGGAGGGCTTGGAAAAGCTGACATTAAAGACATCTTGGAGCGGGCTGCAAGTATATACAGTAACGTTGCAGCTGAAGGTCTAATAAATTCTGAAAGGAAGGCTTCTGCATCAATAAAGAGAGTTGATTACATGGCTGTTTATGCATCTTACCTTGTAGAGGCAGTTCGCAGGGCTGCAGGAAATATAGGTAATATTTGTTGAAATGTTTCATTCATGTGGAATAATTTCAGAAAAGAACTGCCTTGGGAGATTAATCTCACATTCTCTCATTACATGAATTATATTTCCAGTTAAATGGGTATTGTCATGCTGTGTTCAGCATACAGTACTCAGGTTGGAAATATATATTTTATTTCGTCCTTCCAAGAAGTTCTTTCCCCCCTTTCTACCAGTACTTACTTTATAATATTTAAGGGGTGCATTCTTAAGTTGTCTAATCCAGTTTGCTAATTTCACTTGGCATCACTAATTTTCAGAGAGACCACTGGAGGGGTTCCATATAGTTGTTGATGCAGGGAATGGAGCAGGAGGATTTTTTGCAGTAGGTTTCATTGATAATCTTACTTGAACATTTTTAGTATTTTTTCCTCAGTTGCAAGGATATAACTGTAGAAAATTTTCGGAAAGAATTTTTAAATATAAAGTTATTGGGCTTTTAGTCTTAAAAACTTTGAAACAATCTCCAAATTTTCTGAACTGGTGTATTTTGCTTTGTTATAGCATATATTTACTTGTCATATAGAGTTGTAATCTATTAGGAAGGTTAGATTAGCTTTTGTATATATATATATATATATATATTCACAACGCATCAATGTAAATAACAAGGAATTCTTTTTCTCGAGGAAATTCTTTTCTTGCTTGATTCTACGTGGTGTCCCTCGAGGCACAGGGAATTTAGGATTTGAGCAAAATTAGGAACAAATTCGGAGGGGGAAAGAGAAAGAGAGCGGAGTGGGTGTGTTCTTTTTAGAAACACCCATCTAGAGAAGGTGGGGTGACCTGGCCCGGAAGGACCGTCGGCCGCCAGACGACGGGGCCACAGAGTCAGGTGGCCAGAAGCAGGTGAGGGCGTGAAGAGGCTCACTCGCGAATCCACGAGATTTTGGCCGTAATTTCCCCTATCTTGGCCGGTGCGTGGTATGTGGGGCCTCCGGCGGCGGCTCACGCCTCTTCCACCGGGGTGGTCGGTAGACAACAAACCCTCACGCGAATTAAAAGAAATTTGTAAATTCAAGACCTTATGACGGGGAAGATAGAGTGGGAAAAATGTGCTGACCAGAACATATGGCGTGATCCATGCCGAGTGAGAGGAAGTGGAAGGATGTGACTGAAAGGTAGAGAATAGGCTATAATTACCCGTCATGTGATCTGTGGCTCTAGAATTAATGACCCGTGTGTCGATACTCCTTCTTAGAATGGCGTGGTTGAGAGGAAGAATAGAAACCTCCTTGAAACTGCTATAGCTCTATTATTTCAAATGCAAGTGCCTAAGCATTTTTGGGCAGATGCTGTTTCCACCGCTTGTTTTTTGATTAACTAGATGCCTTCCTCGGTCTTGAATTTGGACACTCCGTATCATATCCTTTTTCCAAGTATACCCTTGTTTCCCATTGAGCCTCGGGTATTTGGGTGTACTTGTTTTGTTCGGGATGTTCGTCCGCATGTGTCTAAACTTGATCCTAAGCCATTGAAGTGTATCTTCCTTGGTTATTCTCGAGTTCAGAAGGGATATAAGTGTTATTGTCGTACTCTTCGCAAGTACTTGGTTTCTATTGATGTCACCTTTGCGAGGAATACTCATTTCTCAGAATCCCATCCACGCTAGTAGGTGGACCGATGATTTCTTCGTTTATCTTCTTTGCTCCACCGGCTCGCTCACGTCCTGCTCGGGTTAAGCCTCACATCGCCAGTGCACACTGAACGCCACCCCGGTCTCGAGCCCTCGCGCGCTTTGACATCGAATCCGAGTTCACCGGTGGCGATCTTTCGCCATTGGCTGCCGAGTAGAAGGCAAAACGCCGGTGTTAGCAATCGATTTCCTAAGCTTTGCTGCTATGATAGTTTGTCATCCACGGTCTTGTTCTTTTATTGCATCCTTTGACTCCATTTGGGTTGCTTCTTTAAGGTTTACGAAGCCCTCGCTTTCACCACGGTTGGCATAGTGCTATGATAAGAGGAGATGGATGCCTTGGTAACAATGGTGCGGGACTGGATTCGTTTACCTATTGGAAGAAAGCCATTGGTTGTCGTTGATTGTTCTGATGGTTAATCACGATGGATCAATTCTTGGGATTTGAAAGCTTGGCCTTTGTTCTTCAAGGGTATGCTGGGCCCCATGGCGTGAAGTGTTTGTCCGACGCCTTTTGTTGCTAGACGACATACGATTCAGGCTTCTTATTTCATGGTGCCGCTTATAATCGGGATCTCCACTAGCTTAATATTAAAAATGCCTTTTTTCATGGTGACCTTCAGGATGTGTATGGAGCAACCTCTAAGGTTTGTTGCTTAGGGGGAGATAGGGAGGGTTTGTTGTCTTCGAAATTTTTTGTACGGTTTGAAGCGAGTCCCACATCTGCGTGGTTTGAGTAAATTGACAATGGATTGAGAATTTGGTATCACCAGTGCATCGACCACTGTTTTCTCTGAGAGCTTCAATTCGAATAATAAATTATGTTGGTAGTGTATGTGGATGATATTGTTATCATTGGGAGTGACTTTAAAGGTATCTCGTCTCTTGGGTCGGCTTTCTTGTGACGATTCCATACAAAGGACTTAGGGATGCTAAGATACTTCTTGGGCATTGAAGTAATGCGAAGAGAACATGAAATCTTCTTATCTCAAAGGAAATATTTGCTTGATCTATTGTCTAAGACTGAAAAGTTGGGGGTAAAACCATGCAGTTCTCCTATGGTTTCAGGCTTATTACCTTACTAAGAAGCGAACATTTGAGGATCTGAGATATAGAAGTAGTTGGAGATTTGGTGCCTTACAGTCCACTCGTCTTGATATTGCGCATTTCAGGTTAGTGTTGTGAGATTGAGTACGTAATGTATAAACCGATTGATCATTAGGCAGTTGTAGAACAGATTCTATGTTACTTGAAAGGAGCCCCGGGACATGGTATTGAATACGGTAATCATGGGCATAACAAACTTAAGTGTTTCACGAATCTTGGATTGGGTAGGATCTAGGAGACGAAGATTAAAGCTTCGAGGTGCGTGTGTTTGTTAGAGGGGAATCTAGTCTCATGGAAAAGTAAACAAAGTGTTGATCTCTCGTCCCCGGTGCGAGGTACGAATATAGGCGATGACCGCGGTTGTATGTGAGATCATATGACTTCATCAACTCTTGATGGAAGTCGGCATTGAGACACTAGTCCCAGCAAAACTATGGTGTGACAACCAGACTGCCCTTCATATTGCTTCTAATCAGGTATTCCATGAACGGACTAAGCATATTGAAATCGATTGTCATTTGCCCGTTCGTTATTGAAAATCTGACTTCGGCTTGACTACCCGGGATATGTGAAAGGCGGAGAAACGATTAGGTGACTATATTCCTGAAGTACTAAGTGGGGATTGGGTTGGTCTCACATGTAACAAGTTGAGCATGATTAATATCGTATCGACTTGAGGGGAGTATGTTATAGCATATATCTACTTGTCATATAGAGTTGTAATCTATTAGGAAGGTGAGATTGACTTTTGTATATATATATATATATATTCACAATGAATCAATGTAAATAACAAGGAATTCTTTCCTCCAATTCTTTCTTCTTGATTTCTACATGTTTCATAAGGGTAAATAACATAAATGATCTTGAACATGCTATTTTCTAAGCATGCTATGGGGATGTGTGATACTTCCAGCGAAATTGTAGTAGCCTATGACTTTTTAAATATTATTGTGTGGGTGTATTATGTAAAACTAGAGAACTAGCCAGGAGTATCTGCTATATAAATTTAGATCAATTTAAATTGAAACATTAATTTAAATTTTAAAATCAAGTTCCTCACTAGTTCTATGGGTTTATGACTCTGTGCCTGGTTTCATGGACTTAGTCTTCCACTAGAGGATGGCTCCACTAGGTTTTCTAAAGCTTCCTGCTCTCCTTGTGGAGGATGACTCCGCCAGGTTCCAGAAGCTTCTTGCTCTCCTGTATAAGAGGGCATCACACTAGGCAAAATACTCTCCTTAGATTGGATGCCCTTATAGATTGAAGGATCAAATTATGATTTTTCTTTTTGAATGTATGTTTTTTAATTTTTTTTTTTTACTTGGTTCTTTGGATTTCTATCAATTGACCTTCCTAATATCATTGGAGGTGCAATACCTCATATTGAATGGAGTGATTGAGATACAAATGATTTTATTTCTTGAAATCCCATGAGTGTTTGAAATTTTATGGAAAAATTGGATCACAGAATTGTATTTTACTTAGCATTTTGGAAAATATTTTGGTGCTTTAATTGTTGTTAAACAATTAACTCTCCTAAAAGCTTAAGCTTGTAGGATTTGGGTTTCTTATGAATATCATGTCTTTTAACAACCTCACTCACGTGCGGCTCCATACCCGCACATAGAGAATCAAACAAACCAAACCAAATCTTACATGGACTTTCAAATTAACAAATGAGGAATAAATTGCAAAGAGATGTCTCGAACCCAAGACATCTTGTCAGACCAAGCTCTAATACTATGTTAAACAACCAACTCTCCTATAAGCTCAAACTTGTAGGATTTGGGTTTGTTATGAATATATGCTTTTTAACAATTGTAAACAAACATTAAAAACTGGTATGATAAAATAAATGAGTTCATTTAGTGAAATCCTAATTTGTTCTTTGTTTAATCTAGTGTCAAACCAAAATGAATATATAGACTCAGCTGGGAGTTATGAGAGGGGAAAAAAGAGCACGATGAATGCATTTCCAATCCTACACAAGGCTTAATGAATCATCCATGGCATAGTTTGGCTCAGATGCTATAAAAAGGCAAAATGGCAAACTTGCAATGACATGTTTTTATGGAGTGGAAACATTTCCATTAGATGCAAAATGCCATTTTTTTATAAAACAAGTGTTTAACACCCAATGGGATGCTAAACGCCATGTTTTCATAAAGCAGTAATTCCATTTCCATTGAAAGCCAATTGCAACTTTCATTTGGAGCAACAAAAGATCATGAAATACGTGTTCGAAGCTCTTGCCTTTGCTGGGCTAGCATACGATGTGCAAACGTTGGCAAGTATGCTATGTGGTATGCTATGAGGACGTGTAGCGCAACACTAGAGAATTAGTCAATTAGTGGGGTGAGGGATCACGTTGTTAGTGGAAGATAAATTGTTAGTTTTTTTAATCCACTACGTATTATTTTATTTTTATTTTTGTTTTATTAATTAGATAATGAAGATTTTAAGGAAGAATAATCTTCATATTTCATTGAATCATTTGAAGAATATTACATCCTTATATACATGATCCTCATGACTAAAAGGTAACCTCCTGAGGGAAGGAAAAAAAAGCGAGAATCCGCCAAGAAATGACCATATAGAACAAGATTAGGAAAATCTTGATTATCGAATGTATAGTTCTACAATCCTTATTTCCTTACATAAATAAATATAGAATAAATTATAAAAAAATCTTACGTTGCTTATTAAGGTTTAGTCTGCAATCCATTTAGAATTCTTTTCACTTACTCTCTTTAGTCTCCCTAATTAATTTCAACTCTATTTCCTTTTTTTACTTTAACATTAGAGTATAAATATGTATGTTTCCTCCTTTTGTAAATTAATGAGAATCAATGTATTCCTTTTCTCTGACATGGTATCGAGCCGTAAGAGTTTGAGAATACTAGGTTAGGGTTTTTTAGGTGTCTTTCGACTCCTGACCCATCAACGATCATGTCACACTATGGTGGTGTTACAGTCTTCACGAAGCCTCACAGAAGCCATACCATCGTCGGAACACCTTACACATTGGCAACTTTTTCCGACGACCTCCATTCTGACCAAAGAGCACACCAACAGGAGCACCTCCCTCCGATCTACCTTTCGGTGGAAGCCTTGTTGGAAAATACCTTCCCACGCACCCACACGCACCGATCTCCAGTTCGGTGATGAAATTCACATACCGGTGCGTGGCGGCACATGAGAAACTTTTTAGATATGCGCTTCCTCCAACAGGTGCGTCTACCATCGTAGACCCCATTCATCTACTCCACGCGCCCCGCCATCGTCGGAAAAGCCCTCATTTTTCAGTTTTTCTCTTCGGCCATTGTTTTTGCGTTTTTTTATCGCTTGAATCTCCATTGTTTTTGTGTTTTCTGAAGCTTTACAACATCTTCAGGACCTTAGAAGTTGTTTTTGTTGATTCCTACTGATTTCTCATCTCTATGGCTGAAAAAGGTCAGACTTTTAATTCTTTTGTATATAGAACTCCTATGATTACCTTTGATAAACTCACGAGGAGTGAAAATTATTAGTCATGGGCGGACTCGGTGGACCTTTAGTTTATTGGTAATGGATGTGAGGATCATCTTACTACTGCGAACACAAGTATTCCTGAAGATAAACGTACTCAATGGAAAAAAACCAATGCTTTACTTTAGTGTGCTTCGACAATCTATTGATGCCAAGGGCTACATATAATATTGGAGCATAAAACTTGCTCGCTCTGGAATCAGTCTAAAGCGTATAATAATGATATTGACGTCTCTGCTTGGGTGTGCTCCTCCATTGCCAATTTGAAAGCGGCTGGGGTATGGATATATCTTCTTATGGTGGACGAATGCGCCCTTGAGATGAACTTATCTTTATTTTTGCCAAAGTTTACTATCTTGAGACTTCCCTTTCTGAGAGGGGATTAATTTTTATAGTGCATTCTTACTTAACCTCGGGCAATTTGGCTATCAGAACGAAACTCATTGGGCGATTATTCAAACTTTTAATGAGGCTCTTGCTTTCGGTTGCCGCCGTACCAACGCCGCTCGTACCGTACGATCCCCAGATTACACTTAGAGCATTTTGTGATGGTTTTACCGATCTCGTTGGTGATTCAGAGGTGGACTCGTGCTGCTTAGAGGTCGAGACGATGTTTGCCGATGCACATGCGTCGCCAGGCTTGGACACACTGCGTGATCAATGCTATCGGTTACATGAGTCGACCTCCCGGAATGCTTGCTCATTTGGCTCGAGTCTTGATCATTGACAAGTTCGAGTTGTCTCGGGGAGCTCATCCACACCTCGGGGTCATTCTTACGCGGCAATGAGAGTACCTTAGTCTGCACTCGAAACATCCAAATCAACTCCATTGCCATTTGCCCTGCAGGTATGTTTTACTTGCCTTAACATTAAATACGCACCTTGGATCGCGATCTTGGAACCTCTGATCATATCTTTGGTAATAAAGACTTTTTTCTTCTCTTACTTTTCCGTCTCCTTTACCCACTTGTGCAACAATAATGGTTCTCGAATAGCTAAAGGCGACTCGGTTTGTCCCCTCTCTTCCTTGCCCCTTACCTCTGTACTTTATGTTCTTGATTTTCTTTTTAATCTTATTTCCATAAGTAAGTTGACTTGTGACCTTCATTGTGTACTTACTTTTTTACACAATTCTGTAACCTTGTAGGACCGAAGTACGGGGAAAACGATTGGCATCAGACATGAGTCACAAGGCCTCTTTCACCTCAGCTCGCCTCTTTGTTCCACTGCTTGCACTTTCACGAAAGCTCCTCTCTTCCTCCACAGTCGTCTTGGTCATCCAAGCCTCTCCATGTTTTAGAAGTTGGTTCCTCATTTTTCTAGTTTATTTTTGCTTGAGTGTGAGTCATGTCAGCTTAGGGAACATACTCGTGTATCATTCCCAAAGAGCTTAGATCCTCGGAAAAAGTCTCATTTTGAGCTTGTCCACACTAATGTTTGGGGTTCTTCTAAGTTTGCATCTACTTTAGGATTTCGTTACTTTGTTACTTTTATAGACGATTATTCTTGATGTACTTGGTTATTTTTAATGAAAACTCAAGCTGAGTTATTTTCTCTGTTTCAAAAATTTCATGTTGAAATTCGCACTCAATTGTCACCATATTTGTATTTTAGAAGTATTAATGCGAAAGGAATATTTCTCTACGTCTGTTCTCTTCTTTTATGTCTTCCAATGGGATTCTTCGCGATCATCTTGTGCTTACACTCCTCAATGTGAGAATGGAGTGGGCTGGTGTAAACGATCATTTAGTTGAATAGCTCGCACTCTCCTCCTCCATCATAAGGTTCCTCAACGTTTCTGGGGGAATGCTATCTTAGCTGTTTGTTATTTGATTAATCGTATGCCATCCTCTATTTTGCATGATCAAATCCCTCATTCTGTCTTACTACCTAATCAACCTCTCTTTTGCCTCCTTCCTCATGTCTTTGGTTGTGTTTGTTTTGTTCATATTTTCATTCTTGAGGGCAAACTCTGCATAGCTCCAATGTGTCTTCTTGGAGTTATTTTCGCCTTCGGAGGTTATTGTTGTTATTCTCGGAACTCACATTAGCTACTTTTATCTCTTAATAATACTTCTTTGTGGATTCCTCCTTCTCCTGCAACGCTTCCTTACACGTTATAGATGTGGAAATACATTCCTCTTGTCTTACCATCTCCACAGATTTCCACCGCCACCTACGAATCGTGACTCGACCCTTGCCAGATCTATACTCGCTAGTCCTACGTCCTCTGAGGCACTTTGTGTTGACTCATCTCTTATGCTGCAGTCATCTCTTGCTCGGGTTCATGACCGTCGATGATCTTTATTGCCATTCGGAAAGATGCAGCTACACTTCTAACCGTCTTGTTTATAATTTTCTTAGCTTTCATCTCGCGTTTATCTTTACCTACCGCGTCTTTGTTCCCACCTTGATATTACGTCCGCCCCCAAAGCAGTGAGACTCTCTTTTATCCGGGTTGGAAACAGGCAATGGTTGAGGAAATGGTCTTGACTCCAATGGCACATGGGAGCTTGTCGCTCTTCCTCCTGGCAAGTCTCCTGTTAGTTGTCGTTGGGTTTATATAGTGAAGGTGGAACCTAATGGCAAGATTGATCGGCTTAAGGCCCGTTTGGTTGCCAAGGGGTATACTCAGCAATATGAACCGAATTTATTATGATGCTGCCAGGTGGCTAGATTGCAGCTGTTCGCTGCTTCTTTCTATGAGCTGCCCATCGTTCATGACCCTTTTTTCAGTTGGATATCAAGAATGTCTTTCTTCATGGTAATCTCGTCGGGAAGGTTTATATAGAGCAACCACCTGGTTTTGTTGCTTAGGGAGTGTCACGGTTTTGGTATCTGCTACGTCGTTCGCATATCTTGTAAACGGTCTCCTCGGCTTGGTTTACTTGGTTTAGCTTCGGTGGTTGAAGTTTGACATGATTGACGCGGCGAGGAACCATTGGATTTTTATCGTATTCATCTTGAAGACGATGTATTTACTTGATTGTTTACGTGGATGACATTGTCATTACAGGCAGTGACCAGGATGGTATTCAGAAACTCAAACAACGCCTTTTCAGCTACTTTCAGACAAAAGACTTGGGGAAACTCAACTATTTTCTAGGCATTGAGATAGCTCAGTTTAATTCCGGAGTGGTTATTTCTCAGAGGAAGTATATCTTAGATATGTTGACAAACATTGGTATGTTGAATTTGTGAAGCGGCTCCGCGCGGATGCGAATGTCGAGCTTGTACCAGAGTCGGGGGAGCTTACGAGATCCCGAGGAGATATCGGCCGTGACTTGTGGGTAAGCTGACTATCTCACATCACTCGGCTGACATCTTGTTTCCATGTGTGTGCATAGTTAGCTAGGTTCTACAATTACAGCGATGCCGTGGGATCTTCATAGTTAGTGTGCTTCGTTATATGAGCAGTAGGTCGAGGGGTGTTGTATGAGAGCAGAGGTCATCGGGTTGTTAGCTATAGTGATAGAGCTGGGCAAGCTCACCCGCGAGATATGAGCAGTTCTACATTAGGGTATTGTGTGTTCATTAGGAGTAACCCAATATCTGGAAGAGTAAGAAACAAGATGTAGTAGCAGAATCGATCTTGAAGCAGTGCAGAGCTATGGCCTTAGCAACATGGGAACTTCTATGGTTGAAGCATCTCCTCGAAACTGAATTTGGGAAGGATGAACAAATGAAACATATGTGATAATCAAAAGCGGGTCTTATATATTTCATCTAACCCTAGTTTTCCATGAGAGGACGAAACACATCGAAGTGGATTGCCGCTTTATCGGAGAAGATTGCATCGAGAGATGCATGACTACTAGTTTTGTCGGCTTCCCATTGACCCGACTAGCGGGCTCTTAAGTCACCTTAGAGGTCCTAGGATAAAGATGTATATGTGACAAGCTTGGTGCTTTTGACTTCTATGCTCTACCTTAAGGGGGAGTGTTAAGGTTTAGTCTCTTAATCCATTTAGGATTCTTTTCCTTCTCTTTTTAGTCTTCTAATTAGACTCTAACTCTGTTTCCTTTTTTTCCCCTAACACTAGAGTGTAAATATGTATGTTTCCTCCTTTTGTAAATTAATGAGAATCAATGTATTCATTTTCTCTCAACAGTAACTATGAGGGAAAATCAACACTCCCCCTCAAGTTAGGTTGTACATATTGTACATGCCCAACTCGTTACACAGTTGCTCAAAGTTTGGTCGTCTGGCCTTTGTCGGGATGTCCCTGGTTCTCTTGAGTGGGAGTATAGATCGATTACACTACCGGTTCTCGATCTTCTACGCTTTATAAAATGTCGATCGATCTCCATGTTTAGTTACGTCATGATGAGCTGGATCCCTTTGCAATGCTAATAGTGAGGCACGATTATTGCATAAGCTTTCTTACAGCTTCTCGAACTTCATTCTAGCAATTGAAACCTAGTCTTATCCATATTCCTTCACAAATTGCTATTGCTAAGGCTCTTAGTGCCGCACTCGACCTTGCCAAACCTGAAATTGTTTTATTTCTCCATGTTACAAGATTTCCCGGACTAATGAAGCGATACCACATGGTTGACATGTGCGTGGCTTCTTGCCCGATGCGTATCGGAAATTATGGGAACATATCTCAACACTCTTTCTTCTTGAATAATAACCCTCTTCCTGGAATCATCTTTAGATTCCTAAGAATTCGGTGCTTAACTTCCATGTGCTCCTCCATTGGGTGGTTCATAAGCGACTTCTGACACTGCTTTGCAAAGCCCGATGTCGGGGCCGGTATGGGCGAGGTAAATGAGGAAGTCTCCCGACTAAACATTGATCTTTGCGTCGCTTTATCTAGAGACTTCTTTCCTCTTCACACCACAACTTCCTTTTAGAGTCGTAGGGGTGCTTCTTGGGTTTACACCTACCAATTTCTTTGAGTAAATCTAGAGCCTATTTGCGTTGAGAGACAATATTCCCCTTTTTTTATTGAGAGGAGCCACTTCCATGTGCGAAAATAGCGTGGGGTCTTTTACTTCAAATTCTTTTGCCAAGGATCATTTAATCTTCAATAACCCTTTTCTCATAATCTCCGGTTAGAATGATGTCATCAACATACACAATGAGGATGGCTAATTTATTCTCGGGAGACCGCTTCACAAAGAGAGTATGATCTACTTGACATTGAATAAATCCATGTTCCTTTATTGATCGTGAGAACCTACCAAACCACACTCGAGGAGATTGTTTAAGTCCATACAAAGACTTCAATAATTTGCATGCCTTATCATTGTCATTGCTTATTTGAGCCCGAGGAATTTCCATGTAGACTCTCTTCAAGATCTCCATTAAATGTGTTCTTGATATCAAGCGATAAGTGGCCGATCTAAGTTCTTGTAATGAAATATTAGAATGGTGTTAAGCTTAAAATGGAGGCAGAGGCATCTCTTTGTAATCAACACCATAGAGGATGGATTGAGGCCACACCTTTAAGCGAGCCTTAAACCTTCGTGCTCCCATCACTGCTATGTTTCACGATAAAGACCCATTTACAACTTACTGCTTTCTTTCCTAGAGGGAGTTAAGTAATAATCCGTGTACCAGTCTTCTCCAAGGCCATGATCTCCTCTTAAACAACCTATTTCCAACCTAGATGACTCAAAGCCTCTTGAATGTTTGCTGGAATTTGAACATTATCCAGCCTTGAAATGAAAGCTTGATAGGACTTAGAGAGGCCTGCATATGATATAAAATTCCTAATCGGATGTTGAGTACAGGTTCAAGTTCCTTTCGTTAAGGCAATAGGCAATTCCAAATCATCCATGGTCTGAATCTCCTCTGACCCTTTTTGTTCCAACTAATTTTTCCCTCCTATGCTAGTTCTTGCAGTCATTGTGTCTGATTCAAATTCTTGGACAATTGTGAGATGTGCCAAGGTCTCATTCTCCCCTTGCGATTGTCTTTTTCTCCTGATGTATACCTGAACTTCTCTAGTTTTTGAGGAACTAGGATCGAGCATCTTTCGAACAAGGGAATATTGGGATGAGAGTGAGAATTAGAATCGAACAGTTCACACGGCGGTTGGACTTAGTTGCAATTCGTGGGTGGCGGAGCTCGGGTTGGACATAGGTCTGGGCTTCAGAGCTTGTTGTGGTACGTTCCTAGCTAGGAACCTCCACTCCAAAAATGAAGTTCTTTTTTATTCTCTCCTGAATTTCAAGTTTGGAAAAATTTGGATTTTGTTCAAAGAACACATTCATTGTTTCAAATACGATGTGTTGGGACAAAAACACTTGTACCCTTTTTTATTTGCAAAGTAACCAATGAAGACACATTTTATGGATTATGGATCAAGGTTACTCATGTTTTGAGGATAGACATGAACAAAAGTAGAACAACCAAAATTTTTGAAAGGAAGATCAGAGGAAAGAACATGAGCATGAGGGAATATTTTAATGAGGGTTTGACGTGGTGTTTCAAATTTTAGAACACGAGATGGTAACCTATTGATGAGATATGGAGAAGTAAGAATGGCTTCCCCCACAAGTATTTAGGAACCCCAGTGGAAAACATAAAGATTGAGCTACTTCCAGCAAATGACGAATTTTCCTCTTAGCCACTGTCAAACCCCAAAAAAAATCTTTTTTTTTTTAAATACTCAATATATAATATGGAGATAAAAGATTGTTGAGCTTCAAATAAAGTTATACAATATACGATTGTAAGAGAAAACCTATTATAAACAAGATGCATCCATTAAAAATCTCATAACATTAATTATAGAAAAGATTGCTCAAATTCTTGTGAGAAACAGCACGGACTTTGTTCTTTCACACACTTTACACATTCTAAATCCTTGGTTCTCTTAGGATAGCCCACACTAACAAGTATACAAAAAGTGACATATATTATATTTCATCACAAGGTGTGAATTTACAAAGGCTAAAGCCCACCAATCTCCAACACGGTAAAACACTTGAGCATGAATCGAGCAAAGCTCGATCGCGATTCGATAAAGTCCTCATATACACACCGCATCTAGGGTGGAGGAAAGATAGAGTTCACAACTGGGCAACTTTATAAATCATTCTACTCTTTATAATGCTTCACAATTAAACATATATCAATATATGATACTATTTGTAACCATAAACATAGTATGAGTAATATCAAATATGCATGCATGGTTAGATATCTTCTAACTTTTTTCTTTCGTCTCATTCATTTCTCTTCAACTTGATCCAACAGCACACCATTCTCTTCCACAAGATATCCGGTTATTATCGCTAATATACATATATATCATCAATCACTTCAATAGGAGATCAACCATAATAATGACTATTTTGGGACTATCACCCAAGGACTACTCTTATCACGTGTCTTTTGGGACTTACACCCAAGGGTAGAACCAATCTTGTGTCTTTTGGGACTACAACCCAAGGGCAGGACCAACCCCGTGTCTTTAGGGACTATCACCTAGGGGCAGGACCAACCCCACACACCTTTATCTAGGTGTCTTCCTCGGCTGGGTTTCATCCGGGCCGTGGTCCCACGCAATAATATATCGGAAGGTAACAACGCCTTATCAACAAATAAATTCCATCATCCATATAATCCCAGACAAGAATTGTCACTACTGAATCATTACTTGATGCATAACCAAATCATACAATCTTTACAACAATATGAACATCATGACAAAATAACATGTTTCATAAATCTAATCAATTATTAAGATTGCAATATATTTAATGGAAACCATCAAAGATAAACAATAAAATGGTATAAAATTCCCTACCTTTCACCGAAGTCTCCTTTGAAATTCTTTTACATAGACAACTCTTTTTAATTACAAGGAATTGAAATAAAAGAATGTAATTCAGGTTATGGTACTTCCTTCTTAGCTCATATTATCAATTTAATGTTGTTAGTTTAAAACCCCAAATTTTCTAACCTTACTAATGCCTTTCAAATCAAATTTAAGTTATAAATTAGCACCACTTGATTTCTCTAATCTCCATCTATTAAATTAAGTATACCCAAACTTAATTAATTACATATTTCTTTTCAACTAAAGTAACCTCACAACAACCAACAAAACTTTCTTTACAAAGAACTAAAATCAAATTACTTGTAACCCTAATTAACTTCAAATCTAAATACATAATGATGTGATTAACACTAATTAACTTAGTTTATAAACTAAATTTACCATTAACATCCATCACCAACTAATTAGAAACCTAAACTATACAAAGCTTCACCTGTGCATTTATTTCTTCCTCACAAAAAATTTACTTTTCTCTATAAACTCTCTCTCTAAACTTCAGATTTTATATAAAAAATGGCTACGAATAAACACTATTCAGACTAAAAAGCGTTTTAGACTAGTATGGCCAGAGTATACTTTGAGATACAGCAGATAAACTAATTATTTACTTTTGAACATTGAATGACCTCTTACCAGCTTTACTTACTTTCCTTCTTTCTATTGGAGTATACCATTTGAAGGAAGATGAGATTGGAAAAACTCTTAAACATATTGAAGTCTATATTCTTTACTTATTTCTTGTGTTAGCATGTAAAAGTTGTTCTATTATTTTTATTCTAGTTTTGGTTGTTCATCTTGTTTGTCTTTGGTTGATTCAACTAATTCGTTTAGTTCTGTAACCAACAATTATTTTCCCAAAAGCTAATTTCAAATGTTTAAGCCAACATTTAATTGTAACTAATCTTAATATAAGATTAATGCATAATAAAGCACAAGATGCCTTAATAATTTAAATATATTACAACATATTGATTAAGATAAATAGAATGAAATAATATGATGGTCATGGCCCCACTTGTTGCATTTGCAGTGTATGAATTCTGACCACACACCATTTTGTTGGGGTGTATTGACACATGAACTTATTTGGACAATTCCCTGTTTGGATAAGTATTCACTTAGAACTAAATAGAAATACTCCCTAGCATTGTCGGATTTCAAAATTTGGATGTTGGTATTGAATTGTGTTTGGACCATGGAATTGAATGCTTGGAAAAGTATTCTATCTTCTGTTTTCTTTCATAGAGGAAAACCCAGTGGGTGTTTTGATCATCCACAAGTATGGAACCACACGTGCCCATTAATATTTTGCCGAGGGCCCCCGAATATCACTGAACTAAAATAAATGGTTTGATGGAGTATTAGGGCACACTTCTTGGATAAGATAGAATGAGTGTTTTAAGTTGACCGTCTCAAGATTAAATTGCGCAATTTTTATTGATGAATAAATGAGGGAACAAATTTTCAAGGTACTTAAAGTTTGGATGACCCAATTGATAGTGCCATAGCATGACTTCATATGCCCCAACAACCATGGGGTCCAAATAATGGTTTGAAATTATGAAGTGGCCCGGCTTTAGAAGGACCCTTTGCTGGGAGCAGGCTTTTCTAGGTTGAGGTATCTTGAGGATAAAGTCCCGAGCACATCTCAGCACTACCAATCTTCTTCCTCAAACCCGATTCCTGAAAAACAAGCACACATTTGGGAAAAATTTAGTAAAGCAGTGATTATCACAAGTCAACTTGCTGATGGATATTAAGTTGCAATCAAGTTTAGGGACATGAAGCACAGATTTTAGAGTGATTTCAGGTGAGAGTTGAACCAATCCAGTCCCAACCACCTTGGACAAAGAACCATCAGCAATGCATACTGTAAGGTTGGTGTGACATGGTTGATAGTCATCAAAGATAGACTCATCTCCCATCATATGGTTTGATGCCCTTGAGTCAACAATCCAATTTTTTGATCCTCATTGAGAATGCAGAAAATAAATTACCTGCTTGTACATGCATGCTAGCAGATGGAAAGATGGTCATTATTGCTTGTTTGAAACTTTGGAGCACTTCAAGTTGTTCCTTGGTGAAAGGACTTGACTCAGCAGCACGTGGCTGTTCCTTGATTGCAGTGGCTGATTTTGCATGGCTGTCTCTATCAAAATTTGACTTGGATGGTCTCCAATCAGCTGGTTTTCCGTGTATCTTCCAACATGCGTCCTTAGTGTGGCCAGGTTTAGCACAATGATCACACCAAGGTCTTCACTCCCTTTCTTGTGATATCTTGAAATGGGCATGAGCCACAAGTAGGCTGTCGCGAAATTCAACACGACACGATTAACCGACCGTTCTTTGCTGGTCGCCAGTTTGGGTGAGACTAAGCGGGTTCGGGTGATAAGCGGTCAACCGTTTAACACGTTTAATAGCGGGTAGGTGTTAGATTGAGACAGCCCTAACATTTATAACGCCCGTTTACCGTTTAAATAAAATTAATAAATTAATATTTTTAAAAAAAACAATCATTTTTTTTGTGCGTACATAGAAAATATATAATAACATTTTTTGTATTGGTTTGTTAGTTTTATGAAGTTAACATTTTAAATATAACGATAAATGGTTAAGCAGGTGGTTCTGGGTGTTAAATGGAGTCCATGGTGTAGCAATTACAATGAGTGGAGTGGTTTATCGGTATTCCTTCATTCAGCCCAACCCAACCGTTAAATTAGGCGTGTTAAGCGAGTCGGTGTCTTGTTTTCGTTTGGCAGCGGTTAGTGTTCGATGTTTCGATTTATTACTGGGTTTTATTAAGCGTGTAGGTATGTGGAATTTTATGTTTTCACCGTCACCAGTTTCAACATCTTAGATTTTAACCTTGACCCTAACCAGTTGGCACACACCCAGCCTGGCAGCATCTGGATATATAAATGTTGGAGATTGAAATTCTTCAAGAGGAAGATGAGGCTGAATCTTGCAATGAAGTTTTCAATAATCTTTGAATCTTACTATACATTAGATTACACAATTAATAAATGAAGAAACTAAAGCTAGGTAACTAACATCTAAATTTAGACTAAATTTACAAGATAATCTTGACTAACTCTTATCTACCTGCATGAAACAATATTTACTAAAATACAAAAATCTGAGACTACACACACCCCACCACGATCGACATCATTAGGGGTGCAGTCATGTGTACTTCTGCTCTAAATCTCCTATTCAGGCGTTTTAATGTCAAGCGAAGTAGTGGCGATCAAGGTTGATAGCAAGTAAACCAGACTCCTAATCGAATTCATCTTGATAACCCGGGACCAAATGTTTCACGAATCAGCTACCATAGGTTTACGTAAAAACTGGCCACTAACCTTGCCTTGTAACATTCAACGGATCCATCCGACTTGTATTTGATGGTAAAAACCCACTTATCAGTTGATTTGTCTTGAACCGGACGTCCGAGTCCCATTCTTTGTCTTTTCTTCCGTTTGCCTTTTTCGATCATTCTTCCATGCTTCCTGAAAATTCTTGGGAATTTCAGTGGAGGACAAGTGAGAAACAAAGGCCTGCATTGTCAAGTAAGTCTTTTCATACGGCTGAATTGATCCACTCCAACGAACTTGTTGAATTTCTGAAACAGGATGAGTGGAAATAGGAACTAAGATATTTTTTTGTGGTGACAGATGTAAATCGGACGAAAAAGGAATAGAAATAGGATCTTGATTTTGAGAGGTATTAGGAGAAGATATTAGAATATTAGGATCCTGATTTTGAGGAATATTAAGAGAAGATATGGCAGCTTGATTTTGTGGAATATTGGATGTAAAAGGAACATAAATGGGATCCTGATTTTGTGGAGAAAACTGTGTAGGTTGAGTTGGAAAATCAAATAGGAAATCCCAATTAGTGTGGGAATGATTAGAAACTGAATTTGAATTTAAATCCCAAAAAATACTAGTGCAATTGTGATCCCATAGATTTCCTTGCAAAACCTCTATTCTCCCCGATTTAGGATAGAAAGATCGATTTCAAAAAAGTAAATATCACTGGGACAATGATATTTATTTCAGAGGGAAAATTATCTATACCCTTTCGTGTTGATGAATATCCTAGAAATACATTCAAGGGCACGAGGATCAAGTTTGCTCTTTGGTAGATTTGAATTACTTAACAAAGGTATAACCAAAACACACGCAATTTTACTCATATAGCACGTGAATTAGGAAATGAATTTCTTTTAGGCAATTTAATGGTGTTTCAAACTAAAGGACTTTTAGAAGGTTGTCTATTGATTTAGGAAACACGTAGTTAGTACCCTAGGAATTCTCGTACATTTGCAAAGAAATAGTAAGGACAAGGGCAACCTCAAGTAAATGTCAGTTTTTTCTTTAGAGATGCCATTTTGTTGGGGAGACTCAATACATGAATTGTGATGTAAAAGACCCTTTTTTGAAATGAAGTTATTTAGAACCGAATTAAAGTACTCCGTACTATTATCAGTACGAAGAATTTTAATCTTTGTATCATATCGAGTATGAATCATTGAATAGAAAGTTTCAAAGCATTCAGAACTTCAAATTTTTCCTTAATGTGCACACCTACCGCACTCTAGAATGGTCATTAGTGAAGGTAATGAACCACTTCTTATCAATATGAGTAGTAACTCTAGATGGCCCCCATAAGTCACTATGAATAAGAAAGAATGGCTGAGATGGTTGATAAGGACGTAATGGAAATGGAATTCTTTTGTGTTTAGCAATTTGACAAACATCACATTCAAAATGATCATTATTTTTTAATAACAAGGGAAACAATCGTTTTAGGTACATAAAGTTAGGGTGACCTAAACGACAATGTAAAAGAAAAAAAATTTGACTCTTGGTTAAGGAAGTGGAACAACTCAAAGCCGTATGCTGCTTATTCGAAGGAGAAGTAGACTGCAAGAAATAGTAAAGCCCTGGAGACTCCTTAGCACTCCCAATCACTTGCCCGAATATTTGGTCCTGAAATTGACATACAAACAATGAAAAAACAGCATTGCAGTTTAGATCCAAAGTTATTTAACTGATAGACAACAGGTTGCATCGAAACCAGTTATGTAAAGAACATTCTGAAGACATAAAGAAGGACTAATATTCACAAAACTAGTGCCAAGAATGTTAAGAATTGAACCATTTACAATCTTTACAATTCGGTGTGTAATAGATGGGTTATATGTGGTGAATAACTGCAAGCTACCCGTCATGTGATCGGATGCCCCCGAGTCAAGTATCCATGACTCACAAGAAAAAACAGTAAGAGAGCAATGAATGTTACCGGAATGAGCCATGAATGAAGTACTGTTGGAGGAGGAAAGCAGTTTGCTCAGGTGTTCAAGTTGGGCCTTTGTGAATGGAGAAGATTCATGCAGTTGAGTAGATTCTGTTTTTGCAGCAATCAAGTTGCTCAAAGTTTCTTTATCTCTAAGGAGATTGGGGACCAATCTGCAGGTTTTATGTGCAACTTCCAACACTTTGCTTTTGTGTGATAAGGCTTGCGACAATATTCGCATCCAGTGGCCGATTTTTTTTAGCGATCATCGAATGGCTTAGCTGCCATAGCTGTGGATTCCAATGGTTGACTTGAATTGGAGCCCAACATGATACTCTTGCGATGTTCTTCGTGACGGACCTCAGCAAAGATTTCATTAATAACAGGAAGTGGTTTGAGACCAAGGATACAACCTCGAACTTCATCGAGAGATGGATTCAGACCAGTAAGGAAATCGTATGTGCACTCCTTCAAAAGAGTGTCTCAATCAATTATAGAATCTTTGGGATCATACCAATTGTGATGCTGAAATCTAGGTGAGGGAGTGAAAATAGTCGATAACGGAGGCATCTTCTTGGCGTAGGTTACGCGCACGATTACGGAGGGCAAACATCTGTGAAGAGTCTTCCAAATCAAAGTAGGAATGAGAGACAACATCCCATATAGACTTTCTTGGTAGGATAGAGAATATAAATCTCACCAATCTTGCTTTCCATTGAATGAATAAGCCAGGATATCACAAGGGAGTTGTTAATCTCCCAAGTACTGTAAGCAAAATCATCAACAGAGGGTTGAGGAATGGACCCATCAAGATATCTAAATTTTCCCTTGCCCCGAACAATCATCTGAACAGATTGGGACCAGGGGATAAAATTATGGCCGGTCAGTTTGAAAGGGGTTATGGTGCTCGAAAGGGAAGATTCAGAGTAAGATGTTGCAGTGGGAATAAAATTGGAGGTAGATTGAGAAACATCCGCGATTGCTTCTAAACCATTGCCTCCATCTGTCCCAGTCATCATGCCAGTGGAGTTCATCTCTCTCACTCAAGGGAGCCAACCTGGCTTTGATACCATGAATGTCTTCTTCAAGAGGAGAGATAGAACTCAATACTACAGTGAGGTTTATTTCAAAATAATCTCTGAATCTTGTTATACACAGTAGATTACATAATTAATAAATAGAAGAGAAACTAGAGCTAGGTAACTAACATCCTAAAATTTAGGAAACTATTTACAAGATAAATCTGATTAACTCTAACTTATCTACAATGATAATATTGACTAACTCTAATTTATCTACATGTAATATTTACTAAAATACAAAAATACATACTAACGGAGATGAATGTGGGCCACCCATCATGACCTTTTTCTTTCTTTCCTCATGGCAAACTTTAGAAAAAAATTCTCGAAGACTTGGAGAGGCTTAGTTCCCATCACTTTGCCTCTAACATCATCTAGATCCTTGTTTAATACCATTAGGAATTTAAATACTTTCTTTTGCTCCACTATTTTGCAATATAAAGCATTGTCTTCGGGGCACTTCCATTGATGGCTTTCAAACATGTCTCGTTGCTGCCAATAACGGATGAGTGTGTTGAATATTGTGTTATTGTGAGGTCTCCTTGTCATAGATCATGAAGGATGGACTCAATTGCAAACAGTTGATGTATTTTCAGAACTGGAGTAGGTTTCTCTCACGGCTTCCCAAATTTCCTGTGCAGTCTCATATAGAAGAAAATTCTCACCAATATCAACATTCATTGAATTTATGAGCCATGACATGAGTTGATGATTTTCAGCCTTCCACTTCTTGTAACCTGAATCATCATTCTTTAAAATTGGAATTTCCCCTGTGAGATAATCTTCTTTGCCCGTGCCGCAAATAAACATCCTAACGGATTGAGACCATTGGAGAAAATTTTGGCCATTGAGTTTGTGGCTGGTGATAAGAAGAGCAATATTTTCAGAATTTCCAGAATTTCCAGAAGTTGGAAGAGTAGCTGCTTGATCAGAATGAGAAGAGACTTCAAAGATGGAGCTGTTTGCTCCAATTGCCATGTCGTACTTGACCATGGAAGATAGCTAGGAATGGAGGCTAGGGTTTTTCAGAAAACCTGCTTTGATACCATGAAGATTTGAGGAAGAATATTCTTCATATTTCATTGAATCAGTTGAAGAATATTATATACTTGACCATGGAAGATAGCTAGGAATGGAGGCTAGGGTTTTTCAGAGAACCTGCTGTGATACCATGAAGATTTTGAGGAAGAATAATCTTCATATTTCATTGAATCAGTTGAAGAATATTACATCCTTATATACATTATTTTTATTTTTATTTAAACTTTGAATGTTATCAAGTCGGAGAAAAAAAGAGTTTAATAAAAATTAGTTAAGGTTTTATCTCACCTGAAGTAGATAATATTCAGGTTTTATCTAGCCTGAAATAGATTATACTATCATTGCTAAATTATCCAATGGTGGATATCATGGTTGATTGCCGAGGGAGCCAAACCCTGTTCTAGGGAATGTCTAAGTGACGATTGTGTGTATAATGGTGTGGCATTGGTTTGCATGCCCATGGGAATGCTATGTGGATCCATGGCACCTCTACATGGGCATTGCATGCATCACTTCCATACAACATTTTGATGCCTATGGTTTGATGGTAGACATGGCTTATTGGAGTTTGAAAACTCGTGTCTTGTTTTTTAGATAAACTTGTTGCATTTGCTATCTGTTTCCTAATTATGGTTTTTTTCTTTTTCTGAATGAAATCAGGAAAAGGTGCTTGAGCCTCTTGGGGCTATCACCACTGGAAGTCAGTTCTTGGAGCCAGATGGTAATATTTAAATCTAAAGACTTGATTTTTTTTTTTTATAATATTGATGTAACTGAAGATTGTGGGGATCAGGTTTGTTTCCAAATCATATTCCTAACCCGGAGGATAAGGAAGCCATGAAAGCCATCATCCAGGCTGTCCTAACAAACCAGGCTGATCTGGGAATTATCTTTGATACAGATGTTGACAGGTGATGGCTATTTCCATTCACTTGTTCATTTAACATGCATATGATTTGATTGTTACAAGCTAGTGTTTTTCTCCCAGATCTGCTGCTGTGGATTCCACTGGTCGCGAGTTCAATAGGAATCGTCTGATTGCTTTAATCTCTGCCATTGTTCTTGAGGAAGTATGATCCTCCTTATTCAGTAATGATGTAAGCTGTTTTTTCTAAGTCCAACTTTTGTGTGAATAATAGTTTTAATTCATTCTTGTTTTCTTTCTGTAGCATCCAGGAACAACCATAGTCACAGATAGTGTAACTTCAGATGGCCTGACTACATTTATTGAAAAGAAACTTGGTATGTTGAAACTGAAACAGCATAATGTCCATATCATATGATGGATTTCTTCTTAACTCAAGAGTTCCTTATAGGGGGAAAGCACCATCGGTTCAAAAGAGGCTACAAAAATGTCATTGATGAAGCTATTCGCTTGGTAAGATTTGGTGTTGGTTTACCATTTAAGGTTGAGACTTCTCATGTGTTAAGCAAACAATTAGAGCAAATGATAACTGGGAGTTTCAGTTCTCAGTTAGTGGCATCTTTTTTATCCAGTGTTGAATACAGAATCCTTCAAACAAGGTTTTCTAAGTTAGATTCCAAAGTTACACTTGCATGTTGTTTGTTTATTGTAACTCGCTATTTTTTTGTTAGTATCAAGTTAGAAATATAAACAATCTCCTTCCATGTCACCCTTGGTTAGTATTCTGAGCTTGGGTCCCCACTCCTGAATAATTTGACTGAATTGGCAACATTGCTAACAGAATTCTGTTGGTGAGGAGTCACATCTGGCTATTGAGACTAGTGGCCATGGAGCTCTCAAGGAGAATCACTGGCTTGATGATGGTGCATACCTCATGGTAAGCCTTTTACAGAGATTGTTATTTTGAAGTATGTTTCCATTTGTAAATTGGTTATTCGTTGATCAAGAAAGAAATCAATTCAAATTTTTAGGATTTTGTTCGTTTTGTACATTCATTCTATTGGTCACCGGTGTAATTGAAGTCATATCATCGGATTCATATTAGTCACATGTTACTGTTATTGCCAAGACATTCTATATTTCTATATTGACTTCTGGTTGTTTTCAGGTCAAGCTCTTAAACAAACTTGCTTCAGCAAGAGCTTCTGGAATAGATGGTGGCAGCAAAGTATTGACTGATCTGGCAAACGGTCTTCAGGAACCGGCTGTTGCAGTTGAACTGAGACTGAAGATTGATGCGAGCCATGAACATCTTAAAGGAGGGTATACTACTTGCTTTGTTTTGTTACATTATTATATTTTTTTTCCCTTGTGATTTCACTCATTATTTAGAATTTCTAGATCTTTCCGAGAATACGGAGAGGCAGTGCTGAAACACCTAGAGAATTTGACTGACTCAGATCCTAAGCTACAGAAAGCCCCAGTTAACTATGAAGGAGTGAGTTTCTCTATACATGTGATTTTTAAGTTGATTAATGTTTAAGTTCATCCATTGATGAGCGCAGTATCTTCTTGAAATAGCACTTCTAGCCTCAACCAACGTGGAAAGTTCATTTGAGCATTGGCAGTAAATTTATATTTTCTTTTTGCATGCTATCAAATGCTATTCCATCCATAATGGGACCATTCTGGTTTGTGGGTTGATTTTAGCTTTGCATGATGAAGTCCTGTTTTGGTTATAACTATAATGGCAATGGAAGTGTGGTTGTTAAGAAAAAATAACAAAGGAATGAAATTGGGGTAAGAACTTTTACGAAGTAAATGAATTTTGACGCATACAAGATGTTTAAAAGGTTTAATTATATACTGTCATTGTTCTTTTTTCCTGATAGGAAGCAATAGGATTTTATTTGATAGTGTTATAATATGTATCATACTTTACATATAGGATTGTAACTAAATAGGAAGGAAAGATTGGCTTACCTATTGTATAGACTAACCCTCTTGTTTATATATACACATGATGAATCAATGAAAAACATGAGGAATTCAGTCCTCCAATTCTTTCTTTCTTTCTACATGGTATCAGAGCTTAGGGTTTGGATTGGGAAGAATTTCAGGCAGCTTTTAGGCTATTTTTTAGAGTGCACATGAGGCTGTGACGGTTGTTCTTTTGAAACACCCATTTAGAGGGAGCGTGGAGCCACACTGTCAGCATAGGGACTGTCGGTCACCAATAAGCCTCGCCACCAAGTCCGGTGGCTGAAAACCTAGCGTGTGAGCCACACACGCCGATCTACTAGTTCTGCCCTGTTTCACACGTGCCGCACGTGGGGGCGCGTGACACCTCCGGCTGACCTCCGGCAACCACCCTGGAGTGCGTCTCCCTCATAAGAATCGATTGATCTGGTTTGTGATGCCATACTTCAACTGTTTTGGGGGTTTTTAAGGATTTTTGTTACAGGATCTACGGTTTTTCAAGGGATTTTTAGGTTCATGATTTATGGAGGTACTCTTGGTCTCTAATTTCTTTCCTTGGCTTTCTAATTGATACGAACCCTGTCAATTTGTGAGAAGACCCATGATCGAATTAGCTCGGAAGAACCGCTCTAGTATTTGGCTTAGATGGAAGACCTTGACCTGTTGCTTATAGAGAAGCAAGAATCTTGGTATGTGAGGACTCCACAATCGGTGATGGAGATCCGATTGATAAGTCTTGATGAACGCCACGGAATAACCGATAAGTTCAAAGAATTCTTTTAAGAACCAAAGAGAAATTTAAACTCTTAATTTATAAATGCTTAAAACTTATGTGAATGTATGATAACAAGCCTTTAAATAAAGCCCAAAATATGAAGAATAGAAACTAAATATTCGGCCACAAGGAAAGCAAATATTTTTGGCCAAAAACAAGAAAGGAAACTAACATACTTTTTCCTAAAGTAACACACTGCAAGAAATCAGATAATTCTAGGATAAGGTTTGGGAATCAAATCAGCCGCACTCAGACAAATCATCAAAGAAATCGTGAACAAATCAGCACCAATAAGCTCCAAAATAGCAAAGAATCAGAACAAATCAGAACCAAAACTGTACTCCAAAATAAGAAAGGTAATCACCAAAATCAACACCAAATCTATGTTAAATCGCCTCCAAATAGCAAAGAAATCAACAAGTCAAAAACATTTTGGCTCTCGGGTCCAAGTCCGATTTAATTTGATGACGTGACCATCTTTGTTTCCTTTTGAAGTCAATTACCCAGCTTCTTCCACTGGGGCATCTCGATTAAAAACATGAAGGGCTTCTTTTGAATCTCTTACTCGGGCCGTGTCATAAAAATACCCAAGTGGGACTTCAAGCGGGTTCACACTCATTTCCTTAGCCCTGCTTCCATCACTAATGATTAGTTTAGAAGATAAGAAGCCTGTTTCAGCGCCTGAAGTGGTCTCGATGATGTCCAAAATCACGGAGGACAAATTGATTGATTCTAATTATTTGGATTAGAGTAAAACGATTCGGAACTGCTTAAGGAGCATAAGTATGGCTAGTCATCTCACTAAGGATCCTCCAATTGATGATTCGAAGAGCAGTGGATGGAGGAGGATGCTTGTCTTTTCCTATAAATTCGTAATTCCATCGATAATAAGGTACTTGGTCTCATTAATTACTGTGAGTTTGTTAAGGAGCTAATGGATTATTTGGAGTTTGTGTTTTCTAGAAAGGGGAATATTTCTCGTATATTTGATGTGTGTAAAGCCTTTTATTGATCAAAGAAACAAGATCGGTCTCTCACATAATTTTTTATGGAGTATAAAAAGACATATGAGGAGCTTAATATGCTATTGCCATTTAGTCCAGATGTCAAAGTTCAGCAAGCTCAACGGGAACAGATGGTGGTGATGGGATTCCTAGCCATCCTTCCTTCTAAGTATGATTCAGCTAAGGCTTAGATTCTGTCAAGCCCTAAGATGTCATCCTTCTAAGATATCTTTAGTAGGAACTCTTCACAGAAATCTCTTCACATGCTCTTCCATTTACCCAGATGAGCAGTGCTCTTGTTGATTGGAACATTGGTGAGTCAAGGAAGCAACAGTAAAAAAATAGTGGTCTAGGAGGTAGCACTAGAGGGTCAATCTCTGGAAGAGTTGTTTGTTATTACTAACGTAATCCTGGACATATGTTATGAGATTGTAAGAAGCTATAGAAACGGAATCAGAGATTTTCATTTGCTCGTATAACCTCCACTAATGAGGCACTAGATCAGTCAATTCAGGTCTTAGCAAAAAAATTAGCCATGTTCCACTTGTATTAAGAATCATTGAAGTCTCTATCTACTCTGATTACTGCTATTGCTGAGTCAGGTGACCTGAATACATGCCTTGCCTTTCTTTGTCCTTTTAATAGGTCATTGATTCTAGAGCCACAGATCACATGAGAGGTAATTCTAGCCTATTTTCTACCTTTTAGTCACAACCTTCAACTTCCATTATTACTTTAGCAAATGGATCACAGTCGTGTTCTTGGGTCAGGCACAATCTTTCCCACATCGTCCATTCCTTTGTCACCCTTCTTGAGTTTATCAAATTTCTCTTTTAATTTGATGTCTGTGAGCAAACTAACTCAAACACCTAAGTGATGTCTCATTCTTTTTCTCGATTGGCTTCTTTCGCGATCTTACGACAAATGATTATCGGGTAAGAAGACGTAGAAGTTTGGGGTTCACATTCGATCCTAACATACCAAGACTTGGTCATTTGTTTCGAGTCACTACATCATTCGAGACTCATCAGCCGACACATTCCTCTCTTCCCTCACAAGAAATTGTGTTCCCAATTTTCGAGTTTGTCGTCATTAGATTGTGAGTCTTGTCAATTTGCAAAGCGTCATCATCTTAGTTCTAGTCCTAGAGTCGATAAACGATCTAGTGCTCCATTTGATTAGTCTATTCAGAGATGTGTGAGGTCCATGTCTAGTTTTGTCCCCAACTGGGTTTCGATACTTTGTTACTTTTGTCGATGATTATTCACGAACAACTTGGTTATATTTAATGAAAAACCGTTTTGAGTTATTTTCTCACTTTCGTGCCTTTTGTGTTGTGATTCACACTCAATTTCATGTTATTGTTCAAAGTCTGAGAAGTGATAATGCTAAACAATATCTTTCAGAATAGTTTCAGTCATTTATGCTTCAAAATGACATCCTTCATCGACATCTCAGTGCAACATAAACACACCCTTCTACACAACAAACAATGTCAAAGTTCATTTAGAACCCAGAGTCCAGCACTTATCTAATTCATATGCGCTTCCTGAATACCTATCTCTCTGCTTTATAGTTTCAGATCCACTTCTTGTCATCTTCATTTGCACCACAGTCATACAAGAATATACAGCAGAAGATCAACGGCGCGCATTTATCCCATCAATGATTTAGTCCGCCTTTCTTCTACTCACTATCCGGTTTGCTTCGCGTCCTCACTTCAGCGAATTATTAATCGGTTAGCGGTTTGGTTACTTTTGTTGATGATTTATCTTGTATCACTTGACGTTATCTAATGAAAATTTGTTTTGAGCTTTTTTCTCATTTTAGTGTCTTTTGTTCTGAAATGCAAACTCAATTTCATGTCTCCGTTTCAAAATATCGGTGAGCCGACAATGCCGCGAATATTTATCGAACCTTTTTCAAATTTCATGTTACATCATGGGATTCTCCATCAGACCTCTTTTATTGATACACTCTCTCAGAATGGGGTAACTGAGAGAAAGAATAAACATCTTCTCAGACCGCCCAGTTCTTGTCTGCATGCACAGTCCCCAAACACTTTGGGCTTATGCGCCCACCTCCCGCATGTTTCGACATGATGCCATCGTTAGTTCTAAATTGGGCTATTCCTTACCACCAATTGCTTCCAACAATTCGCTTGTTCCCTACTGATCCCAAGGTATCTGACGCACACGCTTGCTCTCGGACGTCAATCCTCAAGTCTCTAAACTTTTATCCGTTCTAAAGTGCATTCGCGATATTCCCTCAAGTAAAAGCGCATAGCAAGTATTGTCCTACTCTTTGATGTTACTGGTTTACTAATGATGCTTTGAAGCTACCTTTTCCTCGTCGCCTACATCGTTTCAGCTTACGGAGTACACATGATGATTTATTGGTCTATACGGTTTCCTTACCAGTCCCTACTTTAGCTCCTGCTCCTATCTTCACCGCTCCAGCTCCCGTTCCTATTAAACCTCCCATTATCATACTCTAATACTTTAACCCTCCAATCTCTAAAGTTAACACCGCTACTGGCTATTAGATCCGCCAAATGATAATCTTCTCGATTGCTCTTCGCGAAAGGTAAATGGCAAGGTGCTCGTAACTTCGCTTGTTTCATAACCATTCGTCGCCTTCCTCTCGCCTTTATCGCGATCTCTGATTCTATCTCTTCCTAACACCGGCTCTGCTTATCTCACCCCGCTACTGGTGTAGTGCTATGGTGGATGAAATGTGAGCCGTAGATGACAATGGTACGTGGGACTTGGTGTCTTTACCTAATGGCAAGAAAGCTATTCGTTGTCGTTGGGTGTTTGCAGTAAAGTTTAATCTTGATGGGTCTCTGTTGCTAGATTAAAGGTCTGTCTTGTTGCTAAGAGTTATGCTTAGACTTATGGAGTTGATTATTCTGATACATTTTCTTGTGTAGCAAAGCTGACATTTGTTCGTTTGTTTATCCTCATGTTTCTTACGATCAGGACTTTGCACGCCTGATACCAGAATGCATATCTACACGATCTTGCAGTTGCTTTATACGTAAGAACCTCCGAGTTTGTCGTCAGTGGGGAATAAGAAGGGTACTGCAGCTCTCTAAAAATCTTATATTTGCTTGAAACTGAGTCCCCCACATTTAGTTTAGCAAATTATGTCGTGCAATTGAGACATTCAAGTATGCGTAAGAGTAAGTTCGACCACTCGTCTACTTTCATAAATATTCTATTTCTCGGTATTATTTTACCAAGAATGCATGCGACGATATCACATCATGAGTGACTCCAAAGGTATATTATTTCAAATCTTTCTTCATAAATGGGCTTTCACACAAAGGATTTAGGAATGTCAAGCATTTAGGTGTCAATAGGAAGTAAGTACTGAATTATGTGATCTCAACGGAAATATGTACTTGATGTTATCCAAGACAGGGAAATCGGGTGCCAAACCTTGTAGTACTCCTATGGCCCCTAATGTACAACTCACTAAAGAAGGAGAATTATTCGAAGATCTTAAGAGATACAGAAGACTAGTTGGGAAATTGAATTATCTTATAGTAACTCACTTGGATATTACTTATTCAATAAGTGTTTCGATCAGTATATGTCATTTCCCACGCCGGCTTATTTGGTAACAGAGATATATCCCATGCCATTCGAAAGAAGCTCTCGATACGGAATATTGTATGCTAAACACGGGTATACTAGAATTATGTTTTCTTCTGACGCTAGACAGCAGGATCTAAAGCACATAGGAAATCCACTCAAGATATCGCGGTTCGAGAAATTTTGGATCTCACAAGAAGAAGTGTTGAGTGTCAGTTCTCGCAGCCTAGTGCGGAGTCGAGTATAACTACGATACGCTTTGTATGCGCATCACGTGAATACGTCGCTATCGATGGAAGCTGCATCGAAACTTGGGCATCAAATAAACTGTACAGATAACCAAGCTGCCATTCATATAAAGATCTAACCTCGTATTTCGCGAACAAACCAAACATATCGAGATAGATCATTATTTTGTTCGTGAAGATCCAATCGTATTGATCTCTGCCAGATAGCAAAGATCATGTAGAAATCAAGAAGAAAGAATTGGAGGAAAGAATTCCTTGATATTTTATTGATTCATTATGAATATATATATATATATATATATGTATATACAAAAAACAATCTAACTTTCCTAATAAATTACAACTCTATACGAAGTTTTTACTGTGCTACAACTATACAGAAAGATAGAGATGTGAGATCTCCCTCAAGTCGGGAGCATAGATACTGCTAAACTATAATCAACTCTCCTAAAACAGGATTCTCGATTTAATATGAATATCATGCTTCAACACCCTCCCTCACGTGCACACGGCCCCATACTCGCGCACGTGGAGAGTCACAGTCCATTATGGACTCTCAAATCAACAAATGGGGATCAAAGATTAAAATTTATAAGGAGAGGGTTCGAATCCAGGACCTCCTATCAAACCAAGCTCTAATACCATGTTAAATCCACCACCCTCCTAAGTTTTGCCTCAGGTGATTGGATTTCTAATACGAACATCATGCTTCAAACGTGATATTAATCATGTCCAACTGTTGATAGATAATTATCCCGATCCCCACCTCAGGCCTCGCTAATCGTTTCCTCCGGGCCTTCACATATTCCCATAAACTGCCGAGTTGTATTTTCACTCCAACGAAAATGACAAATCGATTTCAATATGCTTAATCCGCTCCACAATGCCTGATTAGAAGCAATATGAAGGGCAGTTTGGTTGTCACACCAAAGTTTTACTGGGATCGGGTTCAATGTCGCCTTCCATCAAGAGTTGATGAAGCCACATGATCTCACATACAGACTGTGTCATCGCTCTATATTCAGACTCTGCAATAGATCGGGAGACAACACTTTGTTTCTTACTTTTCGATGAGACTAAATTCCCTCAAACAAACACATAGAACCCATAAGTGGACCTCTTGTCCTCCTTAGATCCTGCCCAATCAACATCCGTGAAACACTCAAGTCTATTATGCCCATGATTACTGTATACAATACCACATCTTGCTCCTTTTCAAGAATAACATGTAATCTATTCTATTACCGCCCAATGATCAATTGTCGTAGTAATATACCGGCTTACAACACCGACAGTGGACAATATCAAGACGAAAGGACTCAGAAGGTAATTCAGCTTCCCAACTAGTCTTTTATATCTCTCAGGATCCTCAAATGTTTCGCCTTCTTTAGTAAGGTGTATGCCTGGAACCATAGGAGAACTGCATGGTTTTACCCCAACTTTCTATTCTCAGACAATAGATCAAGCACATATTTCCTTTGAGATAAGAAGATTCCATGTTTGCTTTGCATAACTTCAATGCCTAAGAAGTATCTTAACATCCCTAAGTCCTTTGTTTGGAATTGGCTCTGAAGAAAGGACTTAAGAGATGAGATACCTTTAGAGTCACTCTCAGTGATAACAATATCATCCACATACTCTACCAACAAAATGATACCTGAATTGGAGTTCCTGTAGAAGACAGAGTGGTTAGATTTACTCTTCTGCATACCAAATTCTTCAACGGCTTTACTGAATTTACCAAACCACGCAAGTGGACTCTGTTTCAAACTATACAAAGACTTCTGAAGATGACAAACCCTCCCTATCTCCTCTTGAAGGTCATACAAAGACCTCTTCCCGAAGGTTGCCATGAAAAAAGACATTTTTAATATCAAGCTAGTGGAGATCCCAATTATAAGTGGCAAAACTCAGTGGAAATAAAAGGTCTAACATGTCATCTTAGCAATTGGGAAAAAGGTGTTCGAATGGGCCCACGCCATAGGTCTGCATACCCTTTAGCAACAAGCAAGGAAGCCAACCGAGCAAGGATCCATTAGGATTAACTTCACTCGTAGAACACCTAACGACAACCACCCGCTTTCTTCCCAGCTATAAACAAACCAAGTGCCCCAAGCATCTCATTGTGCCGCTATTAAGATCTTATTTCTCTATCATAAAGACTACGCAACTGTGGTGAGCGAGGGCTTCAGAAACCTTGTTAGGCAACGAAATAGAGTCCAAGGATGCAATAAAAGAACAAGACTATGATGACAAACAGTCATAAGAGCAAAACGAGAAAATTGGATGAACACACTAATGGTTACCTTTATGGAGAGCAATAGGAAGATCATCACTAAGAACTGATCCGACGTCGTGGAAGGAAGTGGAGTGACCTGAGACCTAGGTGGCATCAAGTGTGTACCCGAGTGATAGATGCCACCCTGCTGTGACGTGGAGCCAGAGTCAGGAGGCAAGAGTATAAACGAGAACATCATCCTCCCGGGCTAGTGTGGGATGGGGCTCAGAAAAAGAGTATTCTCAAGAAAGGTGACATCAACAAAAACCAAGTAGCTGCGAAGACTAGGACAATGACTTATATATCCCCTTTTAAACTCGAGAACTTCATGAAGACACTTAATGATCAGATCAGTTTAGACACATGCGGACGAACATCCCGAACAAAAAAAGTACACCTAAATACCTGAGGCTCAATGGGAAACAGGGGTTTATTTGAAAAAAGGATGTGATACGGAGTATCCCAATTCAAGACTGAGGAAGGCATCTGGTTAATAAAAAAACAAGCAGTGGAAATAGCATCAACCCAAAAATGCTTAGGCACCTGCATTTGAAATAATAGAGCTCTGGCAATTTCTAGGAGGTGTCTATTCTTCCTCTTAGCCATGCCATTCTGAGAAGGAGTATCGACACATGAGGTCTGATGAAGGATGCCATTTTAAAGCATGAATGACTCAAACTGTTCGGAGACATAATCTTTAGCATTATCACTTCTCAAACCGAACATAAACATGAAATTGAGTGTGTATTGTTAGATATTATACAGTCTTTTCCTTTATTGTCTTACTGTATTGGTCCTATGAGTGTGTATATATATAAGTCCAATATGTAATGTAGTTGAGAGACTTCTTTTTCTGTGAAAATAATAAAATTGTGATTCTTTTCTCTACATGGTATCAAAGCATGGGAAAACCTAATTTTTTCTTTTTTCATGATCAAGAGCCATTCCGATTCCTTCTGACTTCTGCCACATTACTGCTGCCATTGCTGCCGCCTCGCGGCGACTTTCCTGGCAGCTCTTTCTCCTACGAAACCATGATTTGAAGACGAGGCCGATCTACACGCTCTATAAGTAACCCCGTATTAAACATCAACGACGCGCCGCGACGCAAGGTCGGGACCGTGATGGATGATCCAGGTTTAGTTAAGTCAAAATACGGGTTCGGGTAGTTTTCTAGCCAAAATAGGTTACGGGATCTAATTCTCGAGATTTTCTAAGTTAAGAAAGGTGGAATTTATGGTATATAAGGGGAAAGGTATTTAGAAGGTTTTAGTAGTATGGAACAAGATTTGGAAAGTTTTGTCAGGTTGAAAATTGCTATGGAAGGTTTAGAGAAAAGATGAGATTTGAGAGGGAAAGTAGAAGCCTGCGACAAGAGTGGTTACTACCGGTTAATGAAACGATCCACACAAGATAAAATGACGAAGTGAAGGCGCCACAATCAACTATGGACGAAGCCGACGATAAGCCTGGGACAAAGACTTCGCCACCATGAATCCACCTAGGTACGAGAGGCCACGAACTCGTCCCCAAGGGAATCCACCCAAGAGATAAGAGAACGTTATAGTAACTCTTAAAAAGCAGAATCTGAAAATATTATTAAACTTGAATCGACATTTGTCAAAAGACTACATTATTGGGGTATATATAAATTTCTTACTTTCTAAATCAAATAAAGAAACTCCTACTTTGCATCAAAGAAAGAAACTTTCTAAATTACAAAAGCAACTCCTAAGCAAACTTTCTAAAAATAAATAAAGCAAACTTTCTAAAATAAATAAAGCAAATCTTTCCTAAAGGGATAAAACAAAAATCTTCGGAGCAAATCTCATAACAAATCTTTCAAAATCAATACGGGTAGCCCCGCATCGTGGGCTCAGTCTAAGTCCGACCACGTTTTTCGTGATTCCAAGGCTCACCGAGGTCCAAAAAGGAGTTTTCACATGGCCCAACGCGCTCACCTCCCAATCCAATGCTTCAATAATTGTATTAATCTCAATGCTCGGCTGCGGTTGCGAAGCTCCCGCATCACGTCGTCACGCCTTCCTCCCAAGCAGCTGGCCAGCCCACGCTGGGCTGGCACATGAGTGCGTTGCCAGGCGTACAGGTTCCTTCCGGTGACGAGACTCCACATATTGTGGTCGTCCTGGCCATTGCCTCGCTGCCATCCCTCCCACGGTCCACCCCGAGCCCTCCTCCTTATCCACCTTTTGCCCACTCGCTCTCACGCCCCTCTCTATCGGCCGCCTTCCACTCCGGGCCAGTCCTCTTTCTTTCATCTCCGCCCACGCCCGTGATTTGCAAGTTCTCACCGTGATTTCAAGTTTCTACAATTCGTGATTCGCCTCCTATTGCGGCTCTCTTCAATCCAAACGTGATTCAATCTCCACTAAGTGGATACGGCACTAAAATTCTATTTTTACTGCTATTCCGCCGATTCCTACTATCACATCGTAAAAATTGATCTAAGTATGAGAATTCATCTCTCCGGTCGCTCGTGGAACCGTTCACGGGATGTGGTTACGAGTGATCATCTTATTACACCGGAGGATGCTATACCTAGTGTCACAAGGTGCACCGGAAGAAAATAAGATGCAATAACTATGTAGCCGTGACATGGCGCTCTGGCCGATCCAAAAATTTCGTCATCTGGCTTGCCAGCATTAATGCTCTAAGTTTTCGAATCGTGCAAAAGCTCTATACACTAATGATATCCAACGCCTTTATATACGCTTCGCTATTGTTAATATTCGACAACAAAAGTATTACTGATTTATCTAATATATCGCTGACGCTTCTCTAGCGAGAGTTCCCATCGATGCCTCTTACTGCTGATTGCCAGCTCAACAAACGCAGGGCCGACAAGTCTTCATGGTCCTTACTCATCGGGCCTTCGTCCGATCTCGAGACCCTCCGAGACGCATTCTTCGCAATCCATCATCCCGTCTCTCGATTTGATGTGTCATCGCTCCTCCACACGACTTCGCTTTCATCCGATACTCTGCATTCTTCTCGTGTTAGTTTCATACCAACCTCTCTGAGGATCAGTGGTACCCGGTAACGAGGACAACGCCCTCATCGCGACCCATCGCGAATAAGCTCACACACTGTGATCGCGAAAGACAGACGTGGACTGCCTCACCGCACCGCACACGTGGCCCGGGGCTCTTCCTCGATTTCCCGATTCTCACCGCCCCTGCACTCGAGCTCCCCCGCACATCTCAGCATTCCACACCGACAGCTTAGTATGATGCCTTATCTTCGCTATCAAGCAGCTCAAGTCAGCTTCACGCTTCTCCGTTGTCTGTGTGACCTAATGCCTCTCGCCGGGCCTTACTCATACATCTTCTCGACCTCGGATTCTAGACACTCGTGCTTCCGATCACATTTCGTACAAAGATCTTTTCTTCTTACTACCACCCCTACTTTACCCATCGGTTACCTTATCTAACGGTTCTCAAACTCGTGCCAGTTGGCATTGGCTCGGGGCTCATCCTCCCTTCCCTACCTCTCACTTCGGGCCCTTGCTCCTGAGTGTCCCTTTAATCTGTTTCCATCAAGAAAATCACTCAGACTCTTAACCTGCTCCATTATTTTTCATAAATTCAGGACTCACAGACCTGAGTACTGGGAAGACGCATTGGGCACCTGACGTGAGTCCCAGAGCGCCGCCTCATCACCTCACCTCTCAATCATCTCCCAATATGCTTCCACTGACAAAGTCATTCCTCATCCACAATGTCTCCCAAAGCACCCTAGTCTTTCTAAGTTTTTTTTTTTCGATAAGTGGGCCTTTCTGTTCCGTAAGATGGTCCCTGGTTTTTCCACTTTGTCATCACTTCGCGTGAGTCCCGTCGCCCGGGAAACATACTCGTGTCTCGTTCCCCGCCGTCAACACCCAACACTCTCGACCTCGTCCACACCGATGTCTGGGGTCCTCGTTTGACGCCTCACTTGAAGCCGCATTTTCACACTTTCATTGATGACTATTCTCGATGTACTTTGTTATTTTTAATGAAAAATCGAGCTGAGTTATTTTCTATTTTCCAGAAATTTTATGCTGAAATTCTTACCCAATTCAATATTTCTATTCGTGTGTTACGTAGTGATAATGCCCAAGAATATTCGCACTTTTATTTCATTTATGTCCCAACATGAGATCCTTCATTAGTCTTCAGGCTCATGCCCTCAACAAACGGGTGGCCGAACGTAGCAACGGCCATCTTATCAGACACCACACTCTCCTCCACTATCACGTCTCGCTGGGGACGATGTTTCACAGCCTTGTTATTTGATTAATCGTATGCCCCTCATCCGTATTACATGCTCGTGATTCCTCATTCCCTTCTTTTCCTCGACCAACCCTTTATTTCCTTCCTCCGTGTTTTCGTCAGACTCGCTGCTCATTCTCACCCAGTGACAAGACAAGTCACCAAGGCCACAATGCATCTTCCCAGGCTACCCGACCGTATGGTTATCGCTTATCTCTCGATCACTCGATACTCTCTTTCTCTCCAATGATGTCACCTTCTCGAGGACTCCTTCTTCTCCTCCTCCGAGTCTCTTCCTCTCATATCAAGTCTTACCCCTTCCTATCATCTCCTCGTCTATATTTGATGATGTATCTTCTCGTCCCCTTCAGGTTTATCATCGCCGTCACCGTGCCAAGTTCCTTTCCTTCACAGGCCCCCGTCGACTCACTTCCTCTCCCTTTAGCTTCTCCCACCCGCCCCGCCTCGTTATCGATAACCGCCTATCGCCTTCTGCGCAAAGGTAACGCCTACCAGCAACTCATTATTTACAATTTTGAGTTACCATTCATTATCTCCACCTACTCAGATTTGTTTCTACTATTTAATCGCTTCTTTCCTAAGAACACCAATGAGGCACTTTCCATCCGGGCCGGCGACAGTAATGGTAGATGAAATGGTCGCCTCCGCACTCCACCGGGCACCCAGATCTCGCTGTTTCGCTGCCTGGTCAGCCGCTGGTCTACTAAGGTCAGTCCTCGATGGTCGCTGATCGCCTTAAGGTCCGCTGTCGCTAAAGGATATACTCGCGCGCATGCTTCCGACAGGACACTTTCTCCCCTCGCCGCCAAGATCGCTTCCGTCCGTCCGTCTTTCCATGGCTTCTGGCGTGTTCCGGGCCGCTGCCGATATTAAAAATGCCTTCCTTCATGGTGATCTCGGTGAGTGTTTATATGCAGCAACCACCCGGCTTTGCTGCTGTGCGTAGTCCTGGCTTAGCCGCTGCAGTGCTACGTCTCTATAAGTACTTGAAACAATCTCCTCGAGCATGGTTTCAAGCTGCTTTTAGTTCATGAAATTACACTCCAGATGCTTCGCAAGACAGCCACTATCTGCGCTTTTATCATAGCCGCGCTGTATTATCTACAGAGCTTATGCGATGACATCACACATCTGCAAGGATCGATGGTATCAACTAAAGTAACATCTTTTCACCCACTTTCAAATCCAAGACTCGGGAAACTCAAGTACTTTCTGGGAATTCGAGATACTCAATCCAGCCTTGTAGTCCTCTCCCAACGAAAAGTACAAAATATCTTCGAAGAAAAAACCTAAGATAAGCCAGGATCAGAAACCTAGCTTGACACCCTATGGATCCTAACGTCAATTTACTCGTGACGTAGAGTCTAGAGATCCCGGTGAGGTCATCATCGAGGTAAACCGAACTATCTCACCATTACTCGCCGTACATTTCCTTCCCAAGTGTCTAGTCAATTCCTACATTACCCACGCGATACCTATCGATGTTGTAACTGCATTCTTCGATATATTAAAAGTACACTGTGCCAAGGTGTTGTACGCATCAGGTCACACTCCAAAAGCATTGGTTACACGATGCATCGGCCGACCAATTCATCAGATGGGACGTTCCACTTTCAGGTACCGTGTTTTCATCAGGGTAACCTCATCCCTGAAGAGTAAGAAACAACATGCATGGCTGGGGGATCTGGTCAAGTCGAGTATCGAGCCATGACCCTCGCAACATGTGAACCTCTCATACGGCCAGACACCTCCGTGAGTCGAGACGGAAAGGACGAATTGTATTTAAACTCATCTACGATAACCGTGGTGCTTTGCATATCGTGATCCAATCCACTTTCCACGAAGACTAAACACATCAAGTCGACCGCCACTTCATTGTGAGAGAAGATCGCATCGTGACGTATGGCTACTAGTTTTGTCAATTCAAATGATCAACCAGCGCATCTTTACCAAATCTCTCGAGGTTCTAGAATTAAATGTTATTTGTAACAGCTTGGTGCATATGACATATATGCTCCAAATTTCGAGGGGGAGTGTTAGATATCAGATGCCTTTTCCTTTATTGTCTTACTGTATTGTGGGTCCTATGAGTGTGTATATATATAAGTCCAATATGTGTAGTTGAGAGACTTCTTTTTCTGTGAAAATAATAAAATTAAGGATTCTCTCTTTTCTCTCTTCACATGTATCTTAGCATAAAAGGCACGAAAATGAGAAAATAACTTAGAATGGTGTTTCATTAGATATAGACAAGTGGTTCGTGAATAATCATCAACAAAAGTAACAATGTATCGAAACCCAGTTGGGGACACAATTGGACACCGATGCCACACATCTGAATGGACTAATTCAAATGGAGCACTAGCTCGTTTATTAACTTTAGGACTAGAATGAAGACGATGATGCTTCGCAAATTGACAAGACTCACACTCTAATGACGATAGACTTGAAAATTGTGGACAACTTTTTCAACAAGAGAAGAGAGAGATGACTCAATCGACAATGCGTCTCAAATGGTGTAGTAACTCCAGAACAAGCAACAGGTCTCGGTACTTGTATGATCAAGAATGTAGAGACCCCTCGGACTCACGTCCTCTACCAATAATCTGTTTTGTCATAAGATCCTGAAAGAGACAAAAACCAGGGAAGAATGAGATTTAACATTTAAGTGTTCGAGTTAACTTGCTCACAAAGATCAGATTAAAAGAGAAATTAGGTAAATTCAAGACGCATGACCCAAGAACACATGACTGTGACCCATCTGCCAGAGTGACAGAGGTAGTGGAAGGAGGTGATTGAAAGGTAGAGAATAGGTTAGAATTACCTGTCATGATTTGGGGCTCTAGAATCAATGACCTATTCAGAGGACGAAGAAGAGACAAGGCATTTATTCCTGTTACCCGATCAAAGAATGTTAGCACTGGAGTGTATGGAGACTAATGATTCCCCACAAGTGGAACCTACCTAATTCTTTCGGCTGAACTCCAACTAACTCGATTCTAATGTCGCAAGGCGGTTACATGAGTGACCGGGTCTCTAATTCCGACTGGGCCGCTTCTACGCCAGATCACACGTCCAAGCTTACGGGCAAGAGGTAACAAAACAACCCCTCTGAACAGTTTGTCCCTCTGCAGTTACCGCCCGATACTCGCTTCTCGTATTGTTGTGTTTCTGACTCACCACTGTTCCAACCAACAAGGTCACTGCTCATCTGGGTAGAAGGAGGAGTACATGAGGTCTTTGTGCAGAATATCCTGCTAAATGTTTCTTGGAAGGATGAGATCTCGGTCACAAAATTCGCCCTAACAATCCATATCCGAAGGGAGTGCGGCGAGAAAACCCATCACCGCTCATCTTTCCCAGCCAGCCTGCAACCCTAACATCTGTAATTAAATGGTAAGAGTGTATTCCTCCTGCCTTCATATGTCTTCTTATAGTCCATGAAGATTTCCGTGAGGGACCGATCTTGTTTCTCAGTGCGATAAAAGACTCTACATATATCGGCATAAGGTAAATATTCCTCGTCTCGAATACACAAATCTAAATATTCCACACTCCTTAACACACCACAAGACACAGAGAGGGTGGGGTACTCTTACCGGTCAATGGAATTACCACTCAGGAAGAGACTCCAGCATCACTCTCCACCATCGATCTTTCGAATCATCCGCAGGAGGGTCCTTATCAAGATGATTGGCCATACGAATACTTCGTAAGTAGAGGCGGATTGTTTTACTCCAATCTGAGTAATTGGGACCAGTCAGTTTCTCCTCCATGATTTTAGACATCATTAAGACCACTTCAAGCGCTGCAACAAGCTTCTTATCTTCTGAAAAATCTGAACTACTCATTATGAAGTCAAAGATAAGAGATTAGGGCAGAAGGACACCTTCAGAAACCAAATCGGATAGGATTCTTGTGAAAAACCTTGGATCCCGCAACAAAAAGTCTCATAAATCCCCAAAATACTTGCAATCTAGCACCACAAACCACACCAATCGACTCCTGAGAGAGAGATGCACCAAGTGTTCGCGAGTGAGATCGAACTCTCCATCGCCAAGATCCCACGCGGCGACGCGTGTAGCACAAAGGTCGAACAAGATGGGCACATAAGCGCCATGCGCTTGTGGTTCTCGCCACCGCACTTCAGCCCGACTGCCTGGTCGGCGCTCCTTCCTGTGCCGGGGGTGTCGTTGCATGTGCCCTTGAAATGGTGTTTCAAAAAACACCCCTCAAGGCCTCCATAGTGTTCTCTGAGAAACTATATATAAGACTCTTCTCAATCCAAGCCCTAGGGCTATAATACTATGTAGAAATTAAGAAGAATGAATTGGAGGAAAGAATTCCTTGATATTTTATTGATTCATTGTGAACATATATATATATACAAAAGCCAGTCTAATCTTTCTAATAGATTACAACTTTATATGACAAGTTTCCTAATAGGTTACAACTATATATGTAAAGTAAATATATTCTATAACAATCTAAACAATTGGGTGAGAGCATCTTCACAAAACCTGAGCTGATCGAAGTCAAGAGTTTTATAACAAGTCGACATGATCAACATCTATGCTCCAACTTGAGGGGGAGTGTTATAGTATTGTAGAATTAGAAACTAGTTGGGAAAAGGAAACATGCAGAGTTAGGAAACTCTTACATTGCTTTCCTATTTGATTTGTGTGGATTATTCAGATATAATGTTATTTGTGATCAATGGAATACACAATTTTTCCTTCAATTAATTTTGATTATAGGCAGGAACTAAGGAGGACAGGAGGTCCACTTCAGGTTACTGTGTCTTTGTTGGAGGGAATCTAGTCTCATAGAAGAGTAAGAAAAAGAGTGTGGTTTCTTGTTTGAGTGCAGAATCTGAATATGGAGAGCAATAGCACAGTCTGTGTGCGAGATCATGTGGCTTTTATCAACTCTTAGTGGAAGTCAATATGAAAACTTCGATCCTAGCAAAGCTCTGGTGTGACAACCAAGCAGCCCTTTGTATTGCATCTAATTCTGTATTCCATGAATGAACTATGTGAAGATTGGAGAACGGTTGGGTGATAGCTTCACAAAGGCTCTAAGTGGGGACCGAGTTAGTTATCTATGTAACAAGTTGGGCATGATTAACATCTATGCTTCAACTTGAAGGGGAGTGTTATAGTATCTATCATACTTTACATTTAGGATTATAACCAATTAGGAATGATAGATTGACTTACCTATTGTATAGACTAACTCTCTTGTATATACACATGATGAATCAATGGAAAATACAAGGAATTCATTCCTCTAATTCTTCCCTTCTTTCTTTTTTTCTACAGATAGAAAAGCAAACCTGTATAGCAAATATCAATAGACTTTGAGATCTGGCTTTAGTGACAAACGGTGTGGGAGGTTTCAAGTTCCTGTCCCAGAAAGATATGTGTGTATGTGTGTTTGTGGAGTGGAGGGTCCCCGGCAAAGTCTTGGTACAAGGTAGCTCCTTACTTAGCCAGGAGGGTCTATTAATTGGTTGTCTAAGCTTGATTCTTGATTCTAGTTGAAAGTGCACCACTAACTCTACAATTGTCAGCAGCTTGGCGAAGAGCAATGCCTAATTCCCCCTTCCACATGGGCATTAGTAATTCCCAATGATGAAGCTTTTGCTAAAACTTTCCAATAAAGTTCAAACCTGTGTCGTGATTATCAAACTGAAACAAGCTTGTCGAGAGAAAACTCTAACCACACTTTCATGGTCTGAAAATCCCACCAATACTTATTCTCTTTGACTCATCTAAAGAATAATCATCTGTGAAGAAATATAAGAAAATTATGCTTTTCTTATTGATTGGATGAATTCAACAGTACAAGTCCTTCCTATTAATATACATCAGATTGACATAAAAATGAAACAAATTAAGTACAAAAATGAAGGACAAATATTGTACAAGAAAGGCAGGGAATAAATAAGAGGATATTCTAAGAATATCCTATGATTCTCAACATCATCAAAATTGAGCAAGGCACCTTAAAAGGAGGGAGAACTACCATTCCTCCTTTACTTACACCAAACTTCCCACTAGTTCAAAATGTCAAATTGATGGGAATACAAGAGGATGCATTAGTAGCAAAAGAGGTTAAATGGCAAAATTTCCCAAAAATAAGTAGCAGACATTTTTCTTATTATTGGAACTTCCGTCATTCCTCTTAGTAAATCACCAGAGAATACCAAGTAAAATTCCAAGAAACATCAATCTTTTGCTTAGGCTTCATCCTGAGATGATAGTAATGTAACAACCAACATAGGCACAATATCTCCAGGGAGAAGGCCGAGACTTACAAGTCAAAAGAAACAGCATCAAACAAACATAAAGCAATAGGATAAAAGAAGAAAAATGATGATCAATTATCTGCTTTCTTTAAGAACAAGATACAACACTCAAGGCTGATAGTATTTTAAGATCTCCAAATTTGCACCAAGTTGTTAGCATTGACCTTATTGCTCACCAAAGGCCCCCTATTGGGGTTGAGTCTAGACCTTGCCAGATCACTAATACCAATCAAAGGAAAGTAGTTTCAAAGAACCTCTCTATCCACTTTCTTAGTTATTTGAGAATTAAAAGTTAGTTTTTCAAAAATGACTTTCCAAGAATCGTGATATCTTCTTTAATAATATTTTAAGTCATCAAATATGGCCTTTAAACTATTTTCTAAATACCAACTTCAGATTTAAGATGAATATCAGAAAATAATTAATGATTTATTTTTATTTTTTCAATAACATAATATTATTTAATATTATAAAGTAATTCTATATAATATTATTAATGTTTTATGGTCAATTATGTTATTAACTTATATGTATTTATTAAACACATACTTATTTTATATTTTATTGAATGTTTTATTAAATTTTATTAGATAAAATAATAATTTATTTTTCAAATAATTTGATTGTTCGAATCAACTTTTTAATATCTGAAATTAATTTTCAAACTTGTCGAGAATCATAGGATATTCTTAGAATATTCTCTGGTTTATCTTCTTCCTTTTCAGACATTATTTTCTTCCTTTTGTATTTATTCGCTTTCCTTTTACGGCTTCCGTCTATATAAATAAAAGAGACCTATACTCGTATTTTTTTTATTCACTCACTCATTCAATAAAAAAAAAGTATTCTTTTCTTCCCTTTTTTTACATGGTATAAGAGTCATGGTTGGTTCTAGAGTGAGCCCTTTTTCCGGCAACCACCTTCTCCAGCGGATCTTCTCCGACAGACCTTCTCCGTTAGATCTTCTCCGTCGAACCTTCTTCGGCGCGGATCTTCTCCGTCAGATCTTTTCCATCGAACCTTCTTCATCATACCTTCACCATCGGACCCTCACCATCGGACCCTCACCATCGGACCCTCACCATCAGACCCTCATCGCCGGCCCCTCTCCGACAAACCCTCTCCGACGGACCCTCTTCGATGGACCTTCTTCGGTTAAGTACATATGTAACAAGCTTGGTGCATATGACCTATATGCTACAGCTTTAGGGGGGAGTGTTGAGAATTATAGGATATTCTCTGGTTTATCTCCTTCCTTTCTTGACATTATTTTCTTTCCTTTTTGTGTCTTCTCAACTATATAAATAGGTAAGACCTATACTGTATTTTATTAACTCACTCATTCAATAAAAGAAAAGTGTTATTTTCTTCTCTCATTTCACAAAACTGTTCAAAATCACAATAAATGAATCACCTAAGACATAATATTACTTCGATGTGTGCATTATATTGAATGTCATTAGTCTTTGCTTGCCTTACACATTCATCTGCACCTTAGATCCTTGATACTGGAGCCTCTGATCATATCTCTGGTAATAAAGACTTTTTTCTTTTCTTACCTTACCCACTATTACCTTAGCTAATGATTCTTAAACCATAGCTAAAGGCCAATGCTCGGCTTGTCCCCTCCCTTCTTTGCCCCTTACCTCTATTCTTTATGTTCCTAATTTTCCTTTTAATCTTATTTCCATTAGTAAGTTTACTCATGACCTTCATTATGTACTTACTTTTTCTCACAACTCTGTAACCTTGCAAGACCGGAATACGGGGAAGACAATTGGCATAGGACATGAATCACAAGGCCTCTTTCACATCACCACCCTTCATCGCTCCACTACTGCACCTCCACGAAAAGCCCTCCTCATCCACAATGCCTCTATCATCCAAGCCTCTCCATGTTTTAAGCTCTTGCCTCCCTCATTTTCTAGCTTTGTTGAAGTGTGAGTCATGTCGCCTACTTTAACATACTGCAGGTATCGCTCCTAAAGAGCTTTAGATCTTTGGAAAAGTCTCATTTTCGAGCTTGTCCACACCGATGTTCGTCCTTCTAAGTTTCAGACTACTAGATTTCCTCAAGTATTTTGTTACTTTTATATACGATTATTCTTGATGTACTTGATTATTTTTAATGAAAACTCAAGCGGAGTTATTTTCTATGTTTAAAAAATTTAATGCTGAAATTCGCACTCAATTCAATACTTCTATTCGTATTTTAAGAAGTAATAATGCAAAGAAATATTTCTCTGTGTCATTCTCTTCGTTTATGTCTTCCCATGGGATTCTTCACCATCATCTTGTGCTTACACTTCTCAACATAATGGAGTGACTAAGCGTAAGAACCGTCATTTAGTTGAGATAGCTCGCACTCTCCTCCTTCATCATAAGGTCTTCAACGCTTTTTGAGGGATATATCTTATTTGCATGTTATTTGATTAACCATATGCCATCCTCTGTTTTACATGATCAGATCCCTCATTCTGTCTTGCTACCTAATCAAACTCTCTTTTGCCTCCCTCCTCGTGTATTTGGTTGTGTCTGTTTTGTTCACATTCTCACTCCTGGGCAAGACAAACTCCCAGCCAAGGCTACAAAGTGTGTCTTCTCGTTGGCTCTCGCCGCAGGGGGCTATCGCTGTTATTCTCCCAACGCACCTACTTCATTTCATCAGCCAATGTTACATTCTTTTCGAGAATTCCTTTCCTCCATCTCCGCATTTCCCCTTCTCCACCTACGCATCACCGTGACTCACTCAGTTTATGGCGTCGTCGGACCCTGATGGCTTTGTGATTTCGTCACTTGCTCACGGTTCATGAATTATTTCATTATTCATCTATCTTATCGGAAAGGTACTTTCTACTTCTAACCCACATCCTGCTTATAATTTTCTCGCCATCTTTTATCTTTACCCCATTCGCTTTCGTCTCACTCGCCTTTGCCTCTACCCCTAATAGCACTAGTGAGGCTGGAGACAAGCAATGGCTGAGGAAATAGATGCTCTTTACTCTAATGGCACATGGGAGCTTGTCGTTTCCTCTGCAAGCTCCCCTTGGTCATTGCTGGCTTATAATAAGGACCCACGGGTCAAGTCAGATCGAATTTAAAGCCTATTCGTATTCTCAAGGGGTACATACACTCAACAATATGGCTCGAACTATTATGATATTTTTTCTCTAGTGGCCAAGATTGCCTTTGTTCACTTGCTTTTGTCTACGGTTGCTATCTACTCATTGCCCCTTTTTCTATTGGATATCAAGAATGTCTTCCTCATGGTGATCTCGCTAAGGAGGTTTATATGGAGCAACCTCTTGGTTTTGTTGCTCAGGGGGAGTCTGGTTTGGTATGCAAGCTACAACGTTCCTTATACGGTCCGAATAGTTCCCCCGAGCTCGGGTTTAGCTTCTGCTTTTAGCCTAATGGTTTCAGAGTTTGCTTGACTAAGCACAACAAACCATTCCGTCTTTTATCATCATACCTCTATTGGACATTGTATTTACTTGATTGTTTTTGTGGATGACATTGTCATTACAAGCAATGACTAGGATGGTATTCAGAAACTCAAACAACACCTCTTTAGCCATTTTCAAACAAAAGACTTAGGGAAACTCAAGTATTTTCTAGGCATTAAGGTAACTCAGTCTAATTCCGAAGACATTATTTCTTAGAGGAAGTATACCTTGGATATATTGGCAAACACTGGTATGTTGGACTATAAGCATGTAGACACTCCTATGGATCTGAATGTCAACCAGACTGTGTCGGGAGCTCTATGAGATCCGTGAGATTTCCACTCCACTTGTAGGTAAATTGAACTATCTCACTATCACTTGGCCTGATATTTCTTTTCCTTTAAGCGTAGTTAGTCACTTCCTACAATCACCTTGTGACAACCATTGAGATGCTACAATTCGTATTCTCTATTATGTCAAAGGAACACCAGGTCAAAGAGTGTTGTATGAGAACATAGGTCATACCTTGATTGTTGGCTACAGTGATGCAGACTAGGCAAGCTCACCCACAAATAAACGTTCTACATCAAGGTATTATGTGTTCATTGGAGGTAACTTAATATCTGTTATAAGAAACAAGATGTAGTAGCCAGATCTAGTTGTTGAAACCGAGTATTGAGCTATAGTCTTAGCAACATGTGAACTCATATGGTTGAAGCATCTCCTCCAAGAGCTAAGATTTGGGAAGGATACAGAGTATATGTGATAATCAAGCCGTCTTACATATTTCATCTAACCCAGCTTTGCATGAGAGGACCAAGCACATCGAAATGGATTGCTACTTTGGTCAAAGATAGATTGCATCTGACGCATTTAATTATTGGCCATTAACTCTAATTTAATTAACCTACAGATATTTTCTCACTAAGTCTCTCTAGAGGTCCCAGGATAAATATACGTGACAAGCTTCGATGTTTTTACCCATATGCTCCAAATAGGGAGTGTTAAGGTTTAGTCTCCAAATCCATTTAGGATTTTTTTCCTTCTCTCTTTAGTCTCCTAATTAGACTCTAACCTTGTTTTCCTTTTTGTGCCCTAACACTAGAATATAAATATGTATGTTACCTTTGTAAATCAATGAGAACAAGAGTATTCCTTCTCTCTTAACATCATGGAGAAGCAAGGGGTTGTTTCCCGGTCAAGTGCAGAGTCTAAATATAAGGCAATGACACGTCAAGTAAGGTGAGATCAAGGAGGCTTCATCAACTCGATGGAAGTCGGTGACAGACATCGTCCCAAGAAAACTCGTGTGACAATCAGGATGCCCTTCATATTGCTTCTAATCCTATGTTCCATGAACGAACTAAGCATATTGAGATAGATTGTCATTTCGTTCGTGAGAATATACAACTCTGGCATAATTTCTATAGGATATGTGAAGACTAGAGAACAATTGGGTGATATCTTCACAAAGGTCCAAAGAGGGGACCAGGTTAGTTATCTATGTAACAAGTTGGGTATGATTAATATCTAAGCTCCAACTTGAGGGAGAGTGTTATAGCATATATCTACTTTACATATATAGAAATAGAATCTATTAGAACTTGTCTTATAGAGTTGTAATCTATTAGGAAGGTTAGATTAGCTTTTGTATATATATATATATTCTCATGGATCAATAAAAAGAACAAGGAATTTTTTCCTCTAATTCCTCTCTTTGATTCTCTATACAATAACCATGATGTCATGCATATAGCATCTAACCCGGTATTTCATGAACGGACCAAACCTTTGAGTGGGGATCGAGTTAGTTATATTTGTAACAAGTTTGGCATGATCAACATCTATACTCCAACTTGAGGTGGAGTGTTATAATATTGTACAATTCGAAACTAGTTAGGAAAAAGGAAACATGTATTCATGTAGAGTTAGAAAACTTCATATTCTTTCCTATTTGATTTAGAATTGTCTTTGTTGTGAATCGTGCAACAATGGTGATAAGAATCGAAGAAGAAAAACAAGAAGAATACACGCAAGGTTTTACGTGGTTCGGCAGTGTGCCTACATCCATGAGAACGGTGACTTGAATTTTTCACTATCACATAAATAAGGTTACATAAGAGAGTATTTATAATAACCCTGGATATTACAAAATTACAAAAATACCATTATACCCTAATATACCGTATCATACCATCAGGCAGCTCCTCACACCCCCAACCTATTACTCGCGCGCCCCCCAACAAAGAGGATATGCCTCCGAAGGGCAAAGGTCGCTGCTTCAGATATAACAGTGGTTTGTGATCAATGGAAAACATAATTTTTCCTTCAATTAACTCTAATTACAATAATGATGATTGAATTTATAAGAACTAAGCATTCAAAGAAAAACTCTAAATTATCAAGAAAATCAAGAAGACTCGAGAATCAATAAAGAAAAACCTAGGGTTACGAGTTTACCTAAATTAATCATAAAAGATGAGACTTGGTTTAATCAAACAACATCAATTTCATGCGTTAACAGTAGATTATTGAAAGGTGATTGTTGATCTTTCTCAAACATCAACATTCCATCCTAATAGAAAAGGTGATCTTTCTCAAGCATCAACCCTAGATCTATAAAATTCATTAAGAACAAGTAATCTTTAATTCTCATGCAATTTCGAGAATATCTCTATTCTAAAGCAATCACACAACATTCCAAACAAGGTCTCATCCAATCATCATCTCTCGATCTCCGAGTGGATGTCAAGAACAAGTGAAAGATGGCCAATAATCCACAAGCATTAAGAATAGAATGAAATGCATTAACACAATGAAATCAAGTTTTAAAAGATTACAACCAAAATCCTCATCAATCATTCATGATTTGGCGACATCATAGCCCTAGAAAAATAACTTAGAACATCCTAAAGAAGAGAGAACAAAAACATAAAAGAAAACATAGAGAAGAGAAGAAGAAAATTTGGGTTTTGATGAAGAGTTGCTATTGTCTCCCTCGGATCTCTCATCGGAGAGGCTTCAAGAATTGTCCCCAATCATCCCAATTCGTCTCCAAACCTTCAAGCCCCAGTTTAGAACCTTAGTGGCGGCTTAAATACCAAATCTCATGTCATTTGGGCTTCATTAAGGGTAATTAGGTCAAAAACATCAAAATACTTTCATTCTAGGCGCCATGACGCCATACTCACGTGGGGGACAACAAGTTAGCATCGCGTGCTACATTCCTGGGCACCAGCAACTTCAACTAGATGACTGAGTTCAATGTAGCATATGGGCGCCTACCTAAATCCCATGCGCATTAGAGAAGCTGAGATCAAGGCAACCGAGGTGCGAGTGTCATAGGAGATGAGAAGCTCGACAACATAGTGCGAGCCAAGCACGCACATGAGGGAAGGCAAGCACGCGGCCTAGTCGATGCGCACAAGCAATAGCCGCGAGACTCATGACTTAGGCCTAGCATGCACTAAGCAAAGCGGATTGGAGTGGGAGAAGCTTCGCCTTATATGGGCACTGGCTTCTCAAGAAGTCTCCTAATTGGAGTGCAACAAGGAGTCTTGTGGCACAAGGAGTCCTAAGACATTAAGAGTCCTGAGCAAGAAAGACTCCTACTTCCAAGAGGATTCGTGACTTTGCTTAGGTTGACCTGTGCAAGACTCCTTGTCTAATAGCTGATCGCAATGGTTCAGCTTGAAGACTTAGAAAGCTACAGAGGGAGACTTTTAAGGCCCATTTCCAGACTATTATGATTACCCCCGAGCTGCCTATATAAAGGGCTTCATGCGCCCACTTCTCAGATATCGAGAATCGATCCATAAAAGAGCATCGAGCATCCCGACCATGTGGAGCTTGCAGCAGAAGTCTCTCAGATTTTAAGAGCTAATAAAATACAGCTGGGAGAGCCCCGTGACGTTTTTTGTGTTTAGCGGGCATGGGACAAAGAAGACCGGGCTGGGCTCTAGCGCCGACACGTGCCGTGAATCACAGACAAAGGTGCCGTGTGGCGCCGACCTCGTTGTCTCCTCTTATCTTTCTCTCTCGATTTCTTCTCCGACTTCACGCCCATAACTTTCTCGTACGCACCGAACGAGTAATTCAAAAGTTTTGAAAGTCTATAATTCATCCTTACTAAGATTAGAGCCACTTAAGGTCATCCCATAGGCTGAAAACTCAAAAGAGTCGCACAAGTCGTGATATTATCTCGACGCTTAGTCAGGTTTTTGCTTCATTTTAAGCTTCCAAGTGTGCTTCTTACACAAAGATGATAGAATTGGACATTAGAAACCTTAAAAACACCTTCAAAACATGCAAAAGATAGGTAGGTAAAGGGGCATAAAAAAGTATAAAAATACACCTATCAAATACCTCCAAAATTAACATTTTGCTAGTCCTCAAGCAAAAACAGTTTATATCATCCTATTTCATGAGATAGAAGTGAAAGAATTGAAAACAAAAGGCAATATTTATGAATGGGTGAATGATGGTTTGATGCAAATTTGTTGATTGGCCTCATAGATTTCACTCACCTAACAAGAATAAGAGGTGCTCTCGCATCACTCAAAGTAGCTCAGATCTACGCATTTCGTCTGCTACCTCAGACCAGAATGCCTCCTGCTTGCCTTTCACATCTCACTGGACCTAGATTCTTGATTCCCAGAGCTCTAATCAACTTTTCGGTAATAAGGACATTTTTTCTTCCCTTACCCTCACTTCTCCTTTACCCACGGTTACTTTAACTAATGAATCTCAAACTATAGCTAAAGGAACTAGCTTCTAAGATGCCCCCCTTCCTTACCCTTACTTTGTCCTATATGTTCTTAATTCCTCCTTTAACTGGATTTCCATCAATAAGTTTACTCGTGACCTTAATAGTTTGATTATCTTTTCTAATAACTCTATCACATTGCAAGACCTGAGTACGAGGAGGACAATTGGCATAGGATGTGAGTCACATGGCCTCTTTCTTCTCAACTCGCCTTCATCTTCCACTACTTGCACTTCCATGGATACTCCTCTCCTTATTCGCCTTGGTCATCTAATCATTTCCAAGCTTCCAAAATCGTTCCTCGCTTTTCTGGGCCATTCCTCAATCGAGTGTGAGCTTTCTCATGTTAGCTTCGTAAACATTCTCGCCCCATACCTACGCTGTTGATACTACTGTGCCGCTATTCAACCCTTGCTTATTTGTGTTTTGAGCACTTTTACGTACTCACCTCAAGATAATTAACCCGATTTGCACATTATGTCTCGCTATTCTACCGATCACATTTTGTGGCTAATTTTCGTAGTTTTTTGCAAGCTATTTATGCCAAAATTGTCGAGTCGATCCACATGAAGAATTCGAGCCGAACTCGCCATAGACGTAAAACTGGGAGGAAAGAGGAGCAGAAAGTAGAAGAAAAAGGGAAGCAATGAAATTTGGCAGGATTGCGACATTTTCGCAACCACAAATTTCAGCAGTCGCAAATTGCCCTCGTCGCACCTGCTCACCTCCCGCCACCGCTCACCCCGTCGACCGTTCCTTCCCGTCGTCGTCAATTTGTTAACTTTTTGTTCCACTTTTCGTTTTCTTCCATTTTATCCCCAGTAATAGCTTTTGATTTTGGTTCTTTGTATTTGTTGGTCAGGGCACAGAAAGCCCCACACAAGCACTGTAAAAGTATCTTCTCCATTAATAAAGTTTTTTTTAGGTGGGAACCTTTCAGCAATTCCCGCTTCTTTTCTTTTTCCTTCACTTTCCTTCTTTTTCCTTCACTTTCCTTCATTTTCTCTCCTCCTTTCACTACCAAACACCCCTCAGGATTTATCAACTCTGAGATGATAAACCCCTTCCTCCTGAAGTGGAAGGCCGCCAAGTACGTGATCTAAGGCTACTGTGAGGGTTTCATGTTTCTCACGTTGTGCACTCACCTGGCGCCAGGTTTCCTTTGAACTCTAAAGCATCCCTGCATTCACATCAACGACCTGTATTTCTGCATCTTGGCGCTCAAATGATGTTTATCGCATCCAATTTCGAGATTCATTAGTTACCCTCTCTATTAATCATTGTATGTGAGTCAAGGAGAATTGTTTTTTCACTCGTCTGAGACCACTGATGCTCACATCACTCATTTTTCAAGGATACGATATGGGTTAGGCGGAGAAGCAATGAAGAACCGGTCTGGGAGATGACTATAGGTCATCCTCCCCAACGAGGAAAAGACCCCGAAACCCTCGCTGCTCATTAGAAACTACACCCGCAGCTCGACATCAAGGAGATTTCTTTTATTTTTCTCATTTGTTTCTTCGCTTATAACCATCAAAACCCCCCTGTTTTTACCAAACCTTTAAATCCAAAACGAATTCACCATTTTCAATCATCAGAATCATTTTCAGGCGAAGAAAACCCATCTCAGTTCGAATCTCTGGGAAATGCTTATAATCAGTTAGCCTAGCTACAACAAAGTAGGCGTATAGGTTTATACTTTGCTGTCTCTAAGTCGCCTAGCTACACGCTACGTGCGAATCGCTGTTTCAGATCAAAGGACAAAATCTTTTCTTGAGCCTGCTCACACTGGGATGCTTAAGTGCTCTTTCCGAACCGAGCTCACCTCGGGTTTCAATACTCACTTTTTTATGTATTTAATATTCCCGCGTATTCTCGTTATTTTTAATGAAAACTGAAAATAGCTTATTCTCTATTTTCCATAAGTTTCATGCTAATGTTTGAACTCAATTTAATACTTCAATTTGTATCCTACAAAGTGATAATGGCTAAGGAATATCTTTCTAGACCACTCTCTTTATGTCCTCACATGGGATTCTTCACCGCCCTTCTCTGCCAATTCCTCAATCGTATCAGTGGTCGAGCCGCAAGAACCGTCATTCGCTGAAACCGCTTGCACCCTCCTACTCCATCATAAGGTTCCTCAACGCTTGGGGGGGATGCTACCTAAGTCATTATTCGATGCAACGATGTCATCTTCTGTCTTACAGATCGAATCCCTTATTCCACCCTTTTTCCAAACCAACCCCTTCTGCTTTTCCTCCTCATGTTCATTGCGGTTTGTTTCATTCCATACCTACTTCCCGGACAAGACAAGCTTCTCAACCAAAGTCACCCAGTGCCCTCACTATTCTCAACTCAACGAAAGTTATTGTTACTCTCCTATACACATTTGATATTTCCTTGTTTCTCGCGACAAGCCACTTTTTGTGAACTCTTCAATGTTCCCTGCACACCTTCCTCCCGTTATGATTTACATCTCTACTCCTTCTCTATCCCGTCCCGTATACCTTCATCTCGCACTCCGCTACTCCACCTCAACCATTGTAGTTTATACTGTCAGCCTCGCTACTTAACATCGAGCTTCTCCAACACTCACCTCATCTAGCACCCTCTTCCCTCATACTTCAAATCCCGCCTCTCCTTTCTCGATCTTCCCTTTGCCATTCGAAAAGGGACTCGTTCCTCTTGTAACCCTCATCCAATTTATAATTTCTTGACTTATTAGTGCTTATCTTCACAATATTATACTTCTATTTCCACATCAGTGTTCTTCGTTTCCTTCCTAAACAATGCACGGCCCTCTCATCCCGCTAGAAACAGTTAGAATGGTTGAAGAAATGGCTTCTTTGCATTTGAATGGCACGTGGGACCTAGTCACATTACCCGCCGGGCAAGTCTCTCGGTTGGCCGTCGTTGTGCGATACCATTAAGACGGGTCCGTATGGCCGAGTGGACCGCCTTAAGGCTTGCTCGTCGCCATGGAGTATACTCGCATATATGGCTCACTACTATGACACTCTTCTCTTTGTCGTGATGGCTTTCGTTCTTCTTTCATTCCACATGGGTCGCTATGAGATCTGGGCCCTCAGATCGCTGACATTAAGAAGGTATTTCTCCATGGTGACCTCACCGAGGAGGCAGAGAGAGCAACCCCTACTTTGTTGCTCAAAAAGGGGAGTCTCGATATAGTACGCAGCTACACCTCTCCCATATGGTCTAAAAGCGTCCCCTCGAGCCGGCTCGCTCACTTTAGCTCGGGCCAGACAGAGCTCGTATGACTCTGAAAGACATCAGATCACTCCATCTTCTATCATCATACATCCTCCGAACAGTACATCTATCTGATTATTTATGTGAACGACATTGTCAGACAGTGATTAGGATGGTATTCGAAAACTTAAATAGCATCTCTTGAGCCACTCATACCAAAGACTTGAGGTAACTCAAGTACTTTCTTAGGATTGAGATAGCTCAGTCTAACTCCGGTGTGGTTATGTTTCAGAGGAAGCATGTCTTGGATATATTGGAGGAAACTAGTATGCTAGACTATAAACCTGTAAACACTCCTATGGATCCGAATGTCAAGCTAGTACCTGGACAGGGGAGCTTCTACGAGATCGAGGGAGATATCGACGATTAGTGGGGAGACTTAACTACCTCACCATCACCCGACCGGACATTTTCATTTCCAGGATGTAGTTAGTCAACTTCGCAGCTACTATGATACCACTGACGCCATGGATCCGCATCCCCGTTATATCAAAGGAACACCAGGTCAAGAGTTGTTATATGAAAACAGAGGTCACACTGCATTGTCGGGATATTATGATGCGACGTGCGCGACCACATCGATATCGCATTTACTGGCAAATTAACATCCTGTAAAAGAAACTGGATATGCGGTCAGTCTACCAACAAGCCGAGTATCGAACTAAGGGCTTTGAGAACTCAGGAACTCATATGGCTCCAAACAAATTCTTCAAAGAGCTAAGATTTGGTAAGATGAACAATGATGCTTGTGTGTGATAAATCCCAAGAGCTCCCACACATTGCCTCCAATCCAATTTTTCATGAGAGGACCAACATATTGAAGTGAATGTCATTTCATTCAAGAGAAGATTGCCTCAGGATGCATGACTACTAGTTTTGTCAACTCAAGTGACCAACTAGCAGACATTTTCACTAAGTCTCTCCGAGGTCCGAGGATTCAATACATTTGTAACAAGCTTGGTGCATATGACCTATATGCTCCAGCTTGAGGAGGAGTGTTGAGAATCATAGAATTTTCTTAGGATTCTCTTATTTATCTTCTTCCTTACCTGTACATTATTTTCCTTCCTTTTTGTACTTTATTTGTTTCCTTTCTATGTCTTTCTGATGTATATAAATAGGTAGAACCTATGTTGTATTTTACTCATTCATTCAATAAAGAAAAGTATTATTTTCTTCTCTCATTTCTCACTCAGATTATGAATGTGATAACAAATACAGAAAACAAAATGATAAATAGCGAACGCACCGACAAGTACCTTACGAAGAGCAATAGGAAGATCATCACTGGAGACTGTATCTAATGTCGAAGCAGCTGGTGAAGGGCTCAAGACTAGGGGGTTTTAGCACTGAGAGTATACCTGAGTAATGGGAGGTTTCACAGGAATAGGAGTCGGACAGAACCAGATGGAAACATAATAAAGAACAAATTTTCATCCTCCCTGACTCAGAACAAGATGGAAAGGAAAACGGGGTAGTTTCAAAGAATGCAACATCAGTACACACAAAGTAACGTCGAAGAATGAGACAATAACACCTATACCCTTTTTTAACGTAAGAATATCCCACAAAGATACACTTTAAGGACTTCGGATCAAGTTTAGAGACTTCAGGACAAACATCCTGAACAAAACATGTGCATCCAAATACCTTGGGGTCAATAGGGAACAATGGTTTATTTGGAAACAACTAGTGGTAAGGAGTAGCCCAATTAAGAATCGATGAGGGCATCTTGTTAATCAAAAAACAAGCTATGGAGACTACGTCGACCCAAAAATGTTTAGGGACATTCATTTTGAATAAAAGGGTTCGGGCAGTCTCAAGAAAATGTCTATTCTTTCTCTCAGTCGCCCCATTCTTAGAGGGTGTTTCAAGATACAAGGTCTGATGGAGAATCCCATGTTGTAACATGAAGGACTAAAAAGGTTTCGACAAATATTCATTGACATTATCACTTCTCAATGTTTGAACAAAGACAAGAAATTATGTTTAAATTTCAGCACAAAAGGCACTAAAAATGAGAAAAAGCTCAAAACGACTTTTCATTAGATAAAGCCAAGTGATACAAGATAAATCATCCACAAAGGTAACAAAACATTTAAACCCAGTTGGAGACAAAACTGGGCAAGGACATCAAACATCATAATGAACTAACTCAAAAGGAGCGGAAGCTCGTTATTGACTATAGGACTCAAATGCACACAATGGAGTTTAACATATTGACACAACCTACGCTCAGTTGAGGAGGCTTGAAAACTCACATAGCTTTCAAAGAAGAGAGAAGGACGGCTCCAAGCGGGAGAATGTAATTCGAATGAGGTAACAACCTGCAAGCACGTGCGTTGGCATAACTTCCTGCTTCAAGGATGCAGAGGCCCCCAGACTCATGTCCTCAACTAATAACCCACTTCGTCGAAAGATCCTAAATCAAACAATGATCAGGAAAGAATGAGATACTGCAATTAAGTGTACGAGTGAGTTTACTCATAGAAATTAAATTAAAAGAGAATTGTGGTAAACTCATAACATAGGTCAAAGTGATTAGAGGAGTCTGATGAATCGTCCCCACCCAAGGACACAAGATTCGACCCATCTACAAGGGTAATCACAAGAGAAGTAAAAGGGTGAACCGAAACCCAAAATAAATGAATTATCATGGTCCGTGGTTCCAGAGTCACCCACCCATGTGTAGGAAGATGAAAGAAATGTGTTGGTTTTACCGACTTCTACGAAAGTAGTGATGAATGCAGATGCGCACTCAGTATTTCCTCTCGATATCGAACAAATTGAATCTTCATTTTATTCACAACTTCCACACCGGGCATACATGTCCTAGATTATGGCAATAATGACACAACTCTTTTTAAGGGTTTCGTGTTAGTCATAGAAACAGATCTAACTTAAACAAGCCTCTGAAAATCCGAAAAATACTAGAAAAATAAGATCTTGCAATCAAAAGAACCACCTTTCCATGAAAATACTACAATGGAATAGAACTTGGTCCTACAATCCACAAAACACCTCTAAATCTCAAAGAAATCAAGAAGAAAGGGACGAAACCCTAGAAAAATAGGGTTGTCAGACACAAAATAGGGGAAAAGGCACTTTTGCAGGCCTTAGACAGAGAAATCAGGTAGCTAGGGAGTCTCGTCGATGACTAGCGATGTCGAAGGAGGAGGCGCATCGTCGGAGGATGGTCCACGTGCCATTGAGTAGGGAACACAACTTATTTGCACAGTTGGCACGTGTGACTCACACGCGCCTTTTCCGGCCACCAGACTCAGTCGCTGGGGTCGCCGAAGGCCGGCACACCTTCCTAGGGGGGTGGTGTCATCCCATGCTCTCCCAAACTCTGTGTTTCAAAAAACATACATTTCGTCTCTAGGGTTCCTTCGAAATTCCTTCAAAAAACTTTGCCTTTTTCTAGAAAATTCAAGCCCTAGGCTCTAATACCATATAGAAAGCAAGAAGAAAGAATTGGAGGAAATAATTCTTTGTTCTTTTCATTGATCCATGAGAATATATATATATATATATATATATATACAAAAGCTAATATAATCTTCCTAATATATTACAACTCTTATTGCATTTAAGTTTTCTAATATATACATAATTTATATGCAAAGTAGATATATGCTATGACAACAATAATAAGATATTTATTATACTTATAATTTCATTTAAAATATTTTTTTCCTAACTTTTAAATTTTTAGTTTATCGAAATTTTGTGTCAAATTTCCGTGGAAATTTACCCGATATTTCCGTAATTACCGAAATTTTCATCCTTGATTCTACCCAATCAAATGCCTCTTTTTATATCTGCTACATCCAACCAAAAATGGCATTTTTTGAATTCTCTCATTGATGTAGTATTGCCAAATATTTTTCAAATGGGAAAGGCAATATGCTGGAGAAGTTGGTTCCATACTCCTCTGCAACCTCTAATGAAAACAGAGTTTTCTTCTCCCCATAATATCTCCAAGAGATTTCCAAACAGTCCAGTCCTAAAAATTAGGCGCCTTAGGCTTACAACCCAAGGGAAAATCTAAACCATCCTGTTAACTATAAGCAGGAAGCACCAGTGAAAGTTCTCTTGCCTACATTGATTTTATAGCCTGATACTAGATAGAAGTTTTGTGGATAAGCTTTAAATTATAGCCATCATATTCATTAGTCTGAGAGGAAAATATACCATCATGAAAAAATTGCAAATGGAACTCCTACACCAATCTCAATGCAACCCTCAGCTCCTACTGTGAACAGTTACAACAAAACTGAGGGCATTTTAACTTCTGGTCCATTTCCTCCATTTAAGCCTAAACACCTGGAAAATACACACTGCTTAGAATATTAACTTGTTACAATGTTACTTTGGAAACTACAGATCCTCAACCAATATGAAAGTAGGCTTGCTTAAAATTCACACTGAAAGCATTCACTCAACAGAAGTCATCTTCTCATCCATAATTTCAACTGCAATTAAAACAATGTTGAGGTCTCTTCCCTCAAATAGTCTGACATATAGCACCTTGTGAAAATGCTTTGACAAACCCATCCATAGTTTTCTGTTACTAACCCCATACTGTAGCTTTTTCAATATTGTTTTCTTTTCTTATTTTTCTGTTTTATTTTTCAATGTTCGAACTCATTTTTCCACTTCTTGTGTGAACAGGTTCGAGCTTCTGGGTTTGGGGGATGGTTCCTGCTAAGACTCTCCCTTCATGACCCTGTTCTTCCCCTTAACATTGAGGTATAAGGCCATTTCAAGTGTCGCCTTTAGCTATAAATATAATTACCAAATATTTGGAAACTGACTAAATATGATAACCGTATAGGCACCAAGCAATGATGATGCTGTGCAACTTGGACTCACTGTTCTTGCTGCTGTTAAAGAGTTTCCTGCTGTGGATACATCCGCCTTAGACAAGTTCGTCCAATCATCATAATCTGAGCCATGATGATTCTGTGAAAGTGGGGCTTGCCATTTGTCGATGCTGTTAAAGAGTTTCCAGCTGAAGGTTACATTTGACGTAGACAAGGTCATCCAAGTATTTTATGCATAGGCTCTGGAGATTACCCTTTGCATTTTTCTATCTCAAATTGAGGAACACTCAACTTATGCTAGTGAGACTGATCTGCATTTCTAATTTTGGGTAATTAAGAGTTTCTGAGAAGTTTAAGCATCTCTCAAACTCTAGTTTTTTGGTGGGGCTCAGATATGACTCATCTTGATGTGGTGATTGTATATGTCAAAAGTTATAAATTTGATATAACATTCCCTAGCAGAGTTGTCCCCGAATTATTCTGCAATTTTGGTGATATGATCAATGATATGTTGCAGGGACCACCACCACCAACTTAATTGTTTTAGATTCTTATTTTGGAACCCAAAGATTCTGCCTGCCGTCTAGTTTTTATGACAAAAGGAATGAGTGTCAAGTGATCAACCAAGTTTTCCAGCAAAGGGAAATAAACCTGCGTGTTTATTTCTTTTCAACTTCCCCCACAGGCTATATATATAACATGCAAAATAACTTCCTCCTACCTACCTACCTACTAACGGATAATGGCTACAAGTAGTAAACAACTAAGTATTAATAACAACCCACTGGTGGTGAGTTGCTACAAAATAGCAAAGAACTAATTATCCCTATACTTCAGCAGCAGAATAACTTCCGCTAAGGGGTTATTGACCTATTATTCTTAAGCAGCAAACAAAAGTGAAGCAGTGCAGCAACTTCCACGTCATTGGTAGTCACCCTCATTGTAACAGGGAGTGGGAATTGTTCATGGATCATGGATCATGGATGTGCACCATTCCCAGAACTAAGCTTTTGGAATTAGTATAGGAAACTATACATCTTCTATACAGCGATATCCTAGTTTTTCTGTGGTTGGAGGTGGCAATTTTTTTGGTTGATTCCGCAAAATCCCCAACGAAAATTCGGAAAATAAAAATGGAGTGATGTATGTATGTTAAGTCAAAACTCTAAATGCCACCGTAGTCACAGCAAAATACAATGGCTGACAATGCTCTGAGAGAGATGAAAGAAGGTCTTGATACTGTCAAAGATGCTTGTGTTCCTCATGCACGAGAAGATTTAGCGAAAATTGGAGACCGGGTATGATTAAGAAGAATACATCCACTGTATTAGGGCAACTGAGAACGAAAATGACTGAGTTGGATGGCAACATGACAAAACCATTTGGGTTGGCCAACATGACAAAATTGGTTAGCAATTTAGCTTATTAATTATCACGCAAATTGTGAAGTTATTGATACAGGATAAACATCGTAAGCATCATGAACACAGCTTAGATATTTACAAGTAAATTTCAATGTCCTATAATTTAGGCATGCTCTATTAAGGGTTTTTTTGTTTTTTGGCTTTCCTCCCTGTTTAATGTTTTATATATTTCTATAGAATCTATGGAGCACTTGGGGGGTTTAGGAGCTTCATCATAAAGCTGAACTGGATATCTGGAGAGGTTTTGGGTTGGGGCCAATTTGCTCCTTCTGGCACCTTGATGCATTTGAAACCTTGGCCTTTGTACAATTTCGTAGCCCCAGGGTTGTTCAGATCACAATGTAGTGCAATTGCTCTACAACCCCAGCTTCTAGCTTTAGCCTCTGCCTTTGCTATAAGCCTTTTGGCTATCCCCTTGCGCCGGAATGTTTCCCGAACCGCAACATTTGATACATAAGCAATTCCAGTCCTGCAATGATAAAAGCAATTCCTCACTTGTCAATGCAAGATCGTCAGCAGGGATGGAAGCGTTGTACAAGTTAAGAGTTTCACATCTTCTACAATTGTGCATCTGCAGCTGGCAAGGCATTTTTCAATATTTATAATTAGGAAATAAATATGCAGTCATCTAAGAAAGAATACTATAATGTTTTGCATATCCAGTACCCAAGATGGTTTTGGGTTCAGCTGGAAGCAGATCGTCATACTCATGAAACCATAAATGCTGTGGTTAAATTGTAATCCTCTAAATAAATACATGGATCCTATCAAAAAGACAAGTACAATAATAACGGGGCTGAGAGATTTAGGAATGCGTAATAGTTTTGATGAGCGTCCAGTTCGGGTTGAAATGAAAAATAGCCATTAGCAGTTGGATGTATGTTTAAAATGTGTATTGTATCCAGAATCTGACATGGTTCTAGAGATTCAGCTGGAAGCAGAATGTCATACTTACAAAATCATAAATAAGTTGCTGAAATCATCATATAAATTCTAGCAGTGCCTTTACAAAATGGGTTGAGTTGTCAAATAAGCCTTGGTGTGTTCTTTCACAGGAAGAACTGTAGGGGTCCCCAAAAAGCCCGTGGCCCGCTTTAAGCTCGGCCTGGGTCGCAGGCTTCATTTTAGGCCCAGCTCAGGCCCAAGGGGCCAACTCGACCTGCAAGCCTTTAGGCCTACCTTGATAGGTCCTTCTCTTGTCCTATGTTTTTTTTTTTTTAAAAAAAAAAAAAACCATAATGTAACTCTATTTATAATATATATTTTGTTAAAATTTTATTATATAAGTTAAATAAAGGTATAATTTAGTTGGTGCATTAAATTATAAGTTAGAGGGAGGGGTTAAAATAAAAATAATGGTTTTAATTCTTGGGCCCACTCACCCAAGCCTGCCAAGCCCACCCATCCTAGGCTCGCCTATTAGAAGGCACGTGGGCTAGGTTGTGGACCTTAAAAATTGCAAAACCTGGCCTGGCCTGTTGACCATAGGCCAGGTCTAAGCCGAACAGAGGGTCTCTTCATTTCTTCGTGTCTGACAACCTAGTCTGGAGACCCTTGGGAAGATACAAAATGATACTGGTCTTGCATAAGGTCGGCAACCAATAATGACGCAGGAGCTCACAACATACATTGAGAATTAACTTAATTATGAACATTTAGATTCGAGGTCATGGAAACTCGAGACACTAAATGTGTTTCTAAATCCAAGTATTTTGAGTATTGTTAATATTTTGATTTGGAGTTGTTTTATTTTAGAATGATTTGTTATCTAAGTTAAGGTAGTAATTGCTTTATTTAATTTAGAATGTTCATTTTCTAAGTCAAAGTATGAGTTTCTTTATTTGATTTAGAAAGTATGAAGCCTATATATACCCCTCAAAATGTAGTCTTTTGACAATCAATTCAAGTTTAATAATATTTTCGTATTTCTTTAAGAAGTTCTCTGTTTTCTTATCTCGATTCCCTTGGTGCAGTCATTGCTTCTATCCCTATGATTCTCAGAATAAGATATCTCTTTTCTCTTACGTCTTGGCGATTCCCTGAACATAGTTTGTCGTTTCATCCCTCGTGGATTCTCGGGATGACGCAAGATATTTCTATTCTCTTATTTCTAAAGCGATTCCCTGAAATAAGGATTTCCTAGCTAGCTTTCTATCCTTAGGTAAATTTAGAGGTGGGAAACGGGTCAGCCATGCCCATTTTAGCCCACCCAGCCCGATAGGGCCATGGACCAATTTTGCCTATTTCTATTCGGGCCTAGGTTTTATCAGCTCAACCCCTACATGGGCCATGAGCCAAATCAGCCCACAACAGGCTAAAATATTTAAAAATACCAAAACATGCCAATTTTTTTTTTAAATATATCACTAACAATCATAAGGATTAGTAGATTACAATTAAAAAAAAACCTTGAAAAAATGAAGTCCATTATGATAATCAGGGAGAAAATCAACTAGAATCAAAAAACAAAAACACCTTTTCATTTTCTTCTTCTCCCCTTTCTTTCATTTTCTTTGCTTCTGCCATTCGCTACGCCCCCTAGGATTAAATAATGAAAGAAAAAAAAATTTTCCTTTTTCATCTTCTTTTCCTTTCCTTCTTCTTCTTCTCTCTCTTTCCCTTCCTTTGTCTTCTCTCCCCTGCCGTTCATTGCCCCTCAACCCCCCTCTTTTTTCCCCTCTTTTCCCTCCTCCCTATCCTCTGTCAATTCCACCCCTTTTCCTACCTTTCAATCCTCTGTCGACATTTCTTACTATCCACTATACCAAATTTTCCATCATCATTTCAACAAATCAAAAAAAAAAAGGAAAAAAGTAAGTGAGGTAGAAATCAAAGAGGGAAAAGAAGTAGGGACAACATGACTCGGAGAAGATGACGATTTTATGAGAACCATTTTTGTTGTTGAAATACCGCTTAAAGCATTCTAGATGCAAAAAAAAAATGGTTTGCCTTTCCCTCTTTGTATCGTGTTATTCCATCTCCTTATGTTTGAGTGCCCTCTCCAACCGTAATGACGTCCTAATCTCGCTTCATCGCAACACAGGAAATCTTGGGTTTCTTAACGGTGGCATTAAAAGAGTGCTGAAGCTAGCCCAAATGAACCCCAACATTACTGCAAATGATCTATTTGCTTAACAGCCCGGGTCCCATCGGGCCGCACTTTCAACCCATCCTCCAAAATCTCGGTCACCCTACTCTGTGCCAACTGCCTGTACCATATCTCCACCTCTGTGGTGGGATTCCTGTGCCACAAGTAGTGATTCATCCTCCTACCTAATTTCAACTCATCCCATCATCTTCTTTTTTAACTTTTCAAATCCAATTCTCCAACCACAACCCAAAACTTTCCAAATTTGGTGATACAAACCCCGTCAACTAGTGAGGAGACCCGTGATCAAGCAATGGGTCGAGGTCTTCCATCCAAGCCGAATACTAGAGCAAATTCTTTCGAAAGCTACTCCGATCAGGGTCTCCTTCACGTTTTGGCTGTCTCAGATTACTGATCACTGTGTCTTCCATCAAAGCACAAAGGATTCGTGATGCAAGAGCTTCTACAACATACATTGGGAATTCAATCTTAATTATAGAAAATTCAGATTCAGGAGGCAGTGAAACCTTGGAGACACCTAATATATTTCTATTTCCAAGTGTTTTGAGTTTTATTACTATTTTGATTTGGAGTTGTTTTATTTTAGAAAGATTTGTTCTCCAAGTCAAAATGGAAATTGCTTTATTTAATTTAAAAAGTCTATATTGCTAGTCAAATAGGAGTTGTTATTTCTTTTTAGAAAATATTTGCTTCAGATTTGGTGTTGATTTGCTGCTTATTTGGTGATGATTTTGGTGCTTTATTTCGGGAGCTTGATTTGTTCCTTTATTTTGAAAATTTTGTTCCTCATTTGTCGCTAAATTGTCCTCGATTTGTTCAGATTTGCAAATATTTTTACACAAGTTTTGTCCTAAAAAATTATCTAGTTTCCTTTCTAGTGTTTGGTCGAATATATAGTTTCCTTAGTGGCCGAATCTTTGTTTATTCTTCATATTTCGCTCCATTACAGACTTGTTATTCCTACTTTCTCAGCTTTGACGCAGATTAATAAAATCTGACGCTTTATTTCACTTTGGTTCTTGAAAACTCTTGAACTTACTTCAAGTATTCTCGTATGCCTAACAAGACTATTAATCGAATTTCCATCACCGAACAAGGGACATCCCCTATATATCAAGGTTCTTGCTTTCATATAACCAACGGGTTAAGGTCATTCATCAAAGCCGAATACGAGAGCGGTTATTCTGAGCTAATTCCATCATGGGTTTCCTCACAAGTTGACGAGGTTCGTATCATTTGGTTCCATACTTCTAAAACCTTTCCCTATACTTTGTTTCACCTTAGAAATCATAAATATGATTCCATAACCTTGGAGAAACCCCAGATTTGTGCATAACTCTAGCCTACCCAAAAACCACAAACTAGCTCAAAACAAGGTTGTTTTGCATCAAATCAAACCTGAACCTTTCTAAACCTAAAATCCTTCATTCTAAACCATAATTTCATCATATATAAACCCCAAATAAGCCCTATAACCTTTGGAACCAAACATGTCCCTTACCCTTCAAAGTTACATCCTATACCCCTAAATACCACAAACTCATCCCTAACCTACCCAAACCATTAAATCATTCATCACGGTCCCATCCTCACATCAAGTAACCTAATAGTTGAAATATCCTTTGTCTAATCAGTAATCAATAACTATCTCCTGGGAGTCATTTTCAATTATCAATAACAGGTGCATTAGGACATATCAATATGAGATTCAAATATTCTTTGTCTAACATTAATTGGGGTCATTTCCAGCTATCGTTAATAGGTGCATTAGCACAAGTTGATCCCAACAAGGACATGGAGTGTGCTCCTGTATCTTGGGCAAAAATTTTCTATTAAATAGCATCCTATAAAAATGTTCTGATACGAACCCTACCAACTCGCGGATTCGAAGAATCGCTCTAGTATTCGCTTCGATGGAAGACTCGCACCCGTCATTTAGCGCAGTTGTGCCAAAGAACCTTCGTACATCGTGGAGGACGGCAAATAATCGGTAATGGAGATCCGATTGATAAGTCTTGATGAACGTCACGGAATAATCGATAAGTCCAAGGAGTTCTTTTAAGAAACAAAGAGAAATTGAAACTCTCAATTTTATTAATGCATAAACTGAAGAATGTAAGGATAACAAGCCTATAAATAGGCCCAAAAATACGAAGAATAGAAACAAAAATTCGGCCACAAGGAAAGTAAGATATTTGGCCAAAAACTAGAAAAGAAACTAGATAATTTTTAGGACAAGACTTGGTAATAAAAATCAACCACAAATCATGAACAAATTAGCTCCAAATCAGGAACAAATCATCACCAAATCAACAGCAAATCAACACCAAATCTGAAGCAAATATTTTCTAAAAAGAAATAACAACTCCTATTTGACTAGCAAAACAAACTTTCTAAATTAAATAAAGCAACTTCTACTTTGACTTGGAGAATAAATATTTCTAAAATAAAACAACTCCAAATCAAAATAGTAATAAAACTAAAAACACTTGGAAATAGAAATATATTAGGTGTCTCCAAGGTTTCACAACCTCCCGAATCTGATTTTCTATAATTAAGATTGAATTCCTAATATTTGTTGTAGAAGCTAGCATCACAGATCCTTTGTGATTTGATTCTCATCATTCCCCCCTTCCTCGAAAAGATTCGTACTCGAATCTTAACCATAATGTTGTTGATGGCATGAAAATAAATACACATCCTCCACGGTCCATCCTTTTTAGGTACAAGTAATACATTTAGAACACATGGACTAATCAATTCCTCCACTTGGCTTCGAAGCTCTTTTGTTCCTCACAAAGGGCAAACCCTTAGGATCATCCTCATAGATTTCATGACATTTAACCTCTGTAACAAGGAAGAAACAACACTAGTGCATAAAGAATCAAGATCGCACGTTCAAAACGCCTCTTGTACAAAAGTACAAACATAGGCTTGTTAAAATAAAAAAGCACCTCGAGCCTACTATCTTCAGATAGAAGCTTACCTTTCCTTTTGTTTCCCCTCCTTTCACGGGCCACTTCCCGATCTTTTTGTTTTCTTTCCTTCTTCGTTCACTTTAAGATCTTTCTTTCACTTTTTTCTTTTTCACATCTTTCCTTCTCTCAATTTCTTTTTCCTCTTGTTTTTCTTCCTCTTTTTCTTTTCTTTCCGTTTATTTCTTTCTTTTTTGAATCACACTCTTATTTTAACCTCACTTAATCTTCTTCATACACTTGTTTTGGTGTCAATGGTACAGGAGTTATAAGATTCTTGTCCTTCATGAAACTAAAACAATTCTTGAAACTATCATGGTTGCCTCTACAATCAAATTTCCAAGGCCCGCCTAATAAGATGTGAGAAGCATACATAGAAACAACATCCCAAATAACCTCATCATGATACTTCCCAATTGAAAATGACAAGAGCACTTGCTTTTGCACCCACAATTCCCCACTATCATTCAACCATTGAAATTTATAAGGTCAAGGATGCTTACTTGTTGGCAACCCTAGTTTCTCCACTAGGGTGGTGCTAGCGACATTAGTGCAACTCCCACCATCAAAGATCACACTACATACACCTCTTTGTTTCTGACATGACACTCAGTGTGAAAATGCGCCCTCTTGTTGCACCTCGTCCTCTTCCTTGGCTTGCACACTTAAAGCCCTCCTTGCAACCAACAATTATTCTTGGGCAGAGTATTCCTCAACATCGGCATCCTCTAACGATGGCCTAGAATCACAATTCGATTCATGGTCTGTTTCAATCTCACCATTGTCCTCTTTTATTCAGACATTGGCTTGTTATATGACCCATGCCTTAGCATATAAAACAATTAATATCACGATTCTGATTAGTGAAAGAATTGGATTTACCTTGACTTCCTTGGCTGGTCACCTCTTGTTCTTGTTCTATTTTGAGCTTAGCGTTGAGTGGCTTGTCTTCCTTCCTCCATTGATTCGACTTCCAAGTGGATGAACTTGGACTAGGTTCAAAACATGTGTTGGTATTGTCCCTCCTCTTAACTTGATTCTCAATCTTGATAGCCATATGCACCATATCCTTCAACTCTACGTAAGTTGCAATTCCACCACATTTTGAATCTACCTGTTTAAACCTACCAGAAACCTCGCCATTGTAGCCTCTCAATCTTCTTCAATATTTTCTCTAGTCATTGCAACCTTCATCTCCTTATAATACTCCTTCACACTACAATTGCCTTGCCTTAGGTTTTGCAACTTGTTGCACAACTCCCGGTAGTAGTAAGTTGAAACAAATCTCTTTCGCATCACCCTCTTCATCTCTTCCCATGTTTCCACCGTTGGCTCCATATTTCGTCTCATATTCAAAACTAATTGGTACCACCACACTATTGCATAGTCTAAGAACCCTATGACAACAAGTTTCATCTTCTTATTTTCGGAATAATTGTGACAATCAAAAACCAACTCCGCCTTCCTCTCCCACTCAAGATATGCCTCGGGGTCATTCTTTCCTTGAAATTATGGAATCTTCATCGTAATGTTTCCCAAATTATTACCTTCCAAATTCCTAGTTTTTCTAAGTCTCCCCCCATACCTCCTGTCACCAACAATCGAATCATGATCAATCTCACCCTCAAAACCTCCTTCATCATACTCTTCTTCTTCTACCCACACCCCTCTTCTTGGTAGTCTCCCTTCTACGCCTGTTGGAGGGTTTCGTTAATGCTCAAAGCTTTGCTCCACCCTCTCATGGAATTGTTCCAATTCAGCCATAAATATCCTCTTTACTTCACTAGTTAAGGCCTCCATAATAAACTTCGTGTCAATTCCTCCCGCCATCTCTCTGATGCACAAGAGTTTGACATATTGTTGCAAAAACAAGGCTAGGAAAAAGTAGACTCACAAATCACTCCGTCGCATGTTTTCACTCGAAGAATGATTCACTCAGTTCACTCGTGTTTTCACACAATATATTTGGCTTTTTTTTCACTCTAATATTCTGACAACTCTTGCCTTTTCCACTTAGAATTTATCTTTCAATTATTTTGGAACGTATCAAACAAATCAATTTTTTTTTTTTTTTTTTTGTGGCATTAACTAATATTCAAGCCTTACTTAAAGTAACAAAAAAAGATGACACCAAAAATATCTCAATTTGTTACCGATTTTTTTTTTTTTTTCGATTGGATTCTTTTCCTTTACTTTCCTTTTTTTTTTTCTCTTTTTTTTTCTCTTTTTTTTTTTTTTGTAACTTGGGATGAATGGTTCAATAAAAAGGAAACAAAATAAAATTATATCCAATCAAGAATTAAGAAAAATCAAACTTGGGATGGAGTAGAGAATAGGTTGTGAATGAAATTGGGGGTTGAACAAAATTTCATTGGATAGTGGTGATCAAGTCGGGTTCTGATAAAGAAGAAAAGAAAACGTAGTAAAGATATAAACTTAAAATAGAACTCCTGTCATTTAATACAAATGATACGAACCTCACAACTTGAGAGGAGACCAGATCTGGATTAGCTCTAAGAACCGTCTAGTATTCGCTTCTAGATGAGCACTTCAACTCGCCGCTATATGTAGACAAAGAACTTTTAGATAGCGAGACGCCACAATCAAATACGAGATTCGACTGATGTTCTCACGAACACCACAAACTAACCGATAGGTTCAAGGAGTTCTTTATAGAACCAAAGAGAAATTGAAACTCTCAATTCTATTAATGCATAAACTGAAGAATGTAAGGATAACAAGCCTATTAGGCCCAAAATTACGAAGAATAGAAACTAAAATTCGGCCACAAGGAAAATAAGATATTTGGCTAAAAACTAGAAAGGAAACTAGATAATTTTTAGGACAGGACTTGGTAATAAAAATCAGCCGCAAATCAGGAACAAATTAGCTCCAAAATAGTAGCAAATCACGAACAAATCAACACCAAATTAGGAACAAATCAACTCCCAAATAGCAACAAATCAGGAACAAATCATCACCAAATCTGAAGCAAATCTTTTTTAAAAAGAAATAGCAACTCTTATTTGACTAGCAAAACAAACTCCTCTCTTAAATTAAATAGTGCTTAACTTCTACTTTGACTCGTGAGAATAAATCTTTCAAAATAAATCAACTCCAAATCAAAAATAGTAATAAACTCAAAACACTTGGAAATAGAAATATATTAGGTGTCTCCAAGGTTTCACAGCCTCTTAAATCTGAATTTTCCATAATTAAGATTGAATCCCAATATTTGTAGTATAGTTGACATCACTGGACCTTTCAGGCTTTGATTTCACCATGTGCCTTCACAAATTTCAACTTGTCATATTCTCTCTTTAAATTTTTCCCATCTCGTTGCTTGTATCGACAACTTGAAACAACTCATTGTTGTAGACATTGCACAGGAGAAAATCATCTCAACTCAATATCTTTCATCTTAAACTCAAATTATTGCTACCATACTTCCTCAAAAGTGCATTCATTAGTATGCTATACTTATCTAAGTTATTTTGCAAATTATCTCATTTCAAAATACTTATTACTCATATGAAGGAAATCTTATCCTTATATTCACCTCCAATTTCTCATTATCAAATGCTAAATAGACAATCCTTCATTGAATCAACTGAGATTCTAGAGTTCTATGTCATGATTCCAACTCATTTCACAAGTCAGTTGCATTCAACTTAGTCAACCCATATCCGTATCAGGACCAAGTTGTTACTGAACCACATAATACTTGACTCACATCTCAACCTTTTGTGGTCATTGTTAAGACAGATGCACTCGGGCCGAGATAATGTGTTCGACCATACTTCAAATCATGAACCTTATAAAAGGGATATCCCGGCTGAATATACAATTAATTTCTCCTACCAAAATGATCACTCACTCGCGTATGACCATTAACTACAGCACTTTTCAACACAAACTAAGAAAGCATATACTCCTATATGAACTTCCAGTGCATGCATGGCATGTTAGGGACTTTTCATAAATTCATTATTGTCTATAGAAAAGAAAAAAAAAATTATATATATATACTCCCATGCAAGCTTCAATCATGTTATACTGATTCTTATGTAGTATGGGGATGAATTAACATCTAATGTAAAGGCAGTAACGCATAAAGATTAGTACTTGTTAGCTCTCTTCAATAGAAACTTCCTTTCTTTATCCCATTGCAGACAAAGTGAAAGTAATTGTCATACTTGGAAAAATCCAAGTACATGCACGTGAGATGGCAATATGTCTTAAGGTCTCATGATAAAAATGTGGAATAAGTCCATTTAAAGGGACAAATTCATCAAATGAACTCATACAATCTTCTAGGTTTGCCTGCAAGGAGATCATATGGGAACTCTCTATTTTTCTAGATCTTTAGGGTGTTATTTTTGTATTTGGAAGTTGTTTCTCATTGTGCTATGCTTGGCTTTTGGTGCTTTTTGTAAAACTCCATATGAATTTTGTGCCTTTTCGAAGCACTTCTAATATATTTTCTTATTTCACTTGTCAAGAAAAAAAAAATCCATTCAATGAAACAAATCACAAGCATTTTCTCATTGATTTGAATAAATGAATTTGTAATTACAAATCAGATCTAGCAAATTTTAATTCTTCTACTCAAAATGAAACCATTTCATTCTTTCCATGGGTCCCCTAATCATTAAACTATCATGTTGAGGATATGTTAAGCTAATTTCTTAGTTTACGTTGGCAATTTTCTCTCCAAAGATCACTAGTTTAGGTTGAGACTTATGCATGTCATATTTGAGTTGAAGACTCTAGAAATGAAGCTTGAGTGGGGTTTGGGATTTGGGACAGGACAATGGAATAATGATTAAAGGCATCTTTTAGTCAAATTGAGCAAGGAGAGCAAATGATGCTTAAAAGCAAGCAAGCAAGCAACCGAAACTGATTAAGTGAAGTTTGCATTTAAAATGAGGAAATTACTAGGACCAACAGGGGACAATCAAACTTCTGAATTTGACATGAATAAAAAGTTAAACTTTAGGTATAAAAAGAAGCTGAAAAATATATTTTGAAAGCCCCAAAACAAAGGGAGTATCCACCAATAATACAACCCTAGCTCTAACATTTTCAACCAAGATTTATCTAAAAAAATCTTGAAAGTGCCTCCAAGTATGACAAGTTATGGGTCCAATGTGGACTTTCAAGATCGGTCCAAGATTTTCAGTAAGCACACAAAGTCCCTTGAATATGTTGTATCTGGGATGTGAAGAAGTGTAGGTGCTGGTGGGTAAAGTCCAGCAGGAAAAGTAGCATTTGAACCAAGCAAATCAATATACTTTTCTTTTATCCTTAGTGAAATTATTGCTATGGTCAATATATTGTAGTTTTTACATCTGCAGGGATTTCAATGAATCTCTACAGCTCGTTTTCCTATTATATATGGTGGCATATTTGGCTCTTCTTTAATATTATTTGGAGCCAATCAAGTCAATCCATTTAATTGATTGACTCAATCAATAATTGTGATTTCAGAATAAAATTGGATGAAAATTATAGACTACCTATTCAACCCCTTTGAGTAGTGTCTGTGAATCAACAACATGGTTAAATATTCAAACAGAGACAACATTTGTAAATTATCTAAAGAATCTTTTTTTTTTTTTTTTGATAAGTTCAAGACTAAATTGAATCACACTGTTTTTTGAATCATACTATGTTATTGTACCCTTTTAATGTCCATAGAAAAAATCCCTCATCCAAATTTGTTTTCCTTTTCTTCTCAAATCCTTGTAAGATTGCACAATCTATCAGACATAGTTTCAAGAATAGGAAAGAAGAAAACCAAACTCACCTTCTTTGGCGAAGTGGACCTTTCCTAGGTAGAAAATCAGCAACAGTATCCACTGTTAATATCCCAGCCACATACCCTTTGTTAAAACTAAATTTCCCATCAAAACCTCCAATTTTGAAATCTTCGCTCCCAAAGAAGGCATCATCAGCAGAGCCACCAATGACAGCCACCAAACAAGTTCTCCTGCAACCATTTGGTAAAGAGAAACCCGCAAACATTGCCACCAGCCTGTCAATCCTCAAGACAAAGTCTAAAGGGAAGGAATAATCAGGGAAAAAGGAGCTGCAATGAGTCTCAGCCACTTCCCAACAGTCCTCTAACCTGGCCTCCCGAACTACAATCTCAGGTGACACAGTTGAAAATAGGTCGACCACCTGACTAGCTCTGCAAATCCCTAGACACCAGATAACAACAATTACCAAAACATATATGTACAAACACAGATACCCATAATTACTGTTCCTGACAGCCAATGATTCCGGACTATCAGTCCCCCTAAGAAAGAGGTTTTAGCTGGAAACATATTTTAGTTTCTTGAAACTAAATTAATTAATAGCAGTATCTCTATCTTTTCCGCGAAATTTTTTTCCAGAATGTACCTTCAACAGAAACAGTCAGAAACGGAAATCAAATAAAATTTGACCTTAGATCTTCCATTTTTTGGCCTTGAAACTTCATTAATCTAAATTTACGGATGAGTTTCTCATTTTGTTTGTTTCTAAAGAAATTCAAATAGCCTAGAAATCCAAAAAGGTGCACAGAACCAACCAAAAAATAAAACAAAACAAAATAAAATAAAGAAACTCAACTAATTCCAAAATTAAAACAAGAGAACCCACTGAAGAAGAAATATGAAGATAAGTGATACCTGATTTGGGGAAATTAGAAACCCTAGACGATTTCTTGAAGGTGGTGAGAGGAGGATTAATGGAGGTGGTGGTGGTTGTTGTGGTAGTTGGGGAAACCAGCGAGACTCCTAAGGGTAGAGCCCGCATTTCTTGGAAAATTTTCTCGCTCTTTCTCGGGAAAAGAATCTGTGAGACCAAAATCGACAGCACTACCGCTAAAAGAAGATTTGGTGAGTTTTGGAAAGTTTTGTACGGAAATACTACGTTTTGATTAAAAAAAAAAAAGGATAAAATTGGTTTGCTATAGAAAGTATTTACCAGAATGATGCGCAATGCCGGAAACTCAAACAACGATATTTGGGTTTAATTTGCATTATGGCAATGGCGGCATTCTGGAAATTTCTTAAATCGGCAGCAGCCCGATGGCGTTGTGAAATTTTTTCATTTCTCGTCCCGCAATGGCGATGATTAGGCTGCGTAAAATTTAGGGCTTCTTTTCCTATTTACGCTTCATCCCTCCCTCCGCGCATTTCTTTGGTACCCCGTCTCAGCTACGTCTGAGATCTTCGCCCAGTCGTGCCTCTCGTCATTTGAATCACGTTGTTATCATTTTACGCTTCATCCCTCCGCTTCCTCAGCGTTTGGTGTCGTGTCAGCGTGGAATCATACATTTTACGCCATTTTGAATCGGTATATTACGATCCCGAAACTCTTTAATCTGCTGTGATTCACGCTATTGATTCAATCATGATTTTTTTTTTTATTGTGGTCCGATTGCTTTGATTGTGGTCCGGTTGGTTATGTCTTTTACATTTGTTTGCGGTGGAATTTATGGTCTCATGTTGTTATTTTTTTTTCTTTGATTTCTGTTTGAATGTGATTTGTCTTATTGTGTTGTTTTGTGTTTTTTGCTTAGATTCGATGGTTGAGAAATTTTGGAGGGGAGGAGGTTATTAACTAGCATCTTGGATTGGTATGCCACAAAATTAACCTAGTACATGAGCATTTTGCTTTTGTACTTTCATCAGCAGATTGGTATGCCAAAAATAAAGCCCAAGCCTAATAAAAATGTTACTTATGCAAAAAAATTGATCTTGAGTCACACAAGATATAAATGAGTGAAGTACACAGTCTAAGTAAGCACACTCATTGTTGGGCGGAAAATTCATTAATCTTATTCTTAATTCATTTCAAATCTCTCTTCTCGTTGAGAATAAAAAGTCATATTATCAGGCCATGTACCTTCTACGTCTTGTAACACCTCTCTCTCTTTCTCCTTGCTTTTGAAATTTTATTCTCTATTCCTATCTGAATCCACAAAATATCTAGGTTATCGACTTTAGAAGACAAAGCGGGAATCTAACTTTTCTTGTGTATGCATGACATCTTTGCAATGAAAAGGAAAGTAGTAAGCAGGAAGAATGCCTCAACCAAAAATACCATCAAGCGCATGTGATTGTTACAGCTAGCAATATAATAGAGTTTCAAGCCATTCTCTAATTAAGAAATGATTAGTGCTCAAAAAGTGCTATTTTGAACCTTGTTTAATTAAGGTTTTGAGCACTTTTTGTGTACTAATCGACGTAATTAACCCAATTTGCACATTAAGGTCCCTGCTATTCCACTGATCGCATTTTGTAGCTAATTTTGTAATTTTTGCAAGATAATCATGCCAAAATTATCGAGTCAATTCAAACACGAAGGGCCGGTGAACTCATGGGTGCGGTCGAGATCGAAGGAAGCGAGCGAGAAAAATGAGCGCTGCGAGGAATGCTTCCTACGCCTTAGCGTTCATCATGCGCCTTGTTCACAATTCGATACATTATTCATCACGCCTGTTGAATTCCTGTTGCCCGTTTTTGCTTTTTGTCCTTTTGGTTTTCTTCCTTTTTTGCCCCCATTATAATAGGTTTTGCAATGTTATTTTTGTAATTTTGTAAAGGGGCTTTGACTACAAAATCCCTAAGACCAGACACTGTAAAAAAATTGCTTAATTAATGAAGTTTTTTTTTGGGAGAAGCTTTCAGCTCTCCCACGTTTTTCACTTTCTCTCCACTTTCTCTCATTTTTTTTCTCCCTTTCTCGGCTGCCAAACACCCTCCGAGGATGACAACTTGAAAGATGAGCGGCTAAAACCTTTTTTCCTTGGAGTGGAAGGCTATTGGGCAGGGGATCGAAGGCAACTGAGGGTTTTTCCATGTTTTAACGAATTATTTCTACCATTTATGAACCGATTGACGTAGGCTTTAATCCCTTCAGTTGCTTTGAATGATCAATATTTGATAAGCTTTTGGGTTCCTTGGATGCTTATCGTTAGATCCATTGACACCGTTGGTTGCAGCTATGGGTTATTGAAGAGGCGATTCAAGGATATTTTTATTTTCTCCAAATTTTAGGTTTGATCCTTAGGATCAACCCGTAAGCGACCGTGCTTGGTAAGCTTTAGGGTTCGTTGTATACTTATTATTGGAATACGTTGACGTTCATTAGTTATCATTTATTATTTGGAAAGTGAGTGGTGATGTATTCTAACATCGAGACCATCAATGGGGAGGCAAATACCAATTTTTCAAGATAGATTATTTAGGGTCGGTTTTACGAGTTAAATGAAGAATCGGTTTGGGGAGATGACTATATGTCATCTCCTGTGAGAAAGAACCTTGGAGAACTCAGGTTGCTCGAGGACCCGGCCCATTGACCCAGCACTCTGAGGAATCTATTTATTTTTTGCCTTCATTTTAATCTTGCAAATCGCGGCTCCTTGTTTTACCAAAACCTTAAAATCAAATTGAAATTACTATTTTGAATCACTTTGCAAATCATTTATATGAAGAAAACCCATCGTGTGTTTGACACAGGCGGCTATCTTTGTAGTAGCGCCGCTACGACATTAGAATTTAAGATAAATTTTGTTAATTCCAATACGCTCTTGTGGCGAATCGAAACAATTGAAAAATGTAGATGTCAGTGTTTGTGGCATTTGTTTAATGCGGATTGTCATGCGGATATATCACGGGAGTTGAAAGATTTTGACTATTCTGAAAAGTGAAGATGGTACGAGGGGTTTTAGCTTCATCTGCTTTCAATAGCATCTCGGCTTGAGTATTTATGTTTAAATTGTCTATTTATATTAGACATCTTGGCTAGGCCACGATTCAAACTCACGATCAGCCACCTTTTGTTGAGTGAGTGTAATAGAAGCACATCTTGAGAATCAATGAATAGCGAAAAGCGAGTATAATAGTAATAATGCAAGCTTAGCTATGGATTTACTTAATTAACTAGGGAGTTTGTTTTACTATGGATTTGATGGGTGCTAGATAGCTTTCTCTACAACATTGCCTCGGCACCCTTGACCGCTTTAATCGACCTAGCTGCTTGTGCGGCTTTTGGGTTATTAGGTTCTTATTCTAATGAAGTGCGTCTTAGTAATACCATTACAAGAAGAAAACATAAATTAGTGACTAAATAAAGCATGCTAAAGAAGCAAAGAGACTAAGTATAGATATCACGCTTTGTTAAGTACAAAGTGTGCATGCTGAGTCAGCTCCAGGTTAGGGTTTCTTTGGAGTACTCTCAAAGTAGATAGCTTGAATACCGCTGCGAGAAAAGCAGTGTGAGGACTTTCTTATAAATTCTGGCCACTTACTGCTTGATTACCTTGTGTAGATCCTATAGGAAAGGGAAAAAAAACTGTAAATGAAAAAAATGAATTAAGAAAAGAGAACATCACTCACAAGGTTCCCATCTTTATATCTCCATGGGCCCCTCTCTTTTGTTCTTTTTGCCAAGTGAACACAAGAAAAAAACAAAGATTATGGTATGGAACTTTCTGCGAAATCGAAACCAAACTTGTAAGGAACTTGCTTCTTTCTGATGACTTAGCCTAGGAATCTGAAGGAGGTGACTGGGTAATAAAAGTGACTAGCTAGACTTTTGCCTTCGCATAATTTCAATATCTACATGTGTTAACAGTCTAAACTATAGTTGAACAAGAAATGGTCAACACATTATCATTTCCCAAGTTTTACTACAGTTATCTAGTCTTCATGCTCACACGATCATAACAACTATAAGTATGCTCGAGTACCTAGCCATACCATTGTTATTACCTTGATCGTTTGACCTTGAGGGTCGCAGTAGTGTAAACTTGCAAGAAACGATTTGGCCGGCGGTGACGACCACCTCTCCAGATGATTAAGTTACTTAAAAAACCTGAGAGAGAAAGAAAGAAGAAAATTCCTGAAAGTTCACATAGTTTTAGGGTTTTAGCTAAAACCCCAAGACCCTGAAACCTTAATACCCTGAAACCCTGAAACCCAACAACCCTATAACCTTACAACCTTAAAACCCCGAAACCTAATGCCACAGAAACCTAAAACTACTAAAACCTAAACCTTGAAACCTTAAAACCTAAAACCTAAGAAACCCTAAAACCTAAAATACAAAACCGCCAAACCCTTAAACCTAAAACCCACAAACAGAAAAATTATAACCTAAAACATTGAAACAGCAGAAGCAATGAATCCCTAAACCTAAGCAGAAACAGAGCACTGAAATGCAAGGCAAACCCTAAAACCTTAGGGACCCAAAAAATCCAAAACCTTGAAACATTGGCTTATTAAAACTTTAAACCCAGTAACTACTTAAACCACGAACCCTAAAGCAGAGAATTTGAAACAATAAAATCTACCCCTAAAAGCCTAAAACACAAAGAGCGCGAAACTCTGAAATGCTAAAACCCTAAATAGGAATAAACTGTAAACCCCTAAAACTCTAAAACCATAAAACCATAGTGCCTTTTAATTGTTGTGATCACGATCTCAAGTATGTTTTACTAATATTTATAGTGCCTTTGGATCTCTGATTATATATAGCATTCAAAGGGCTTCGGATCTGATCCAGTGGATCATACGTCTTGGTATTGCAAGGCAGGACACTTCGAATCCACTTAGTTGACACATAGCAGGTATGTATTTTATTATTCATGAATTAACATTCTAGTTTTACCCTCTAATTTGTATATATTCAATTATAAACATGGTTTTTTCGTTAATTGTAGTTGCAAGACGTCCTCCACCCTCGACAGCAAATGAGAGTCGTTCTGAGTATGTGGAGGATGGATCGACGCATTCGTCCATACGTGATCCGCACAGGATTCTACCGTATATACCGCTTAGGCCACATCATGATAGATTGGCCACTTATCACGTGTCTCGTGGAGAGATGGCGGGCGAGACATACGACTCATGTCCCGATCGGAGATGACTATCACACTCTGAGGATGTTGCTATCATCAGCCAGCTGCGTATCTGACGGACCGGCCCGTCATGGGGACATGTGTGCTCGATGTACGAGTTATCGCGGTGAGCTCTTGATTGTCACCCCACCCGCTGATGCTGAGAGGATGCTATCTCCATCGGTGGTTATGTCGGCTGATTATCCACCCCGAAGCTGATGCGTGGGGTCGATTCTGTGGAGTGCACGTGGGGTTCATCTTAGCGCTATGGGATCCCTTCTTGTTTGCGAATGAAGGGGGTCCATGTTCATACATGCTTTCTCCCACTATTACGAGATTTGACATAGACATTGACTTATAGTTGGGGTGGAGCAGTACTAGCACATACGTGCTCGGGATTATCTTAGGAGCAGGCTTGGGCCGTAGGCCGCAATATTAGAGGTTGTATTCTCTTAATCTGAGTATATATATATATATATATATATATATATATATATATATATATATATATATATATATATATATATATATATATATATATATATATATATATATATATATATATATATTAGCAATTACATACACATTCATATCACGAGAACACATCGATACCGTCGCTTAATTTATATTTTATTTGCCCCGGCTATGGTCTTGGAGAGACTTCCACGTGGGTGGCAGATTTTGTTCAGTGGCATATCGCACCACCATTCCCTCATGCCTTACATGATGGCGATCTGCGGATGTCGTCGGCGCGACATAGCTGAAATTTGGTCGATGGATTACGGTCGGCATGGTGTTGAGCTGAGCATGAGCGGTGGGGCGAGGCCGGCTGCGGTTGGGGTGTAGGTGGAGAGTACCTTTGACATGGGTGCATAACCCATATGGTGTACTCCTCTATCGATATCAGCTAGACGCATAAACTTCTGATCAGGTAATTATATGTAAAAGTATATGGTTCTATAGTAATTTCATTCATGTTGACATAAAAGTCTTTGAAATGGCAGCCGTACGTCGGAGAGTTGGTTGACCAACTTCTCGATATCTGCTTAGGCGATCGGAATGTCGGCGCCGCAGTGTTACCGCTCATATGTTTCAAGGCATTGGTGGCATCATCGGTGCGTCTTGCGCCCAGGTTGGGGTGCATCGGGGAGATACCTCCGACTTGCTCTTCACGAGCATCGGCTAAATAGAGTGGATGCGTAAAGGCGACACCGGCGTGATTGGGGCGGCGTATCATGTTAAAATTTTATGCATTATGGAATCACGTGATCGCGAGGATCATTACTTCACCTATGGTGGGTTTGATGGACTTCCATGATCCATACATGCGATGGGTATCGTCATATTACCGGCGTTTTATGACACCACCAGCGCATAAGGATGATATGAGGTTCCATACTACGATCCATTAATACGCATGTTTTGGTAGTTAGACTCATGTGTTTACAAAATATTTTACCTAATTTTTGTCAAATAGATTATGTAATTATAATTCTTTCTTTGGATTCACTCGGATCGCGCCATGGTGACATAGCCCGATCGCTTTCTTTTTGCTCTGTGGTGCGTTGTGCGGCCTTACATCATATTGCTTTCGTCGGTGTTACGAACCGGAAGACCATCGCATCGTAGGGTATGCTCAGGAGGCTTCCACATCACATGGACCATCGATTAGACCTCCGGTGTCATCCACTCCATCACGTATGCAGCCCATTTGAGGTAGAGGGAGAGGGAGCGGAGGGAGTTGATCGTAGAGTCATGCTCGAGATGGTGGGCGGTCATGGTGCGGGACGGTGTGGTATAGGTACACTTGGTAGGCTTTGCCCTGCTTTGATGCCTCCCATACTTACCCCTCACAGCGGATGTTTATACCCCACACACTTGCACATCACCTTCCATACCCGCACACATTGACACATCACCTTCCCTACCCCACACACTAACACATCACCTTCATACCCCAGCATTGACACATCACCTTCCCTGCCCCCATACATACATCGCCTTCCATGCTCCACACACTTACATTTTGTACCTTATCGGTGTCACGAGCCGACATCCATACGTTAGATATCATTGTCGTCACACCCTTTACCATCCCATACATTACACTCCATGGATGACACCATCCTTGACCTTTACGAGTGGGGGTAGACTTCCCGGCTAGGCGACCTCGTACTCGGCGTGTACATCGACTACGCCGTCCATCGATTCACCCTTAGTTGTCGGCTTCTCGGTTCCATCGGCTCCCTGCAGCCGTCTCGGACACCACGGGATCCTATTGCTTGAGTGCATTTATTCTAGGCGCCGTCCTAAGAGAACTATAAAGGCGCCATCTTGTGGGACTCATTGATACATGTTATTATTTTTATATATGAAAATTTGTATAAAATGTTTTATTATATTTAAATGTTTTGGTATATGCATGATTTGGTATATACAATGTTTTTTGAAGATTATGCATGAGGTGCCATCTAGGGTTTTTATTTTTATACATATACCGCTTTTTATAAAAATAATTCTAAATTGTAAGTATTATAATTTGGATTTTTTTACAATGCATGCAATAAAAAATAAGAAAATTAGAATTAGGGGAAATCCGATTTTTCAAACCATTATTAATAAGAATTTAAAAAAACACAAAAAACACAATTTTAGCGGTCTCTAAATTTACCCTTTTACAGCGGTTTTTGAAAACATAAAAAACATAATTTTAGTATTCTCTAAATTTAATATTTTTTATATTCTCCGAGTTTTCAAAAACAAAACCGTATTCATCTTAGTTTTTCGGTGTCATCGATTAGGGTTTTAGGGTATTAAAGTTTTAGGGTTTTTGGATTTTTAGGTTTTAGGGCCTTAGGGCATTAGGGTTTTAGGTTTTAGGGTCTTAGGGCATTAGGGTTATAGGGCATTAAGGCTTCAGGGTTTTGGGGTCTTACGGTTTTAGGGTTTTAGGGTTTTAGGGTTTTAGGTAAATATTGTTGGATGTAGTAAGATAAATCTAAGCGTACTTACGATCCTGTGACACTTGATAGTCTGTAGTAGCTAACAAACAAAATATATACATTAAAGCGGACCACATGGTCCTTAGAAGTAACCAGCCGATCAAAGAAATCAGCCTTGAAAGTAGCCTCTTATTCCTAATACGGACCATCGAGCCAACATGTAGCATCCAATGACATATTTATTAAGTTTACTTCACTCTATTTACTTGTTGTATTTTGGTTATTATTTGAAAATTATAATTATATTAAATAAATATAATTGAGGTGATTGATAAATATAGGTTATTTTTCAGAAAAACATGAGAGATTAGCATTTACAAATTTAAGAATTGTGTTTATATCTTTGTATTATTCCTGTATGTTGCATATGTCAATGTCTTCTTCTTCAAAACATTAGCATCATTAATTTACCTAAACATATATAGAAAAACACAGCAAATTAAAATTTTAATTTTATAAATAAATAAGAGAAAAGGAGAGCTTTATCCAATCCATTCATGGTAGAACTCTAAACACACTCTTAATCCGTTTAAGCTCTCTTCAAGCACCTTTTGATCCGTCTTATTAGGGTTTGCACCAAGCTTAAAGTGAATCAAAGGCCTATTGGCACCAATGTTGTCTTCAAAGAATCATTAGCAAATCCCCAATATAATCTTCCTTCGTAAAATTGTCTTTCTTTGTGCTACAATGCCTACAATAACTGGAAAGTTTGCCTCGTCCTCGTCCTCTTCGTCCTCGTTATCTCCCCTTTCCTGTTTAATAGACATGCAGGAGTTAGAACTACTGGATCTGCTAAATTGAAGTATAAATCTAGAATATACTCTCCCTTGTGAGTCTAAAAAGTATAGAAAGAAAGAAGATATACAAAAAAACAAACCCATTCTCACGTAAACCCACGAACAAAGCTGGAATATATTTTGATACAAACAACCATGGTTACCTCATCATGAAGACCATCTGCGATTATCCAACTACGCATGAATTTCAGCAGAACCAAACAAAAGAAGCTGCACTCACAAATAGATTCTTGAAAATGGTTAGGAACGTGTATTTGCAAGCACAACAAGATATCAAAAAAGGCTCCAGGTTTGTGCACCTATCTTGTTAGGTATCATTTGATATGTGTTGTCCATGCCCTATCTATGTATCTATATGCAAATATACACATTTGAAAGAAAAAAAAAAACACAGGCTATAGCTAAAGAGATCCATCCTCTTATGAAATCGAGTGTAGAGTGTTCTGAAATTACGGTTTATTTTGTCATACATGAACAGGCGAGTTTGTTTATCCCTTATTCATGTATTGTATAAAAAATTAGAAGATAGGACACTGAGTTCACCATCTTCTAGTTTGGTGACACAAAGAAAATCCAGATTTGATTTGAACCCTCATCAAAGAACATAAAGGTTTTCGTAAGCTTTGTATCTTCGAAATAAGGATTCAGGTTGAAATTCCGAAATTTTATACACAATAAAAATGTATAAACCATATGAAGCATCTCAAAAAGGAAAGAAAACAATAAGAGATAAAAGATCTCTTACTAAAAGGCCTGAGGTGACCGGCCGTAAACAGACACTTTACAAATGTGATTGAGTATCCGGACTTCACATTTAAAAGAATAACATTGTTGTTATGCGGTTTGTATTAGTTGCTTAGTGAATTCGAGCAAGAATGAATCTGATGTCATTAATCTTCGATTTGATTAAACTCGGAATGAGCGGTCTGAGTGGAAGTTGCGGCTAGTTCACTTCAAGAAGTAAAAACTCAAAAGGACTAAGCTCAGTAAGAAGGACCAAATCCAAGATAATGCGAGCAGCTACATTCATACATTCGTACACATATAAATGTCAAACTTGGTTTCTATTCTTACAAGACCGCCGATTGTGACTCGATTGTTTGCACAACCTACATGTGATAGATGTTATCCCCTCCCTAATGTCCATCTCATTATGAAACCGGGTTAATTTAAGGACGTCCACTTCCCATGCATTGCATTGACTCCGGTGGTCCAATCGTAGGACCATCATAAAGAGGCCACTCGTCTTCATTGAATATTGGATGGAAAAGGCTTGCCCATGTATCATAGTACGACTGAGTAGTATAGTAGCCTTCCACAAACAAACGGAAATCAACACAACAATGCTGACATGCTGCTATGATATGGCTACATGGAAATCCGTATATAAGTGTCTTCCCGCATGTGCATTTTTTTCCATGTAAGTTGAGGCGATGAGTTCGACCACTCCTCGACTTGACATGAAATAGGCCCTTTACATGATCGTAAAGCACAATTTCCATCGAACGACCAACAACCACGACCGCGATATGAGGCATCAACATACGGGTGGCTGCTCAGCAGATGCCGAATTTAATGCACTAGTTCCTTCTTGTAACAAAGTAGCTGTTGAGACGGAAGAAGGTCGATTATCTTAATACGATTCTTGTTAGGCCCTACGAGCTCCTTTAAGGACACTGTTAAATACCTCTTAAATGTTGGTTGTCATTAACCCATATCTTCGACCTCCGTCGTGTGAAAGAGCCCATAATTGGAAAGGGATTGCCTCTAGCCATTGTAGTGCTTCGGAATTAATTCTTCCAATTGTAGTCATATGCTTATTGAATTTGTGTTCTATTCTCGTTAAAGCTGCTCTGCATACTAAATTCTTTAAAAGTTTATCTTTGAACCGGGACATAAAATTGCTTGCAAAATGACGCATGCAAATCCTGTGATAGGCAGATGGTGCAGCCCAACCAAGATGAGGATCGGTCATTGCTGCCATGATACCTGGATGTCGGTCAGATATAACGCAAATTCCCGTCCTTTGAGTAACTCTATTTCTTATACATGACAAGAACCATCACTAACTATCAATGTTCTCGCCTTTTGTAATAGCAAATGCCAATGGAAACAACTGATTATTTCCGTCACACCCCATTGCAATCAATAACTTGCCTTTATACTTCCCATATAAATGTGTACCATCAATACTCATTAAGGGACGACCATGTTTGAACCCTTCAATAGATGGCTTGAATGACCATAACACGCATTGGAATATCTCAGTGTTTAGCATATTAATTTCACATGTTTTCCAAATAACAACACATCCAGGATTTGATTGCTTTATGGCCAAGAACAAACGTGGCAGCTCTGTATATGACTAAGAGAAGTCACTAAATAACTGTCTAATTGCTTTATGCTTTCCATCCAACGCCTTTTTGTATGATATTTGATATCCCCATTTCTCCATCACACTTGCTTGAATAGCAGTCGTAGTCAACGTCAATTGTGCCTTAATTAATGCCTTTATATGAGTAGCAACCAATTTCGAGTCTAGTTGATGATGGTCCCGGTTCAAGCAAGGATTGACACAAGTATGCGGCCCATTATATTTGTTGATAACAAATAAGGATGTATATTTCACAACCATTGCACGAAGCTTCCATGGACAATGACATTCTTCCGCCTTCTTACATCTTAAAGCAGAGCAATTTTTTGAGGATCTGACAACAACAAACTCTTGGTGTGCTTTAATTGAGTAATTCTTCACTGACCTCTTACCAAATCAGATTTCAAATTAAAGTTGGTCAATTACAAATTCTCACTTTCGAATACTTAGGTATTATCTTTTGCACCGTAAGAGTCGACAACTTGAAAGCGGCATTATCAAGGTTTTGACATGTTGAAATTGGGGTGTTGGTGGTAAGTGATGGTGGTGCTGGGGATGACTCTCGATATCTCATCATCTAGATTGATTTGATACATCACAAGACTTGTGCGAACATATATCCACTTGTTCATTTCTCCAAAACTTGGTTCAAAGTTCGAAGCGATGATGCATGTCCATCAAGCTGACATCCTCATCATCTCCATCACATTCATCATCAACATCTTCGTCATATTCATCATTACCTTCTTATCGCCTTTGTCTTCATCATCTCCATTTGGTCCGGTGTCGATCTGCGACCACTACTAGACCTGGCCTGGTAGTCGGATTGTGTGACATTGTAATTATCGCGAACAAAGAAATCTACATGGCCACCAGTTAGTTGGTGTGCCTTGACTCGACGACTTTAATATACGAGTTCAATTTCCTCGATAGATTTGTTGTGTTAGCAGTTCAACATTTCGCGCCTGCTGTCATCCGTCTTGGAAAAGGTTGGAACCTATTTCTACTTCTAAGATGATACTTATAAATGAGTACTAATTTGAACTTTCGTTTGTCAATGGTTGTCTTTGAGTATATCATATCAATCAATTGTTGAAACATGCATTCAACCGATATCTTCAAAGGTGCAATAACAGTTTCGCTCCCCTCATATTCGACATATGTTTTAGTCCTCACTATTTGTCCATTATAGTAACTTATCACGGGAATTGTTGAAACAGACATAATTGACCTGTACAAAATGGTCCCAAATGAATTAAATAATATGAGAGGTAATTATCCTGATATCACATCAACTTTATAATGAGCGATCAAAGTGTCCTTAGTTTCAATCATTGTGTCATTTGTCTTGTATTGTTGTTCCTATTTATATTTACGCATGTTTTTTTCACACTTGAGTGAGTACTTTCTTCATTTTCTAACTCCATAAATAATAATCGTATTAGAACCAAATTCTTAGAGTTTGAGCTTTTAGAAATATTGATAATTTAATATAGTATTGGAGTTTAGTTTATAAATAGAGGCCTTGAATTCGATCCATTAATTTGCAAGCCATCTTAAGGGTGTAGGCTTTGTGGCCCATGGAGCAAATATAATCCTGCTTGAGAAGCCATGATATACTTTACATCCATTACTTCAAAGGCATGATGAGACATTAACAAAGCAAAATCAAACTCAATCTCGTAAAAATTAAGAAAATGTCTACATTTGAAACCCGTTAAGTGTTAAAAACCATAATAGTGTGAGACCCCGCTTCCTAGTGACGGAATCTGCCGCTGACTCCACGATAACCTCCCGGCCAAGCTCGCTCGGTGACAAGTTACCATGAGTTAAGCCGTTAAAAGCTGCTGAAGCGTATTTGGAAAGCGTGGGTTAAAAAATTTTCATTTTTTTATCAAAATCACACCTTTAGATTTAGCGAAAATCCGGCAGCATAACGATTGCACGGTGGTCAAGCCCGAAATACAAAAATCACCTGTATATAAACAAATACACTCCCAATATTTTCCAAAATCCAACTACAATCATAAAGGACCTCTGGTCCTCATCAAAATATAAGATAAAAATCAATCCAACATAATTTCATCGCAACCTGTTTTTCTCAAAACCATGCATGCATATTTTACAAAAGATATTTACATATACAAAATGTCACCTTTTAAGTTTTACTAGTTTTAATTTACACCTTATCTTATATATAATCACAGCACAGCGTCTAGGACTGAGGATCCTGAAAAGGTCTTTCGGCTTCAGCACCTGCACCTGAAAAATTATTTTAAAAGCAGCTGTGAGCGAATGAACGTTAGTCTTATAAGTTCTAAATCTTTGTACATTTCTTTGTACCCCCAATATGAAAATCTATACAGAAATGGTTGTAAAACTGTTTATGAGAAAACTGAGTTTTAGCTATGAAAACCATTTTTTGAAAATTGTTTTGCTTGTTTACAGCTGCTTTGAAAAGCGATGCAGCTATTTACTGCTTGCTGGCTTGTTTCGGTGGTGGTTAATATCTGAAAGTGCTATCTTGTAAATCAAGTACCAACACTTGTGGCCCATTTCTGAAATACCTAAGGCGTTACCGGAACCTCGGAACTTGGCATCGGTAGTGAACCTCGGAACACTACCCGGCTAAGATGGTCCGGTGAACACGACGGGATCTATATAGCATAATGGAACCTCGGAACCAAAATGCTCGGTGAGGGAACCTCGGAACCAACACCTCATCGCTATGTACTAAGTCAGCACGCTAACTATATACCTCGAATGTGCAGAGGGCGACTCACTATATAAATATATACTAGATCTAACCCCCAATTGCCGACCAGGCAATATAGTTAGTCATAATATCCCATAACCTTGCCATGCACAATTCGAAATACATCGTGGCCAGGAAGCGAAATTTGTGCCATCTAGGGTTTTACTAAACTGACCAAGCTGTTTCTTAAATCTTGAAATCAAACTTTTCTACTTTGAGTATAACAATTGGGAGGTAAAAAAAATGCTTTATAAATCTATATTTTCAAAGCACTTTACAAAATTATAATTTAAACACTTTCGTTTTAGAAAACGATTTTGAGTACTCACATTTTTCTTGACTAATTTCTTTCAAACTTGTCAAGCACTCTAGATTCTCGTCGAATGCTCAAATCGCCTACACAATTCATTCAAATTACGAAAATGCCCTTAGTTTAACGTTTTAACCATAAAACATACATAGGGCTTTCAAATTGACTATATCGAACGAACTTCGATTCTAACAAAACTTAACATGCTAGTCCCATTCGATATGGATATCGATAATATGATGTGAAATTGACCAAAATGTCCATACACATTAAATGCCCTATAAAACTATCTGTTTTAGTCAACTTTTGGTGAAGGGACTTTCCATATAGTCTAAAAATGCAAAACATTTAAAGAAAATTATGTGTCCAGAGCTTGTCATTATACTCACCAAATTCCAGTGACTGTCGAAGCGTTAAGTTATTACATTGTCAGAACACAGTCCCAGTATTCCTAAAAATTTCTAAACTTCAGTCTAAAATTTTGGGACTAAAGTTTCGACCTTTCACGGCCTCTAAGAAAATTTCAAGCCATTATATAACCTTTGGAAGCGAAATAACACAATTAGGCAAATTTTATACCTTTTAAAAGTTTGACAAAAAGAGCTAAGATATTAGTACCTATCGCGTAGCTCTCTTCGCGTATGCCAATTTTGTCTTCTACTCAAACGAGACGCCCTCTTTGTCCGATTTCCGTAGATCTGAGAAAGAAACAAGAAGAAGAAAATAAAAAATAAAAACACCTCTCTCTTTAATTTCCCCGCATTACGTCAGATTAGGTCCCTTGCGTTTTTATTTTTATCCTTTTTAATTATTATTCTTTTTCTTTAATTATTATTCTTATTATTTAGATAAATAATTTCTATTGCCCCATTCGAGTCTATTTCTATCCTGGAAAATTTTATTTATCATAATTGAATATTCTTTAAATATTTGTCATTTTTCGAGATTTTTCTAAAATCCCGTTTTCAGGTTTCATTCTAAACTGTCACTTTAAAAATTTATAAAATATTCCATTTGTCTCGGAATTTAACGAAACTCTGGATTTACTAGATTTGTGAGGAACTGAACAACGGCGCGATCCGTTTCATCATCCGAGATCTAGAGAATTTTCGAGACTTCCACTGAACTATTTTGTTTATTGTGTATTATTATCCTTACTAAATTCCATAATTGGAATTTCACCCATCCACTTTCTTTAATTGCAAAAGTGCCATAATTCTTTGAAAACTTTATAATTTCACCCTTAAACCAATTTTCAAAAATTCTATTATGGCACTAAAATAATTAAGGAAGCCCTTGGTGCACATACGGTTACACATACCGTACACCCTCTTGGGACGGGGTGTTACAATAATGGTAATATCACTATTGTCTAACTATGGTAACATTTACAATTTATTAAAATAGTATTTAATTACAATTTACACCATTTTGGATTCATAATATATTTACACCAAACACAATTTTTACCAGACATATTCAATACTAAAGGTTCAAAGACTTGTGTCTTGAAATGTTCTTTTACATATTTCTTTGAAGATGATTAAACGTAGTGTATATCAAATTTAGTAATATCATAAAAACAACGAGGCTCTACATGACATCTATCTAAAAGCGAGGTTTCAATAAGGAAAATACATCCAACTAAAAATAGAATTAATAAAAATAGAATCTGAAAAAGATGAAATAATACGGAGGGAGGAGCGAGGGGAGGAGGGGAGGGACGGAGGACGGTCGGAGCGGAGACGGAGAGGAGAAGAATGGAAGGAGAAGATGAGAAGAAGGGTTGTGCGGAAGGAGAAGAAAAGCCACAACGTTGAAAGATTTGCGCGGCTGATTCAATGTTGTCGCGGACGGCAAATGATTTACTCTAATTGGCGTTTCCGTAGGCGACAATTGAACCATTTGAAATGCTTGATTGTTTTAAGCGGCCAGTGGTGAACCATTTTGAAATGCTGGTGAAATTTGCGGCGGCGGCGAATTGACCCGGTTTTGTCCGCTGTTTCCGGCGGCGGTAGCGTGAAATCGGTATTTTCAAATCGAAGGGTGTTTGCGATGGCGTAGTGAAATTTTGAAATGTCGGTGTTTCCGATGGCGGCAATTGACCCAGTATTTTGAAATACCATTGTTCTTTGTCGGTAATTGTTGAAAATACGCGAGATGCGATGACTGGCGTGCGAACTACTAAATCCAATACTTTCCCAGTGAAACTAATTTTATCTTTATTTTTATGATTTGAATCATTTCTGTACAAAACTCAGTTTTGAACGTATCTGAATTATTTAAAAAAAAACTTATTAAAATAAGCCGAAAGTAAAAATAATGTTCAAAGTAGTGTGTCCTAATCACGTCGACATACATATAAGCAATATCGTAGTCACTAACAGAGGCATTGTGATTTTTGTTTAAGTTAATATCATAGTCACTAATTACGGCATTGCAATTTTTTTTAAATCAATGCCGCAGTCACTTAAAAAAAATCATAATATCAGTCACTAAATGCGGAGCATTGCTGTTTTTGTTAAAATGACAATTTTAAATTACAAATAATTGCCTAAATTACAACCTAATACATCTATCCAAAAATACAACTAATTCACATCACTTGTATTACAAACAGCTCATCAAAATTAACAAATTTTCATCAAAATCAACCTAATTGCATCAAAATGACAACCAATACACATCACCTGCATTACAAACATTTCATCCAAATTAACCATTTTTCATCCAAATCAACCCAATTGCATCAAAATGACAACCAATACACAACAATTGATCATTTCATATACAAATCAAATCATATACAACCAACCCAATTTCATATACAAATAACAATATATTCAAATATAAATAGACATCAATGAGTCCCACATGATAAAGGCTTTGTCTTTCTCTTAGGACGCCTATAATACACAGCTAGATGATTTGCAGGGACATGTGCAATCTCAAATGGATCTGATTGAGTTGAAGGAGTTGATGGAAGAACGACTCGTCGTGTACGTGAAGTGTAATGTCACCTAGGTGGGCGGCATGTAAAACCCGGGTAAATTTGAACTCTTCTGAAAAAGGGTAAAAATGGTAAATTGTCGCTACATTATAGGCTATGGATATGAAATTCTCTAGATCTCAGATGACGAAACAGACCTCACCGTTAGAGTAGTCTCACGAAATCTAGTTACCCCGACAAATTTCGTCGAATTTTGAGACAGTCATAATTTTTACGTTTTTTGAGGCAAAAATGAATCCAAATGAGTGGGTGACACATGGCATGATGCAAGCCATGTGGACAAATGGTATGATCAAAGCCATGTGGGTAACACATGGCATGAGCAAAGCCATGTGGGTGCCACATTGCATGATGAGAGAACCATGTATCAAGCCCATATAAAGGAGGGTGATAAGTGCGAATGGGGGAGAGAATAGGTGGAGATGAACAAAAAAAAAAAAAAAGAGAGAAAAGAAAGAGAAAGGGAAAGGAAAAAGAAAGAAAATGAGAAAGAGGAAAATCGGAGAGCTTCTTCCCTAGATCTTCGGTGTTTCGACAGTAGGAACTCATCAAACCAAGAAGTAAAGTTCGTCTACTTGACGAGGGAGGGCTACACTCCAAGAGGTAGGGATTCTTCCTACTTTGGTTGTTTCTACCCTAAGGGTTGTTTGGCCTAATTTCTGGCCTGTGATAAGGTTGTCCTATTTTGACCCTACACACTATCCAGATTTTGGGACTGGTTTTTGATTGAGAAACGGAGGGTATTTGGACTCATGTCCTTCATATAAGTTGTAGCTGGATTTGTGAACTTGATGTTAGGCTTTTGAATCACTCAAATTGGATCTATATAGCTCAAGTTATGGTCCATTTCCCAGGACTGCCATAGCTTAGGCTATTTATTTGGTTGTGTCCATATTTTTGGGACTGGTTTTTGATCGGGAAACAGAGGGAATTTGGACTTGTGTTCTTCATAGAAGTTATAGTTGCATCTGTGAACTTGATGTTAGGCTTTTGAATCACCCAAATTGGACCTCTGACTCAAGTTATGAGTGCAGTTCTCGAGGCCAGTATTTAGCGTCGATTTTAGGACATCCGGTACAAATTTTGAATTTGTTAAGAGCCATTTTATGGTAAGTGATGGCCGAAGGTGTCACACCCCCACCCCTACTAGCAGGCGGTGTGTCGGCCACCTCACGAAGCCCAGTAGATTACTTCCCAGCTGACTAGAGAATCACGTAGGCCCGAAGCGTGTTGCTTTACAACCCGTATTTTTCTTTTAAACTTGTGATTTTATAAAATTTCGGCCCTGTCATTTGCATATAAGTATATCTGAGTTTACACTTTAAAACATGGCAACCCAGCCAAACACTTCTTGAAAGAGCCTCAGGCTCATCACATTTTCATAAACCAAAACTATGTACATACATATACACAACTTTACAAGTTTCAAGTATTTTCTTACAAAAGTTAGTTAATACAACGCTATACTAGAAGTCAGGAGAATACTAAAATGCTCCAGCGTCCAGCGTGCCTGTACCTAGAAAATAGTTTTTAAAACAGGAAAATAATGAGCTAAACGAGCTCAGTGAGTGTATGCTTTATAAAATGCTTGCTTTTTATGAAAATATCTTAAAATTGTAAAACTATATTTTACGAGACATTTTCCAGAAACCTTGCTTGCTTTGCTATAAAAGTTTATAAAACTTTTCATAACTTCGTGCTTGCTTTGCTTTAAAAGTTTCTAAAACTTTTCATAACTTCTTGCTTGCTTTGCTTTAAAGTTTCTAAAAACTTTTCATAAAATGCTTGCTTGCTTACCAGTGGTTGGTTTTAAAGCGTATGAAAATGCTTATGAATAAAGATCAACGGCTGGAGGCCTTCTTGCTTGTTGTACCTAGTAAAACCGCGGGAGCACGGGCCCCAGCAGTCTTAGGTGGAAGGACACAGGTCCATATCACCTAGGTGGAAGGGCCTTGGCCCATCACCTTTTCGGTAAATATGGTGGAAAGACCTTGGTCTCTGTCACCATATTATAGCTAAGCGCTAACCACATATACTCCAGTACGTGTCATGGTCCCCTTTAATATGCCATGATGCATGAACTAAGTTTGCCGACCAGGAAAATCTAAAATGCATGAAATAATGTCCTAACTTCACCGTGCATGTACGGAATACCTTTGATCGATATGCTTGCTTAAAACTAGGGATTTCTTAAGGCCTGTTTTATAAAACACACTTATGGTTTTACAAATCAAAACCATTGCTTGCTTGCTCTTTGAAATATGGTTTTAAAAATCAAAACCATTGCTTGCTTGCTTTCTTTTCAAATATGGTTTACAATCAAACCATTTCTTGCTTGCTTTTCAAATATGGTTTAATACTTTAAAACCATTGCTTGCTTGCTTTCCAAATATGGTTTAAAATCAAAACCATTGCTTGCTTGAAATATGGTTTAATACTATAAAACCATTACATACCAGTGTAAAATGATTTATAAATAATACACTAGTAATTAAAAAAATAAGTTTATTACAAAACTTGAGCACGACTCCACAACTTCTCCGCCTTTGCTTTTACCCTACATATTCAAGAGAATACGGCGAAAACATTAACCACTTGCGTAGTCACGTAAAACTTAACGTGCCGTGTGATGGCATTAAGATCACCTGACATTCATATAAATCCAAATGAACAAATTATCCTTGAGCACAAAAAGCCCTTAAAAAAACCCACTCATTTTGGCAATTTTTTTTTCTCCAACAGTACTCTCTGGACTTTATTACCCAAAAAATTATTCAAACGGTCTTCAAAAATTATAAAACTCTCCAGATCAGTCATCTATATATCCAATGACATCTCTTTAAATTTTTAATTTAAAATTTCTTCTCTAAGGCCCTCAACCACATAACACAAGTTACATCATTTTTGATGCCAAATTGGTTAGCTCACTGGATCACCTACAATTATTCTTGATTTTTGGGGGCTTAACTCCATAAATTGGAAATGGTTTCTTCACTCATTTGAACCTATGGTTCTAAGGTTTCTTCTCCAATTGGAATCACCCAATTTGGATCACCAAAACTCAGGTTATTGTATTTTACATCTAGATTACTCAAATTGACGAGCAGTACGCGCAGCTCCACTTTGACAGATTTCTGGGAACTCTGATTACAATTTGCATACCACTTCCTTAATTAAATTATTACCTAAGTCTATTTTACCCATAATTTAATCTATAATTCTGAACTACCAATTTGGATGAGTGAAACTCAACTTATGGCAAAAACACTATAACAATACCCAAAACAGAGCATAACCAGTGAGTTACACGAGCTCACCTTTAAGTTCATATTTGGGAGCCTTAGAGCTAAAATTTGCTCTTAGTCTCTTCTATAAATGTAGCCCTATCTCCTATGGTTATTTACCAATTGGAATCACTTCATTTGGATGATTATAACTTATTCTATAGCCAAAACAAGAACAGAGGTTTTTACAAAATTTTGACAGCATTTCCTTTGAAAACCCAACATTCTCCTTTTTTTTACAACCATTCCAACCAATCAAAACAATACAAAACAACCTCAAAAACCAACAGGGAATTTACCCAACACCACACCATAAACACTTGTATAGGTGGTTTAGAACTTCTTGCAACCAAACCCTAGGTAAAAAAATCCCAAGAATCCATACCAAGGTCCATCAATTCATATAAAACCATAGAATTAGGAAAGATTTCATGTTTATCTTATACCAACTAGGGTTTTATCCATACAACTTCAACAAATCTAGGGTTAGGATAATCTCCCAACAAAACCCTAGAAAAGGAGCAACTAATATCCATAGAAAATCCATACCAAAACCCTAGACATCCAAAATAATACATGATTTGCAAACAAAAATTCAAAGATCTACACACTTTTGCTCTTCTCCTTCTCTTCCTCTTCTTCTCCTCCTCTTCTCTTTCCCTCTCTCTTCTTCTTCTCTCTTCTTCCTCTTTCTTCTCCTGCTTCTAAGTTGGCTCTTCCAATGCTCAAAATATGAGAGACCAATTTGGTCTCCTCTTTTATATACTTAAATTCTTCCTTAATTGTAATTAGGTCCTCATCTCTCAAATATTTGTAAATCAACTTATGTTATTTCTACTTTAACCCATCATCCTTACTCATCTCTACTATGTCCTTTTTATGGCCTAGTTGACAAATTATAAATTTACCGCATTCTGTAGTACAAAATTCAGGTTACATTAATTTATCATCTCACAATTTCATCCTTAAACAACTTCCAAAATACTATAATGAATTGCCAATAATTAAAGAAGTCTTTTGGTGCACATATGCGCCCCTCTGATTCCCTACTTGCCTTCATTGCACTCTCAGGACGAGTACAAGAAGGTTATAGTATGATTTGGGGCTAGTTATGGCCTATGTTGAGACTGCTTGGTGGCTGGTTTCATGTCTAGTTATATGTCAGTGCCATAAGATGCATTTTGAGCCAAATTGGGGACAATTTACGAGCTAAGTTGAGCTTGTCCTATGGCTTGTGTATGGCTAGTGTGCCTTTTGTGAAGCGATGTGTGGCCTAGTTTCCAGCCCGGTCTGGCTTGGCCAGGAGGCCATGGCGTCGGACTATTTTGTGGGCATCTCATTTTAAAAAGGTATGCTTGAGGATCAAGGTTGTCATTGCTTGAAATTGAATGACATGCTTGGTAGTAATTGATTGAATGTTAATATATATGTCTTTGAATATGTTGACATTGAGATGATTGTTGGTTTGGAAATTATATGCTCATAATAAAATTGTCCATAATACATGATGGTGCTGTATGGAACTGAATTGTCCATGTAAGTTCATTATGCATGGCATGGCATGATATAACATCGACATTCGCATTATGCAAATGCAGGCTGCGTGAATGGGTGTGAGTGCATGATTATGAGTGCATGGGTGGGCTCGGTACCATTAGACGATTCCGCGAGGTCTGGCGCGCATAACATGGGCGTGTAGTGGGTAATAGCAAGAAAAGGTTAAACGAGTGAAGGTTCGGATTGGTTCCATCTGCGGCTCCAAGGTGAAAGTCGCGTCGGCGTGCGGAGTCTGTTGTGAGACCACAGGAAATCGCGCCCGTGAAACACATGGTTTTGATTATAAAAAGATCATTTGAAATGATGACATCCATAAGTTTTGGTTTTATAAACAGCGACTATTTCAAAAGTGTTCATAGATTTGATTCATCGATAGCGGTTTATCACACATAGCATTAGCATTGTGTGGTGATCTGATACTAACCCGAATCAACTTGTGAGAGACCAGTGATCGAATTGAAAAGCTGGAAGAACACGCTCACAGTATCGGCTTGGATGGATGACTTGGACCGTTGCTTATATGGAAGCAGAACCTTGGTATATGTAGGGGGCGCCACAATCGGTGATGGAAGTCCAGATTGATAAGTCTTGATGAACGCCATGGAATAATCGATAAGTTGAGGTTCTTTAAAGAACCAAAGAAATTGAAACTCTCAATTTATAAATGTGAAGCTTCTGCAAGAATATAGGGATAACAAGCCTTTAAATAGGCGAAAAATATGAAGAATAGAAACTAAATATTCGGCCTGAGGAAAGTAAATATTTGGCCCAGCAGCAAAAAGGAAACTAATATACTTTTTCCTAAAGTAACACACTAAAAAAAGGAAACTAGATAATTCTAGGATAAGGCTTGGGAATCAAATCAGCCGTAATCTACAATAAATCATGACAAATCGTAAACCGTCGAGCAAAATCGGCACGAATAAGCTCCACGAAATAGCGTGAATGGGGAGCAAATCAATGAAATCAACGCACCAGATCTCTGACCAAATCGGCTCCAGGAAATAGCGAGCCGTCAGCCGGTCAAAAACTCATGGCTCTTGATTAAGTCAGTTTAATTGATGATGTGGACCGTCTTTATTTCCTTTTGGAGTTGAACACGAAACTTAACTGCGTGGGCATCTCGAAGTTAAAACATGAAGGGCTTCTTTGAATCTCTTAGCCCTGGCTCGTGTCATAGGGCCTAGTGGGGCTTCAAGCGGGTCCACACTCCTTTCCTTAGCCCTGCTTCCATCATTCCCCTCCTCTTGAAAAGGATTTGTCCTCAAATAATGCTGCATAAAAGGATAAGTCAGAAATTAAAAGTAACACTTACTCTTGGCCATATTCAAGACAAATATAGCTTGCTTCATTTTATTGATCTTCGAGGACTTGAAAATAATATCTTTCAGAACCTTAGATCGCTGTCTTTGATCTCCTTGTACATGTGCACCCAAGCCCCGATCTCAGGTTCCAGACTGTGGCGGCGCCTTTGTTGGCTTTGGCATATTGTTCGATCTTAAATTGATGAGTCTTACCTTCTATATGAATCGCTTAACAAGTGCATTTCTTTTGCCATCTAGATTAACATGCTCGGACATAGGAAGGAATCGTAAAGGGGTTAATGGTTAAAACCATATACAATCTCAGGTGAAAATTTGGTAAGTAGAATGTATGGTAGATTATAAAAACTGACTCAACATGTGGCAACCAGTCTTCCAGTTTTAATGTTTGCTTTTAATGATAACCCTCGACCTTTATTTGCGCTTGCTTGCGTGAATAAGGCTCATTCTACTACCTCGTTGACCATGATTGTGGATGACAAGTGGTAGAAAACAATAACGAAGTTCTATCTTTTTACGATCTTTAAAGTAACTCGAGGTACATCTCAATGAACAATTGTCCTAGGCATGCAGCAGATCTGCGACCTCCTAAAGAACAAATTGGTGACATGAGACGCATCATCCGTTTTGTGTTTAGCATGGGATAAAATGGCGCATCTTTGAAAACTATCCACAGCCCACAAAAATAGATGCGTGATCTGGTGAATAATAGAAAGTCATTGAAAGATCCTTGAGGTTTTGAAGTTCGATGGTGTGCACAAGCCGGCGGGTTGCTCGAGATTTAGCTTGCTTTACATATGATGCACCTCCTGAGTATCTGGAAGGCATCTACAAGCTGTGTGTGATAAAAAGTGTTCTTGCAAAAACTCAAGGTCTTGACTGCTAAATATAATGCATCGGATCTTTCTGCCAGCGAGCTTACTATAACAATTGGGATGGGCGAACAAGATTTTGATCTGTTTCAGAAACGAACCCCTCATGTCTAAGAAGAACGTCATGAGTTTGCTTTTTCACAACAAGCATGTCGTTACTCTAAGATCTTGGTCAAGTATACAATTCTATTTGACCAAGCCAATTTAAGCATCCAGAGTAGAGATTGGACATACCTCAGTGAAAGTCATTAAACAATGACTTTCCTTACCTTGTTTGTAGGATGACATGGAAGGATTTTCGCGACTCCGTCCGCGGGCGTGTCTCTTATTCAACTTATGTTGGCCATAGATCTTGATGACTGTGATCGGGGTGTATCACAAATTCCTTGAGCGAATAATGTATAGTTCAAGGCACAGACAATGCATACAACTCTTTGTCATAAGTAGAATTATTTCCAGGGCTTTTACACTTAACTTTTAGCTAAAATATGCAATGGGTCGTCATGCTTACGCAAACTGCGCTTGTCCCTAAACTGAAGCATCACATTCCTCGAAAGTTTTGCAAAGTTAGGTAAAGCAAGTAAAGGAGACATGAGTTAGTTTTCTTTGATAACGGAATGCTTTTTCTTGCTCTTCACCCCATAAACCCGACATCATCTTGATGACCGGTTATCGGTGCGGCTATCTACTAAAGTCTTTTCGATGTGGTAAAAACTAGCGAATAAAACTAAACTTTACTCACACTTGTTGGACTTGGCAGTCTTGAATTGCTTCGAACATATAACAAAAGCCCTATTTGTATCCCTTAAATTGCACTAACAAAACCAAGAACCACAAGCTTATCGGTGCAAAATGTGTGCACTTCTTAAGGTTAACAAACAGTCTTTCTTTTGAGACACATCAAAACATATTTTAAATGAATCAAATGATCATCTAAGTTCTTGCTCTGAATGAGGATATCGTAAATAGACAACCACAATTTTCAATGAAAGCACGCATAAAGCATGGTTCATTAGTCTCATAGAAATTATATGATGATACCAATTCATCAGGCATAACCTTTCCCTCTTATAACCCTATTTTGTTTTGACGATTTCACATTCTTTTCATTAATTTGATGGTATCAAGCTTTTTCAAATCAATTTGAAGAATCTGAAATTACATGCAACTCATCAAACATATCTCTAGCAGGAATGGGATGATACTTTCCTATTATGTTATTGATGGCTCGGCAATCAACACACATCCTCCATGCCATCTTCTTAGAAACCAAAATAATAGAACGACCTTACATGGACTCAGTATCCTCCACGTATCCTTTTCCATGTTGATTTTCCAACGCTTTTGGAGTTCCTTTGTCTCCTTGGGATTACTTCTATAAGCGGGTCGGTTCGAAATGGTAGCACCAGGGACAAAATCAATTTGATGTTCAATCCCTCGAATAGGAGGAAGCTGTTGGGGCTCACCTAGAGAAGAACATCTTAATTACAAAGTAAGAGCCAGAACTAAGCGAAAGAAGTATCAAGTTGGTTAGTATTAAAAAGTGCCTCTTTGTACAAAGTACAATCGTTGGCTTGTTTAAGAACAATGCTTTCTTAACCTCACTTTCCCTTGCATAGAAATTGGTTTTTCTCTCCTTTTCTTTTAAATTTTCAGTCACTTGCATTTTGTCACTCTGTTTCTTTTGCTCACTCTCTTTTTCACGCTTTTTCTTTTGTTCACTTTCTTTTTCACTAATTTTCATTTGTTCACTCTCTTTTTCACTCTTTTTCTTTTGTTCACTCTCTTTTTCACTTTTTTTCTTTTGTTCACTATCTTTTTGCAACCTTACTTGATCTTCATAAACTTGACTTGGTGTGAAGGAGACAAAGGTGATCAAAGTTGGTTGTGTGCCTGAGCAGTACTTATTAGTGAAGCGAGTCATCTTTGTGAACTTTCCTATCAAATTGCCATGGTCTTCCTAATAACAAGTGCCCATCTTGCATTGGAACTACATCACACAAAACCATCTTCATTATTTCCCGATGCTAAAGGGCTAACACTTGTTTATTAGCACTACCTCCCCATCATTGACCATTGCAATTTATAAGGTCGAGGATGCTTGTGTTGGCATTCCTAGTTTCTCCACCATGGTTGTGCTTCTGACATTGGTCTGACTTCCCGTCAATGATCACTACATACACACCTTGTTTGGACGTGGCGGCACCTAGTGAAAAAATGTTATCGGGTGCATCTCGTCATCTTCTTTAGCTTTTTATGACCTTCCCCTAGCCACCATTCGGACTCTGTAGACGACATACTCCTCATCGCCATCTCTGGATGACGTAGAATCCATTATGACATATTATACGTACCATTGTCGGCATCCACCATGACTCTTTTGTTTGGACATTGGCTTGCAATATGATATTACACCTTGGCATTTTAAAACGCATAATATCCGCGATTTGGTAGTGAAAAAGCGGGGCTTACCTTGATTTCCTTGGTTGTTCCCCTCTTGTTTTAGTTACATTTTGAAACCTTGCTTGGCGTTGGTGGCTTCTCTTCCTTTTTCCATTGATTCGATTTCCGTGGGATGAACGGATGAGTGAAGCGTGTGTTGCCTCTTTCTCTTGACGATTCTCAATCTTGATGTAGCCATATGCACCATATCTCCCACGCTCCACTTGTCTTGCTTAGTCCACGGTACACGGATGCCAGGTTTAAACCCACTTTAAAAACCTTGCCTGTAGTAGTCCCTCGATCTTCTTCAATATTCACTCTGGCCATTCACCCGACCTTAGTCTCCTTATAATACTCCTCTACACCTTGGTTACCTTGCCTCGGGTTTTGCAACATTTGTACAATTCTCGATAGTAGTAAGTTGGATAAATCTCTTCCGCATCACCTGCTTTGTATGTGTTTACATGTTGTTTCACCGGAGTAGCTCCTTATTAAAGTCTCTTATTCAACACTAGTTGGTCACACCACACTATGGCATAATCGAACTCTATAACATCAGAGCACATGCATTGTATTTTCCAAAATATTAGACAATCAAACATTCTGGCTTCCTCTCAACAGAATAGCTTCTTTCGGGGTCATTCTTTCTGTGGAAGTTCAGGAATCTTCATCTATCTTGACAGACTTTACAATTATTATCTTTGATTCCTCATCTTCTCTATGTCTCCCCACATACCTCCTGTTACTAACACCGAATCATAAATGCATTCTCGTCTTCAAAGTCTCCTGTCATGCTCTTTATCTTCTTGTGCGCCCTGCTGTGGCGACCTCTCCTTCTGGCGTGGGGAGGTTTTAGTGAACCTTCCGAAGCGTTGCTCCACCCTCTCATGGAATTCTTCCAATTCAGCCCGCATTCTCGTACTTTGCTAGTTAAGGCTTTCATAATGAACTTCATGTCAAACGCCTCCGCTCCAGATCGTTGTTGTTGACATAGTCTTCTGAAAACAAGTTAGAGAAAAAAAAGTAGGACTCATCCTTGCTCATGGGTTTCACTTGAAGAATGATTCACTCAGTTCGCTCGTGTTTTCACACAATATGTTGGCTTTTCTCCTCTAATAATCGGCCACTCTCTTGCCTTTTTCCACTCGAAATTTCTCTTCCTAGTTCTTTTGGAACTAATCAAACAAATAGATTTTCTCGAAAAATTCAATGAACATATCAAGAAGAAAAGGACAGGTTGGTGGCATTAACCAATATTCAAGCTTTATTTATTTATTTTTTTATACTATGGTGGGGATTGGATTGCTAGAAATTAGAATGATGATAAACTTTTAGGATTTTTTTTTATCGGATCCTTTTCCTTTAGTTTCCGTTTTATTTTTTTTTTTGTTACTTGGGATGGACGGTTCACTAAAAAAAAAGAAACAATAAAAAATTATATCCGATCAAGAATGAAGAAATCGACTCCGGGATGATGATGTAGATAATGAGTTGTGAATGGGGAGTGGGGTTCAGGTGGCCAGATTTGAAGATTTATGGATGAAAGAGGTGACTAAGATGGTTCGGTCCAAGCAAAAAAAAAAAAAAAAAAAAAAAAAAAGATAGGCAAACCAGAAAAATACGAACGCCTGTGCTCGTGCCAAATGATCACGAGATCACGTCTCAGCTTGGCAGGGGCTCGTGATCAGTCAGCTCGGAAGAGCAGCTCACAGTGTCGGCTTGGATGGATGACCTTGACCCATTGCTTATGGAGCTTACAGAACCTTGGTGATGATATCTATATTGAGAATGTTTGTCGGTGATGGAGATCAGATTCATAAGTCTTGATGAACACCCTGAATAATCGATAAGTTCAAGGTTCTTTTAAAGAACGAAAAGAGAAGAGAGTGAAACTCTCAATTTTTATAAATGCTTAAAACTGCAAGAATATAGGGATAACAAGTTAAATGACGAAAAATATGAAGAATAGAAACTAAATATTCGTACAAGGAAATGAAATATTTGGCCACAAAAACAAGAAAGGAAACTAATATACTTTTTCCTAAAGTAACACACTAAAAAGAAAAATAGATAATTCTAGGATAAAGAGCTTAGAATCAAATCGGTATGATCTAGAATAAATCAATAGAAAATCAACGCGAATAAGCGTAATTAGAGCAAATCAGCACCAAATAAGCTCCCGAAATGAAACAGTAAATCAGAACAAATCGGAACCAAATCAACTCCCGAAATAGCGACCGTCGGTAAATCAGCACGAATATATGGCAAATCGTGGTATAAAATAGCGTGAATCAATAGTCAAAAACTCCTTGGCTCTTGGTCCGATCCGATTTAATTTGATGATGTGGACCGTCTTTGTTTCCTTTTTGGAGGTTAAGACACGCGAGCTTCTTCCACGTGGGCATCTCAGTTAAAAACATGAAGGGCTTCTTTGAATCTCTTAGCCATGGCTCATGTCATAGGGCCTAGTGGGACTTCAAAGCGGTCCACACTCCTTCATAGCCACCAGCACAGTAGAGTTGAGTGAGGACTCAAGGCATGGTACATGATTGAGTTTCATCTCATTTCATGGCATGACATGTAAGATTCCATATTAGAAATTGTATGTTTTACTTGGGATGTGAATGTGAAACATGACCATTGCATGTGCACTTAGGTGAGAAGTAGCCTCTATAGGAATTTTTTTTACTAGGCGTGGCTCACTCTATAAGAGAAAATGTTTCAGGTGCGGAACAGACATCAGCGAATGGCGCTCATTCGAGGTCACAATTGTGAAGGAAGCCGACATGTGGCTTTTAATAACCTTTTTATAAAATGTTTTAGAATCTAATTCTAACTTGTAATTTTATTATGCCTGAGAATTGTAATTAAACCCTTATAGGCCGTTTTAAATTATGACCTTGCATGTTTCAAATGAATATGGATAAATGGAGTCGAAGTGGCCATCCAATTGTTAACTCTACGGGTTCCGATAAATGGGAGGTAGTAGTGGGGTATCCGGTTACCCGATATCCATGAGTTTTCGCAGGTTGACGGTTGGTCAACGGACCCTCGGGTTTTGGGGCATCACAGCTTGGTATCAGAGCTTAGATATACGCTTACCTAAGGCTTCATGAGCATGGGGTTTAGACCATTGCATTCATTGTGAATTTCATGTTTTGTGCCCTAATATGCTACATGCTTGTGTGTTATGTGTTGTGTGGAATTACATACATGGTAAAATGTACACGAAAAAAAAAACGGAACACTAGGGTTAGAAAACATAACCTTAGGGGTTTGGAAAAAGAACGAATAGGATAGTTTGGGATATTAAGGGGTCTATTAGTGGTTGGCACAAGCACTACTAGTTAAACGAGGAGAGAAATCTTGAAGTTTGAACTTGAGTACCATTCTTGGATATCATGTAATACTCTATTGCTCTCCTGACATAGCATGAATGGCTAGTCTTCCCTACCGAGGGAAGGGCAGGCGTGGACGAACAACAACCCTTGACCAACGGCATTTGACCAACAAGCCTTCATAGAAATTTATTGATGCTATGTTGCCTTCTTGTGCAGAATTGATCTTTGTCATTTGCCACCATTACACAAATTCTTAATTACTGTTGGGAGCTAGGGAGGGTAAAGTAACCTCCATAGGTTCAAGGCACACCATCCTCACAACAGCCCGGAGGAGGAGGGGACCTGATGATGGTGATCATTGGTTCCGTCCGTCGAGGAAAGATTATGACTATGGAATCACCTCGATCTTGTAAGATAAAGCTAGCGCATTCTGGTAAAGGGAGAATCAGTGTGATGGGATTGGTCGAGAGCCTCGGGGACTTGGAGCGATGACGTAGGAAGAGTTTCGTGAGCTCTTAATGGGCAAGTTTTTCCCGACATACGCTCGACGTAAAGCTCGAGAGTTTACGGGGCCCAAAGCAAAGAGATAATGTGATTAACTTTAATACGTGGCTAATCTTATTGAATTGGCAGTTTTATACAATAAGTTATGTGGCCACAAACATGGCCAAAGTGTGAAATTTGAGGATGGTCTGAAATTGTCCATATGGGGCAAAATTGTGAGATTTCTCCTACAAGACCAATTATGGCCCTTTAGAAAGAAATGGATTATGCACGGACCATCCAGGATGCGAGTGTCAAAGATAAGAGGGGGGAGAGACAACCTTCTTCTTCTTCTAGCTTAAGAAAGTAATAGAGGAGTTCTACTTCGCAAGGGTTTTAGGGATAGGGTCACGGCTAGCAGGAATGAGGCAGGGTTGATCATCGAGGAGGAGACATTTCGGGCGCTAGCCATCGATCACGGGGAGATATGTTTGCCGTGCCACGACTTGGACACGTGAGATGGGATTGCCCTCAAAGGCAGGGATTCTAGAATTATGGGACACCCTGAGTCCCAGTCATAAGTGGGATGTTCACAAACTTGGTTTGTTCTCACTACCACAGGCCGGGAACTAGTATCGATCCCGAGCCACTTACGGGCTTTACTAACACTTCCTGATTAAGTGGATGGATGATGCGGGAGATTCTATGTTTCACACGAACATTGGGGAGTTGACCCTAATAATTGAAGGGTGGATTGGGAAGGTAAAAAAGCATTGAACACGTATGAAAACTCTTTTGGACCTAAATATAGACCTTGGAAGCGAATATTAAAAAAAATGTGGTCGAGCTTGGAGTGAAATCCTTATGTGGAGGCCTTAAGTATTGATTTTAAGAAGTTTGCCTGAGATCTTCTGATTGCTTTAGGATTTGGTTGTGTTTCTTTTTAGAAATATTTCTTTGAGAGAGATTTACTCGAGATTTTATTATCCCTTTTAGGAAGATTTGCTTTTATTTATTTTAGAGATTTCTTTTAGGTTGCTTTGTGTAATTTAAAAAGTTTCTTTTCTACTAGTTAAAGTAGGAGTTCGTTTTATTTTCTTTAGAAAGTAAGAACTATAAATACCCACTTTTTAGTCTTTCATTCGAATTTTAATAAAGTTTGATTTTCTTTTAAGAGTTATTCTCTTGTCTCTTGGGTAAAAGTTAAAGCTGGGGCCAGGGTTCGTGAGCTGTATACTAGGTGGATTCTTGGTGGCGAAGTCTTTGTCCGACATCGATCGGCCGATCCATAGTTGATTGTGGGTACCAGCTATCATCCTTATCTTACATGCCTTGAATATTTTGGGTAACCCGATAAGTAACTACTCTTGGCGAACTCTACTCTCTGTGCATCATCTTCTTTTAACTTTCCATAACAAATTTTCAACCTTAACAAAAAAACTTTCCAATTCAGTCCATACCTCACCCCAAAACCTTCATAAATACCCTTTTCCCATATATACCATAAATACATGTATAACTTAGAAAATCTCAAGAAAATTTGTCATAACCTATTTTAGCCTAAAAAACCTTGAACCATTTTAGAAACATCCCAAACTTAGGGATCATCCATCACGGTCCTCAACCTTGCATCGATGGTGATCGAGGGTCGGTGAGGCTAGAAGACTCCTAGCGGGACTTTAGGGACCCGAGGGCATGTTATGTCGCTTTTATGAGATACGCTTACAGATCAGTTTAATTATTCAAAGAGTACATTTGCTCTTTAAACATGGGCAAAGTATTATTTGATTATGGTGCTTCACATTCTTTTATTGTTGCATCATGTGTGGAAGCTTTGGGCTTAGAGGTTAAAACCTTGGAGAAGCCATTGTATGTGAATTCTCACCTAGGAAGTAGGGTGAGTGTTGATCATATATGTCGGGATTGTGAGTTAGAGATCTCAGGGATTCTACTCACTATGGACCTTCTGGTCATGTAAATATCGGAGTTTGATGTCATCCTTAAGATGGATTGGTTGACGGCACACCGAGTCGTCATTGATTGTGATCGTAGGAGGTTCACACTTTTGGATGAATGTTTGTGTTATGTTTCAAGGGGATAAGCACGATGCTATGCCCTAAGCCGTGTACAATTCTAGATAGCATGGGCAGTTGATGGGTTGGCTAGTAATCTTTACCCTAGAGAATGAGGCGAGACAGGAGTTGAGTCTACCTCAGGTGGTTTATTATTGAGTATAAGGGCGTTTCGAGGATGAACTACTAAGTTACCCTCCTCGTAGGGATGTAATTTCACGCCATTGGAGTTACCTTGGTACATGGCACATTACATGACTCCGTAGAATGGCGCTTGTTGAAGTGCAAGAACTTCGAGGAATTACAATTACGTGGTGTTGGACGCTGGTTTTGTTGTGAGGCCCGCCACCTTGGGGCGCTCCGGTGTTGTTCACCAAGAATAAGGACAAGACCCTTTGACTTTGCATAGACTATTGGCAGTTGAATAGGGTTACTATCAAGAATATGTACCCTTTGTTGAGGATTGATGATTTATTGGATCAATTGAGAGGGGCGTAGCTTTACTTCAAGATGGGTCTACGCACGAGTTACCGCTCGGTTGAGGGGTTAGGAGCGAGATATCCACTAAGACGGCATTGGGGACTCGGTATGGGCATTTTGAGTTCATAGTGATGCCATTCGGATTGACGAATGATCTAGAAGCATTCATGGATCTCATGCATAAGGTGTTCCAACCCTTCTTAGATTAGTTTGTTATGGTATTCGTATTGACATCTTGATCCTACTCCGTCGGAGGGAGGGGCATAGTGAGTCACTTGAGATTATTATCAAGCCTTGAGAGACCATTAGTTGTATGCCAAATTCAGTAAGTGTAATTTGGTTTCTGAGGAGTGAAAGAGATTCTTGAGGCGTATGGTGTTGGCTTAGTGCTCCAGTGGGCGGAGAAGGTTGACGATTATGAGTTAGAGGGCAGAGATTAGTCTTTGGGATACACAGTTTCTTGGGATTAGCGGTAATGGAGGTTCATTTGAGGACTTCTCTGGTCTTGCACCTATGTGAGATTATTTCGGAGAAGGAGGTAAAGTTTGAGTGTCATGACTTATGTGAGAGAGCATTCGGGGGTGAAGAAGAACCTCCGACTCAGGTCTGGTAATTCACGGAAGGGCCAGTGCATAATGTTATGTGATGCCTCTGGGACGGACTTAAGATGTGTTTGATGTAGTCAGGAGGTTATGGCTATAGTTCTCCGCAGTTGAAGAATCCTGGCTTGAAGTTACCCACATGATATGGAGTTGCGACCATTGTCTTTGCCCCTTGAAATTTGGTACATTATCTATCTGATGGCAGTTTAGAGTGTGTTTACAGCACAAAAGTTGAAATACATTTCCACTGACTTACATGCGGCAGAGAGCGTGCGGGTGGATCGATATTTGGAGAATTATGGAGTTCTTTGCATTACCACCTGGTAAAGCGAAATGTGATGGGTGATGCACTCGACCCGGAAGTCAGGAGTGTTGGCTGGTGGCATGAAGCTTCTCGGGAGTGGCGGTGCTCAGGATTATAGAATGAAGTCGGATTACGATCTGATGGTCAAGCTCAGTACTTTGGGAAGTTTGGTGGCGCTCGCCCAGCCTCACCATGAAGCGGGAGTGATCGGAGTCTGAATGAACACGGAGAGATATCATCCATTAAGGACCAGTCACGTTGTTCGGGTGCATTATGTGAAGGCTAGGCCATTCTGTGATGGAAGTCTTGGGGTGATTAGCAGGAGAAAGTTATGGTTCCCCGGTCGGCGGATAACTGAGAGAGGGAAGTTTAAGGGAGTTAGCAATTGCTCTTGTTTTTCTTATGCATCAGGTGGCAAAAATGTACCATTATCTTTGTCTATCGATTATTGAATTAGGATGAAGAAACAGGTTGGAGATTATGTTCGTCGATGTCTCACGTGTCGGTAAGATAAAAGTGAGCACGGGAGGAATACAGCTTATGATTACTCCGGTAGTTAGAGGTGGTGAGTGGAAGTGGGAACATGTCACGATGGACTTTTGTGACCCTTACCATGAAGACGTGCGAGGCATGTAGCGGTGTGGTGATAGTGGTAGCTTACTGTCGGCACCGCACGATTATGCGAGATGACCTTCACTCGAAATTTGGCAAGTTGTATATCACGGGGAGATTGACCGATTGCCGACACGATATATTGCCAGTTAGGATCCGAGTTACGGCTTCGTTTAGAAGAAATTCCGAATAGCCACGAGGATAATTATTAGTAAAAACCTTCCGCCCACACCATCCACAGACGGGCCCAGTCGATTAGAGAGAACCATCCATATTTTAGAAGAGACATGCCGGGCATGTCCGCAGATCTTAAGGGTAGTTGGGAGGGCATTTGCCCTTGGTGGGTCACTTCTGACAAATGATTCTCCGGTGACATCTGAGGCACCCATGAGGCTAACTTTGTGGGAGGCCTTGTCGATTTCCTGTTTGTTGGATAGAGGTGGGAGAGTGATCACGGGAGCTTACATAAACACAGACATTGGGAATTCAGCTAATTATTGAAGAATTGGATTGGGAGGTCGAGGCGCATTGAATGCATGTGAGAAACTCCTTTTTTGGACCTCGTTTGGGCCTTGGAAGGCAAAAAAACGTGAAGTGCGAGACTTAGGACATGACCCCTTTGATGTGGGGCGCCATATTAATTATAGAAGTTGCTTTATTTATTTTAGGAGATTTACTTTGTTATTTTAGAAAGTTTGCTTTATTTATTTAGAAGATTTGGTTTATTTATTTTAAAGTTTGCTTTATTTATTTTGAAAGTTTTCTTTTAGGTGCTTTTTGTAATTTAGAAAGTTTCTTTTCCTGAATTAAAGTAGAAGTTGTTCTTTATAATTTAGAAAGTTTCTTTTCCTAGTTAAAGTAGAAGTTGCTTTTGATTTGAAAAGTATGGGAATTTCCATATATACACACAATGTAGTCTTTTGAAGAAATGGGTTCAGTTTAATAATATTTTTGGATTTCTCTTTTTTTTAGAGTTCTTTTGTTTCTGTTATCTCTTGGGTGGATTCCCTTGAGGGACGAGGTTAGTGGCTTCTCATACCTTGGTGGATTCATGGTAGGCGAAGTCTTTAATGGGCTTATCGATCAACCCATCCATAGTTGATTATGAGCGCCTTCACTCATCTATCTATCTTGTGCTGGATCTTTTGGTAACCGATAGTAACTACTCTTGTAAAACTCTACTCTCATAGCATCTCCTGTATTTTTCTCCTAAAATTTCCCATGGCAGATTTTCAACCTAACCCAAAACTTTCCAAATCTTGTTCCATACTACTAAAACCTTCCTAAATACCCATTTTCCCCTTATATACCATAAATTCACCTTTCTTAACTTAGAAAATCTCAAAATTCGTCATAACCTATTTTATTGAAAACTACCCCAAACCCATATTTGACTTACCTAAACTTCCTAGATCATCCATCACGGTCCCGACCTTGCATCGAGTGGTATGAGCTCGAGGATTGATGAACAGTCATGGTAAAAGTATTCTTAGTTAGAGCCAAGAGTCCTAATCATGGTTAAGTAGTTCTCAATCCACAAATTGCAAAAGCGCATTGCGATCTTGAATCGTGGTTCAGCGTCTACAAGCGGATGGCTATCAATGATGATCATGGCGACCAAAGACCTTCATGGAAGGTGAAGGTGATGAAAGTTTTAGCGAGGAATTGTGCTTCAGTGGGGTCGGGATTACTTGAGGCGCGAAGCCCAGAACTAAGCATTCAAGGAGAATATGATTATGGAGGAAGGTATGAAGAATGAAGATCGATACCGCTGATGATGATTAATATGAGAAACGTAATAATGATGAGTTCCGCATTCAATCCAAAGTTTATTATTCTAATTTGAAGGAAGAATGCATGCCGATGACTTCGACGGGCTTTAATACCGTCGAACGTGTCTTTGAATATTATGATCCCGAGAAGCAAAAGGTGAAGTTTTGCTATCAAGATGCCAAGTAAGAATGCTTCTTTTGGTGGGAAAATTTAAAAAGAGGCAAATACAGAGAGATGACAAGAAGTTAAGCATTGAAACTTGGGAAAAGATGAAGAAAGAACTAAAAAGGAAGTATCTTCCCTTCCACTATCGCCAAGATATCTTCCTCAAAATTCACTCGCGTTAATCGACCGTGGAGGAGTATTCGGCCGAGTTTGAAAATTTGTTGTTCAAAGGAGTCTTAAGATGTAAGTGTACCGCTAGTGAGGAGAAGGTTGCAGCCCAATGTCTTTCACACAAAGTGCACATCTAAGGACAAAAAGGTTTGTTTTCGTTATTATTGATAAGTGGGAGCTTCGAGACCAGGTTTCCTGGAGATGGTGCAAAAAGCTTGATTTGGAAGCAAAGGATCCACATCCCAAAACCCTATAAACTTAGTCGCTTCAAGAGGGTAGTGATATTAAGGTAAAGCATAGGTGCCTTGTCTCTTTACACCGAAAGCACTACCGTGATCGAGGTATGGTGTGATACACCCAATGGATGCTCATTACTACATTGGGAGGCCATGGCAATATGATAGGAAGGTCATTTATGGCTTCAAGAACACTTACACATTCCGCAAGGATGCCACAAATTGTCTTGGAAGACCGTTGAAACCGGCAATTGCTCCAAATTCTCCAAACCAAACAGAGCAAAATTTTGTTGTCAAAATCGTAGTCGAGAAAGAAATCGTAGCTGGTTCGATGTGATGGCCTTGATTGCTATCAAGAAACCGAAAGTGAGAAGGAGATCCCAAAAGAAGTAGAGCCAATTCTGGCAGAATTTGCTGATGAAAATTCTGAGGAGATTCCAGGCATGGTCGCCTCTACGAGAGATATTCAACATCAAATAGACCTCAGACTGCTTTTGCCCAATAAACCCATTTATAGGGATTTGAGTCCTAAAGAACATGAAGAGCTTACAAGACAAGTTGATGAGTTGCCTCAACAAAGGGCTTATTCGAGAGAGTAAGAGCCCTTTGTGCGGTTCCTCACTTATTAGTACCAAAGAAGGATGGATTCGAGGATGTGTGTTGACAGTAGGACAAGCCAACAAGATTACTATTGAATACGATTTCCATTCCAAGACCTCGATGATTTGCTGGATCAACTTTATGGTGCTATCCATCTTTTCGAAGATTGATTCGAGGAGTGGATAACATCATCAAATTCGTATGAGGGAAGGAGATGAATGGAAGATGGCCTTTAAAACTCGAGATGGACTCTATGAGTGGATGGTGATGCCATTTTGACTATCCAATGCCCCTAGCACTTTTATGAGGTTTATGAATCATATCCTTAAGCCATGCATTGGAAATTGTGGTGGTATACTTTACGATATTTCGATCTATAGCAAAAATCGATGGAGCACTTGGAGCATTTGAGGCAATTGTTCTCATCCTAAGGGAGTTAAACGATTATTTGTCAACTTGAGTTAAGCGTGACTTATGCCGACGTAATCATATTTCTTAAGTTATGTGGTTACTAAAGATGGACTGAGATGGACCGGCAAGACAGGCGATTACGAATTGGCCAACTCTTAGCTCGATCCATGATGTGAGAAGTTTTCATGGGCTAGTCTCTTTATAGAGATTTATTCTCGGATTTAGCTCTATAATGGCTCCCCGTGAATCAATGCTTAAAGGAGACAAATCTGCGGACTAGTGTCAAGAAAGCTTCGAGTCGATTAAGAAGAAAGTAACCGAAGCCTCATGTTTGGTTTTACCTCGATTTCAACAAAGTCTTCGGCAGAGTGTGAGGCATCTCGTTAGATGGTGCCGCCCTTAGTCAAGAAGGAAGCACCCATCGCTCTTTAAAGTGAGAAGCTGAATTGAAGCAAAAAGGAAGTACTCCAATCGGCGACAAGGAGTTTTATGCCATCTGCTTTATTTCATTGGAGTCAATACTGCTTCTATGCCATTTGTGCTTCGCATCATGAAGCACTAAAATTCATCAACTATCAAAGACAAGTTGAATCGAAGACATGCGACATGGGGTGGAATTCTTACAAGCGTATAACTTCTCACAATCAAGCATAAAGCGTGTTCATAACGCTGCTGCGATGCTCCTCAGGAGAGATACGCCTAGTGACTTCCATGCAAGTCCAAGTAGTCGGATCTCGATGTGTTGAAAGAACTATATGAGAGTGATGTCGATTTTGGTGAAATCGAAGGTATGCCGACAAGCCTTTCAAGGATTTTGTAAGGGATGAATTAGCTTTCTCTTTGGGGAAGGGAAAACACCTCCGCATCCCATCTTGTTCGAGATCGAGTAGACATTTTTCGATGACTGCGGCGGTGGAACATTAGAGGACACTTTGCGAAGCAAAACCTTAGCTCTAAGAAGGCAAACTTCTTTCGCCTAAGCTAGAGAAAGACATCGCTAGATTTGTCAAGAAGTGTGCCGTGGTGCATGATGGCTAAAACTCATGGAAACAATGCGACTATATACACCATTGCCAATTCCAAATATGCCAGCGGGAGTGAGGTGTTTGGATTTTGTTTCTTTGGGATTACCTAGAACACAAAGAAACAAAGATTCGATTCTCGTGGCTTCCGACAGTTTTCAAAGATGGCTCACTTTGTACCATGCAACAAGTCTAATGATGCTTTGCATGTCGCCGACTCAGACTCAAAGAGATCATATTGCCTACATTGCATTCCCAAAGACTACGCTTCAGATCGAGACTCTAAGTTTCTTAGTCACTTTGGAGAACTCGCTGTGGAGAAAATCGACTTTTACTGCTTAGTACCTCTTATCACCCTCAAACCGCATGTATCAAAACTAAGTACTAATAGAAGCCGGCGGGAAATTTGCTAAGGAGCTGTGGGAAAGAACGTGAAAACAATGTGGATTTGATTCTACCCCAAATTGAAGCCTGGCCACAATAGGTCCATGCATAGAACCTGTCGTGAAAGCCTATTTCGAGGTAGTCTATGGACTACAACCGGACACCTTACGGAATTAGCACCCCATCCGACTATTCAACAATTTAAGGAGACGCCGAAGTTAGGAGCCAAAGAGATCAAGAAGCCGTATGAAGAAGTTCGGCTGAAGATCGAGAAGAAGCACGCCAAATACGCGGGAAACAAGCAACAGACGGCCGCAAGTATGTCGAAGCCTGCGGCTCGCGAATTGGTTCGGGGTACACCTTCGCAAGGATAGGTTTCACCGAAAGTTTGGAAAGCCTGCCAAGTGGGTAGATGGCCCTTTCAAGATTATAGAGAAAATCGAGAGAATGCCTTACAAGCCAGTACCGCGACTATCATGTACTTCTCCAATGTTCAATGCAAAGCAAGGACTTGAGGGTTTATTTGCAGGAAGACTCGAGGGCAAGCCGCCTCCCCGCCTATGGGGATTGATGCAGAGCTTCTATAAACACACCGAACATTGGGAATTCAGCCCTAATTATTGAAGAATTGACGTGTGAGGTCAAGACGCATTGAATACATGTGAAAACTCCGGGACTCCCATTCGGGCCTCAGCGCAAAAAACGTGGCCGACTCGACAAACCCTCGATGTGGAGCTGCCACAATGATAGAAAGCCACTTTACTTATTCTCATAAGATCTGCCTTTACTCATCTTTGCTTCTTGCCTCTACTTCCATCTTTGCAAAACATCTCATTCCATCTTATCTTTGTTCCCATTCTACTCATCTTTGTTTTCCTCTCAGAGCCGCCTCTTCACTCCAGGCTTCCCTTTCTCCCAGTCAGTGCCAGCTGTCTCCTTGCACCCCAGGTTTTCCCTTTCTCCCAGTCAAAGCAGAAGTTGCTTTTTTGATTTAGAAAGTATGGGGCTATATATACCCCTAATGTAGTCTTTTTTGAAAATCACTCAAGTTTATCAATATTTTCTGAGATTTCTCTTTTTTTTAAGAGTTCTTTTGTTCTCTATCTCGGTGGATTCCCCTCGTGTAGACGTAGTTCGTGGCTTCTCATACCTCGTGGATTCCTTGCGGCGAAGTTCATCCGCTTTATCACCGAACTCCAATCCATAGCTGATCGCGGGCGCCTTCCACTCCATCATCTATCTTTGTGTGATCTTTCAAGAACCCAAGAAGTAACTACTCAGGCAAATCCTTACTCTCACCATCTCATATTTTCTAAAATTTCCATAACCAAATTTTCAACCTCAACCCAAAACTTTCCAAATCTTGTTCCATACTACTAAAACCTTCCTAAATACCCCTTTCCCTTTATATACCATAAATTCACCTTTCTTAACTTAGAAAATCTCCAAAATTCGTCCATAACCTATTTTGGCCCAAGAAAACTACCCCAAACCCATATTTTGACTTACCTTAAACTTCTAGGATCATCCAATAACAGTCTCAACCTTGCATCGCAGAGACCTTCTAATCGGGGTCTCAACAGACTTGGCTGAGACCTTCCACGAATATGGAAGTGTCTTCTCATGGCTAAGAGCCAATAGAAGAGTTACGCCGATAAATAGTGGCGACCTCTAGAGTTCGAGGTAGGTGATTATGCCTTCTTGAAGGTGATGCTAAGAGAGGAGTGGTCATATTTGGAAAGCAAGGAAAATTGTCGTCGAGGCATATCAGGCCCTTCGAAGTACTCGAGAGGGTAGGTGAAGTTGCTTATCGGTTGGTGCTACTGCCAAGCTTATCAGGTTTTCATGCGGTATTCCATGTCTCGATGCTCCAGAAGTACACTCTAGATTCGACTCATGTAGTGGACTGGGGCGAGCTTGTTGTTGATGAGGATGGAACCTTTGAGGAGGGACTAGTAAGTATCATGGATAGCCTGGATAAGGTTTTGCGACGCAAGACTATGAGGCAAGTGAAGGTGTTGTGGCAATACCGTGGAGTGAGGAGGCAACATGGGAATACAAGGACACGATGAGTACCAAGTATCCTTTCTTATTTGAGGACGAAGGTATGTTGTTTAGTCATTTGATAACAAAATGACGATAGCATATGCATGTGATTGTATGTATATTTCAGGACGAAATTCTTGGTGGGTGGAAGAATGTAAACTCAAGTAATCCTTTGAACTCTCCGAAAAATGGCAAAAGTGTAATTGTCGCTATAAGACAGATGTGACCTGTAAATGCTCTAGATCTCGACGAGGAAATGGACCACCGCTGGAGTCGCTCTCGCCGAAATTCAGTTACTCGACTTAATTGGTCGGGTCAATTTTCACTTTTCTCGGTTAAGGAACCCGACAGCGCACAAGATGATGCAAGCCATGGGTAACACACATAAGTAATTCCTACGTGGGCACACATGGCATGATGAGAGTTGTAACGCCTTGAAAATATCCTAACAGATTTTATAACATGTTTAGGGTGTAAAATAAATGAAATTATATTTCTTCGACATTTAAATGCCTAAAAATGAAAAATGATAAAAACCTAAAAATTTTACAGTAGCTAAATAAATTTGGTAAAAATGTCAAATGAGGACGTAAGGGTCATAAATGAGAAGTGTAAATGTTAAAATGAGAATGAAATGAAATGAAGTGAAAATGAAAGTGAAATGAAGAGTTAAAATGAGAAAAAAGAGATAAGATCCATATAATGAGCTAGCCAAACAAGGCCTTATGAAAACTTAAGGTATAAGACCAAATTTGGTCTTAAAATGGGGCATTCCATACTTTTAGAGAGAGAGAGAGAGAAAGAGAGCTAGGGCTTGGTTGAGAGAGGAAGAGAGGGAATTTTGATTTTCTTCTCCATGTAATCAAGGGATAAGTTGATCAAGGAGGAAGAAGAAAGGAAGGAGAATCAAAGTGCCTTGTGTAAGAAAACCAAACCCAACCCCTTTCTACTTGTGTTTCAGCTTCAATAAACCCTGAATGGGTATGTTTTGAAAGGTTGTGTACCATTTTGGGGTTGTATTGGGTAAGATTTCCGATGAAAATGGACAAAAATGGTCAATTTCTATATCATCCCGACACCCCTACGCCTAGGAGTAGGAGTGCACGCCTAGGCGTGAAGCCCGCTAAAGTGAGGCTCTTCGCCAGCAAACCCGAGGCCGGTAATTTCTTGGATTTCCTGCTCCATCCGTATAGGCGTAGAGGCCGCCAGTAGCCGCACGCCAGCTTACCTGGGGCCATGTTTTGTTCCTCTTCCGCTAAATCTAACCATCATCCATTGGACCAATGAGGATCATAATAAGTGAATGAAAGGGTTCTTACAAGTATACAAGCGATATGAAAAATGTTCCGTACCTCAATGTCGAGGCAAAGCAAACATTGTTTCTTGCCCTCATTAACTAATAGAATGATAAGAATGTCTAAGGATGAGGAAATGGGGAAAAAACGAAAAGTGAACAATGTACCGTAAGCGGAGTCGTGAAAGTAAACTCAAATAGAACTCCTAGAATACTTGACTAATAATATGATTGTTAATTGTATCAGAATGTGTATGTGCAAGGAGCACAGTCTCAATTGATCGAGATTTCGAGAATTGGAATCAAAGTGCAACAAGCTTTTTGGTTTGTTCTTTGACTCTCTTTTTTGTTTCCATTTTGGAGTTTGCTCTCCATTCGATCTCTTCTTATTTCAAGTCTTACGATCATTGTTCTATTATTGAAATGATTTTCAATAAATTGCATATCGGCAGCTGACTTATTCGAGGCAAATAATTGTGAAATGATTTCTGCATACGAAAAATTTTGCATAAGTATTGAAAAATGAATTATTTGTATAAAAGATGTATATGTTTCATTGTATTTCAAGCAGTGAATGATTTTAAATGCCCGCAATAGAATGTTAACTATTGAAAATTCGAAGTAAGGGATAAATTTTAGTATACCAATAAGGGTCAAATGAGCAGTATTGCGCCGAACGTAATGATGTGTCACCCGATCCCGGTGGGACACAAGATCGCCCAGAGTGTTCACGAAATGATTTTTAATAACCTATTAACCGCTCGCCAGACCGCATCGCGGTTATAAACTTTTTTTTTTTATACCGGCCGCAGCTCTAACGGACCGTGGTTAGTGACCGTTATCGTAGGCAACTTGAAGCTTACATGTTAAATTTGCTAAGTATACCACTATGCAGTTAAAATATTGTAAATGCATGAATTGTGTTTGAATGATTTATTGCATATGAAAGTGCATATTTGGAATGATCAATAAATCAGATATGAATGTATATGAAATAAAATATGTATTGTATTGCATTGATCATTCAAAAAGGTTAAAAAGCATTATTTAGAAAAAATTGTATGATTTGAATTAACCGAAATGGAAGTAGAGAACTAGCTGCGTAACCACTAAGCATGAAATGCTTTGAAGGCGAGCTTTACCATCTATCAAAAATTTTGTGAGGATAGGTACGAAGATTTGAGGCCGTTTGAGATTCGTAGTCATCAAGCCAAAGCCACACTGAAAAAAGTAAAAGCTCCGTCACATGCATACATGAATTTGATTTGACTATTTTTTTTTTTATTGAAACTATAATTCGAAAAAGTGAACTCTGATTTTGTTTTGAAATTTCTGCATAGAAACTACCAGAATGTCAGAATATATAAAGGTATAAATGGAATCAAAATGGGGCATGTGCTGCCATATTTACAGAAAATGTATTGAAGTCTTAAATGATGGCCCCTAAGTTGAATTAGTATATATGTATATATTTTCATAGAATATGTGAAATGCGCGTCTTAAATGAGAAATTGCAATTTGATTTGAATGGTATCTAAAAACAAGTAGCATAGAGCTACGGTATTGGAAACGTATTTGTATTTGCATTGGTAATTGATTCTATTGTGAAAGTAAAAGTACCGAGTGGCGCATCGAGGGCGCCACAAGAGTCATGTGTCAAGCCCGTAGAAAGGAGGGATGAAACGAACCCCGTCAACTTGTGAGGAGACCCATGATCGAATTAGCTCGGAAGAACCTCTCTTGTATTTGGCTTGGATTAATGACCTTGACCCGTTGCTTATATGGAAGCAAGAACCTTGGTATATGAGGACGCCACAATCGGTGATGGAGATCCGATTGATATATCTTGTTGAACGCCACAGAATAACTGATAAGTTCAAAGAGTTCTTTCGAGAACCAAAGTGAAATAAAAACTATCAATTTTATTAATGCGTCAAAACTGCAGAAAATAGGGATAACACGCCTATAATTAGGCCCAAAAATATGAAGAATAAACAAGGATTCGACCACTAAGGAAAGATTTGGCCACTAAGGAAACTATATATTCGACCAAACACTAGAAAATAAACTACATAATTTTTTAGGACAAGACTTGGTAATAAAAATGAGCTGCAAATCTAGAACAAATCAGCAACAAATCAGGGACAATTTAACAGCAAATCAGAAAAAAATCACCACCAAATCAGGAACAAATAAGCTCCAAAATAGCAGCAAATCATCACCAAATCAACACAAAATCTGAAGCAAATCTTTTCTAAAAAGAAATAGCAACTCCTATTTGATTAACAAAACAAACTTTCTAAATTAAATAAAGTAACTTCTACTTTGACTTGGAGAACAAATCTTTCTAAAATAAAACAACTCCAAGTCAAAATAGTAATAAAACTCAAAACACTTGGAAATAGAAATATATTATGTGTCTCAAAGTTTCACAGCCTCCTGAATCTGAATTTTCCATAATTAAGATTAGAATCCTAATGAATGTTGTAGAAGCTCCTGCATCACGGATCTTTTGTGCTTTGATTCTCATCATTCTATGACGCCCCAAATCCCGAGGGTCCGTTGACAACCCGTCAACCCGCGGAAGATTCGTGGATGTCGAGTAACCTGAACCACACCATTAAGTCCTCTTTTCTCGAGACCCGTGGATGCGTACAGCAACTGTGCGAGTTCCCCCTTTGTACTCCGAAGCTCTACCCAAAATACAACCTATGTAATTTCATGGCAACCTGTCCCAATATTAGGCACCACCATTAATCGGTCCACATACAAGTAAAAATGGCCATGTAGGGCCCATTTATCCATACTCAAACATATAAGCACATGACTATAAAACCATAGTCCATAAGATTTTAAATTTACATCACTCTTATACAAAATATATATCAAAATTAATAATTCTAATACACGTTTTACAAAATATAAATCAAAGCCACAATCCGGGTTTTCACATTCGCCTCTAAATGAGCACCATCTCCCCGCATACCCTCAGACCAAAGGTCCCACGACGGTAGCCAGCTGTCTTCCAAGAGAGATAAGTCCTACTGTGGCTATTTCCCACCTAAATGCACACATGAATGAATAAACAACCGCTACGGTAATCCTACATGTCATGAACAGATACTCCTACCCTCGCAATCCCCGCACTTCAAGTCCCCACCCCACTCTCCCCACGATGCAATATGTCATGTATGAAAAGTGTTTCTGTAAAACAAAGGTTTTGTTTTTGCAATCCAAAACTATCGACATATCCTAACAAATAGTTTCACACTGGCCATTGGACAATCTCCGATAAGTCACTTTATCTCAAAGTATTGGGCAATCTCCGATAACTACTTTATTCAAAGTATTGACACAATCTCCGATAAAATTCATCGACAACCCCTTCTTCGATAAATTCATGTGGACAACCCTCCGATAAATTCATTGGACAACCCTCCGATAAATTCATGACAACCCTCCGAGCAAATTCATTTGACCTTTAGACCTTTGTCCTTTAGACCTGAAACCAATATCAACACTCAAACACAATGCTGATCTTTCCATGCATTTCACCCATTTCATGCGATGCCTTAGTGTACAAATGCAATGCAATATGTCATTTCCCCATTACCATGCTATATATATAAAAGAGAATGTTATATGTGTGCATGCCTACTCATGCATTTTCAACTCCATGCATCAATTGGTTATATCAACGGAACACATAAATTCCAATTAATTCATACAATTCATGTCAACATATCAATACATGCACACATTGACATCATAAGTCATTACCACTCAGTAACGACATACTTAAACCTCAGGCCTAATTGCGATTACATCGAAGCTCACGCGAAGCCAACAAGCCATGCAAATGGGCCTCAATTATACACAAACTCATGCATTTCCCCAAGCCTCATGGAGCATCACATTATATCAACATGCATATGATTACCAAACAAACATGGCACTACTCCCTCGTAGACTGCACCACAACATCATCACAACTACAATTTGCACACTCGGGTGCTACAATTAAATTTTTTCTGGTGAAAAATACATGGTAAACAAATTGTCATTCTAAGTAGGCATATACAGATTCTAGACCTCAAGGGGCTTCCATAGAGTCCAAGAACACCCCGAACTGAGTTCTGACTCAGAAAGTTACTACCGTCCGTTGGAGGTCTTAGCATGAATAAAGGATCGATGTATAAAATCAAGTGGGCTTCATTGTTATTCGTTATTTTCGGATATAATATAAGCTCAAATTGTATTAAACTATATATGGATGGATTCTATGCTCAAAGGGCTTTTCATAGAGTTCAAGAACACCTAAAACGGAGTTCGGATCAGGAAAGTTACAGGGTCATCCAAGCCGGAGGCCCCAAGATGAATAGTGCCGTAAGGCCGCTGCGGAACCCATGCAATCAAGGCTCCCTGGCTCCTTTAAAGCTCCCAGACATAAAGTGCTTTCCTACCCAAACTCGGTTCCTAAATAAATCTTTCACTCGGCAACAAACCCGCCCCAATTAAGTCCATAATTCAACCAAAAACATGGCACAAAACCCGTCTCAAACTTAGCCCGAAAATCAACTTAACAAAAACAACTGCAAATAAGCAAAATACGATTTTTGTGTTTGGGAACACAATCCAAACAGCCCTTAGGGCCCAACCAAGACCAAAACAATATTTAGATAAGAAATAAACCCGAGTAGGAAGGTTCCCTACCTCTTGGAGCGAAGACAAAACTTTTGAGTCCCAAGACCCGAGAGACCACGGCCTTCCGAACCCTCTCGAATATTCGACCCCAAAATTCTTGATTTCTGTCCGCCACATCGTTGCTCCCACGGTAATTCGACTTTTTTATCTTTAGCCCGACGAAACCGAGCCGTCGATCGTCAGAACTTGTGAGAGAAGGTAGAGCTTCTCTCTCTAGCTTTTTTCTCCTCCAAACTCGAAATCCTCTATGAAACCGCTGTTTTGCACCACGCCGTAGCTCGTCGAAAGCAGAGATGAACTTTAAATCTTGGCTCGACTGATTCGACCAATCTCGACCTGTAGATCATTAGAGAAGGAGAAGTTTTACTCCTTCTCTCTAACTCCACTCTCCTTCCATGCCCTCCCGCCAATTATCCGAGAATGGGAAAAAATCCCCTTCTTTTCTTTCTCTTCTTTATTCTTTCTTTCCTTTTGATGTGGGGTGTGGGGCCCACTTCTTGCCTCGAGTCCGTTCCTATCCCGGGTTCACTTCCACTCAAACAGTTTAGTTTGTTTTCTTTTCATTTTACTTTAATTAAACTAACTCATGTTTTTCCCTAACTCTCGAGATTTTCTAAGCAAAATCTGCTCCTAGGGTTATTGGATACCCAACTCAAAATTCATAAAGAATCCCACCGCCTGTGAATTCAAAGGAAACTTTCTCTCGAGTTACTCGTTACGAGACTGCGACTCAACAAATAGTCCTGCTTTCATTCATCCCGAGTCTAAGGAATTTTCTAGGCTTCCCTAAGCCATTTTCCTTGCACTTATTATTTAATTTTATATTTTTAGGGAAAATTTCAATTTTCCTGGTTTTACACATTCCCTTCCTCAAAAGATTCGTTCAACGAACCATAATGTTGCTGTTGGCATCAAAATAAATATAAATCCTCCATGGCCCATCCTTTTGGGGCGCAAGTAATACATGTATAAAATGGAGAATGAAACTTGTTTTTTTATGTTTTCTTTACTTTTTAGAATAAAAAATAGTTTTAAAAAACTATGAACAAACATACCCTAATAAATGTTATAAGAAATTATTAAATTTTCCTTTAATTTTTAGAATACAACTTTATTTTCTAATTTTGGTTACTCATTTTTTCTACATCTTTTAAACAATAAATAAACATACATTATCACTTATGGTAAAATGGTATGATTCTAAATTTGTAAATTCCAAAACATTTTAACAACAAACAAAATCCAACACACGAACACCGAAATCACTATAACAAGTTTTCATTGGATTACATAATTTATATAATTTTTTTTTCTTTTTACAAGAAGATCTACACAAGGAAGCCAAAGACAAAAGGAGGAGAGAGAAAGAGAGAGAATATACAAGTATAATATAATTATATATAAATGAAGAAAAAAAAGAAAAAAGAAAAAAGGAAAAAGAAACCAACAATTCAACAACAATGAATTTAATGGCCAATACTAGGGCTAGGAACATCACCATGCTTTCTGTAAAAGTCATAATCTCCATCAGGAACTTGAACTTTTCCATAGAAATCTTCATCTGAATACTTCTCATCCTCAAAATACGAGGCGCGCTCCATTTCCCATTCCGTTGCAGGATCACGTGCCGCGCCACGTAAGAAGAAAGAAGAAAAAGAAGAAGGGAAGAAGTCGATCGTAAGAACATTAATGGCCTTCATCATCAATCCCATTTCTTGATTTCAGAGGCTTCTTTCTTCTGGATTAATGTGGAGAGAAGCACTTATAAAAGCCGATGATCGTGGTTTTCGCCCATTTTAATGATTTAATTAAGGCACCCCCATTCATGTTTTCAAAAAGTTAATGCATGTATTAATGGAAGCTTCGTGATCATGATTGTAGGTCATGCTTTTGGATTTGTAAAATAAATAGCAGTGGCCATTCTAATTTCTTAATTCTTGGATTTTTATTTTTATTTTTATATGGACTAATCAATTCCTCTACTTGGCTGTGAAGCTCTTTTGTCTCATAGTGTAAAATCCGAGAAAATTAGAAATTTTCAACAAAAGAAAAATAAAAAGGCAAAATGATAATAATAATAATAAATTGCCATAATGGTTTAGGGAAGCCTAGAAAAGTCTTTAGATCTCGGATGACGAAATGGATCAAGCCCGTTAAATTACTACGAAATCTAATGACTCAGAAAATTTCGTCGAATTTCGAGACAATCATAATTTTTTATGATTTTCTCGAGCGATAAGTCGCTAGTGACTCAGTGGATCTAAATTTTTTTCGAAAAATCTCTAAGTCGAAACGGTTTCGAGCTAAGTTCATTTAAACTAAATTGAATTGAAAAGAAATAAATTGTTTCGTGGTAGAAACAAACCAGCATGAGATATGGACATTGCACAATGTATCAAAATTAAAAAAAAAAAAAAAAAAAAGCAAAGTAAAAAAGGAGAAGGAGGAGACGGGAGGGAGAGAAAAGTGAGCGAGAAAGAGAGAGAGAAGAGAGGGCAGAGAGAAAAACTCTCCCTTAAGATCACTAAAAATCTAATCGTAGGTTTTCATCGGAGCAAAAGGCAAATTCGGTCTACGCATTGAGAGCTACGCGTGAGTACCAAAATATTGGAGTTTTGTTAAACTCTATGAGTAGAGAATTTTCCTACTTGGGTTATTTCTAGCCTCAAGGCCATTTAATGGCTTGAGGTTTTTTTAGAAGCCGTGAGATGCCGTAAATTTTAGTCCCAAATTTTTGGGACTAAGTGTAGGAATTTTTGGGATTGTTTTCGGATAGTTCGGGCTGAATTTTTGGGATTGTTTTTGGATAGTCCTCGGCCGACTTTTCGACCGTTCGCATACTCCAGTTGAATTTTCAGGATCAATTCTGCAGTCTTAGACTGGGGTTTGCTCGTTTTAATCTCTGACCGATGTCTTCGAAGTTTTTTGCGGGTGTGTTTTGGTACGTACAAGAATTCAATGATCTTAAACATGAAGGGACCAAGAGGTGCCCTGTTTTATGTGGGTTCGAGATTTGGACCATTTTGTGTGTTATTGTTGGAAAAATAAATAATATGTCAAGTATAGTGTAAAATTCATGCTAATATGTGTCAAGGTAATTTATTAACATGGAAGTTAGATAAATGGAAATTATATGTAGGAAATATAATTATCTGAAATTTATAAATGTTGCATGTAGCTCTTATTATGTATGTAGCATGACATAGCATGAAATGACATATATGCATTTCCCCATATGCACATGACACGCATATCAAGTGTGCATGGGTATGGTCATCCATCATCAGTGTTGATGAATGGGTAGTGAGCTCGTACTTTGGACGACGTCTAATCAATGTCTCACGGTTTAAAACATAAAAAGAAATATAAATAATGTGTGTTGAGCGGAGCAAGAAGGGGATCGTTAACCCCCTCAGGTGAAAAGCTTGGAACATGGGTGTAAGAGACCAACGATGTGATCTAAAAAGTTATGTATGGGTGTAAGAGACTCGTAGTGTAAGCCGAAAAGTTTTGTTGCCCAAAGAAGACACACTGTATGTGAAAATTTTAAATTTAAATTTTTCAGAAAAAATGGCAAAACAGTAATTTATCGGAATAGTCCGGAGGAAAAGCTGGGATGTTTCTAGATCTCAGATGATGAAACGGATCACATCATTGGAGTCGTCTCGCGAAATCTAGTTGAACTAGACAAATTGCGTCGAATTACAAGACAGTAGATTTTTCACGCATTTCGAGACAAAACTAGCCAATCACGGGGTGCCATGTGGCACCTGACTTGTGGACCATTAGAGGCTGGGTGTCACCTTTCAGAGGCTGTGTATGGAGGTGATGTGTGTGTCTAGGTACTTCTGAGATACATGGCTACTAAATGCCACGGTGTCTAGCACCATGAGAATGGCTTCAGTAAAGGAACAAGTGGTGGAGAATGGATCAAAACCAAGGAGTGAGTGCTAGAACAAGGGGAACTAGGGCAGGGGAGGAGGGCTGAGGGTGTAGAAGAGAGGATTGCTGCAAGCTCAGTTCATGGACTAAGGAAGGAGAAGGAACCAGAAAACTGAGAAAGAAAGAAAGAAATGAAGGAAGGAAAAGGAGGAGGAGCCAAAACCTCCATTGTTGCAAGGTTGAAGGATTAAGGACGTGATCCCACAAGTTACAAGAGGAAAGGGATCTCTCCTATTTGGTTTATTCCTTGCTTGGGGTCATGGAAATGACATTTGGTTGAGTATGGTTGTGACCCTTAATGGAGGAGATTTTCTGTATAGGGTAAATGTTGTTTTTTTTTTAGGTGAGATGCTGTTCAGTTTTTCCCTTCGACCCCATGACTGTGTTTTGGCCATAACTTGGCCATAACTCATCCGAATTGAGTGACTCTAGTTGCTAGGTAAACTAGACTTAGAGGAAAACATATCTCCTTGAAATATGTCTATCCAAATTTCGACTCCTTTGGACTCAGAAATGCATTCAATGGGTAGCCATGTTCAGACAATTTCTTGTGAAAACTGAGTAGCCCTGTTTAAAAACAGTGTTTCCAACACTGTTCTCCTTGCTTTTGTATCGGTTTTAATTCATAAATTTTGTGACTTTCTGGGGTTAATATCTACACCCGGGGCCAGAGTATGAGGCTTGAATCTAAAGCCATTATGAATTGTGGATTATATGGCTCTCTCTTGGTTAAGAGATGACATGATGTCTTTGGTGTGTGTTCCAAATAATTGGGACTGTATGTGATTGCTTGAATATGGACTTTTCTTGGAACTGTCTTGCAGGTTGTGGGACTGTTATATCATGTCTCAGCCTGGGTGTGTGAGTGGTCTCATTAAATTGCACAATTGAAGTTAGGAACTGTGGAGATGCATGCTTGTGTGATGCATTGAATATGAATGTGTGGAATGCTAGCATGACAGCATGAGTAATGATATTAGACTAAACATATGAACTGCTGTGTGCATTTAGACATAGTTGTTCATGGTACACGAGATGGTGTATAGTATATGTTATCCATGTAGAGGTCATCTTGCATGTGGCATGGTATAAAGGGCAATGGCACATTTGCATTGCATAATTGCACGATCACATCGCATTAAATGGGTGTGTGTGCATGGTCATAACCATTCACCATTCTTGGTTAGTGGGTAGTGAGCTCGGTACTTTGGACTACGTCCAACGAAGTCTCATGGGTGCAATTCATAGCTTTGAATAAAGCGGTTTATCGAAGATTGTCCAATGCTTTTGAATAAAGCGGTTTATCGGAGATTGTCCAATGCTTTTGAATAAAGCGGTTTATTGGAGATTGTCCAATGCTTTTGAATAAAGCGGTTATCGGAGGCTGTCCATAGCTTTAAAATAAAGTTGTTATCGAAGGCTGTCCAAGGTCGGAGATTGTCTAGAATCGGAGATTGTCTAGGATTCGGAGATTGTCCAAGGTCGGAGACTGTCCACTATCGAAGACTGTCCAAGGCTTGAATGAAACGGTTATTCGAGGTTGTCCAAAGGATTTGATTTATAAAAACAAAAAGCCTTTTGTTTTGGATAAAGGGTCATTGGGTGAAACACCAATGACAAGTTTTCACATTTGGCATATGCATTGTAAAAGAGAGTCTGAGACTCCTGATATGAGATAGGGTGAGTCACATTCTCATCCATACATGTATTACTTCGAAAGAAGAACTGCATGTTTTTACTTGAATGCGTAGCTGCAAGCATTGCATGTGCACTTAGGTGGGGGAGTAGCTCTTTGCAGGTTTTGGCTCTTTACCGGGCGCACAAATTTCTCACCCCGTCTCGACCCCCTTGTGTATAGGACACACACAGTAAATGGACGCTCCTTAGAAACCGTGGATCTCAAGCCGGGCCGGATTGCGGCCTTGACTTGATGTTTTGTATATGTATGAGGGCTATAGTTTTAATACATATCTCGTTCAGATATTAGAACACACTTGGTTCTAATAGATGTATATTTTGCACCATATATGAGAGTGTTGTGCTCGGACTCTACGGATCGTATAAGGTAATTCTATATATTTATGAATTAAAGGGAGGCAGGGAATGGAGTCTCAACACATGAGACGTATGGGTGTAATATCGAGACACCCGATATTCACATGTTTCCACGGGTCGACAGGTTGTCAACGGGACCCCCAGGTGTTAGGGCATCACACACACGGTCATGGTTATCACATAGACTTCGAGTTGTGTGATAGGATTTAGGATTGACTGGGATTATTTTCCCATTGGCACATGCATTGGGTACTGGTGAGCCAGTAAGGGCTCGGTATATGTGTGTGTCATTGGTACTACCAATGACGGTTGTCACACTCGCACAGCATGCAAGGAGCAGGTGAGTGACTTTGATGGCATGAAGACATTCCATGCATGACATACGACATTTATGTAGACATTTTCACTTGGTTGTGTATGGGTTGGTTTGATCATTGTATGAGCACTTAGATGGGGAGTTACCCTTGTAGAAGATTATCACTACTAGGCATCGCTCACCTCGTCGTGGGACCCCCTTTTTAGGTACATGGAGTTTATAGGCCGTGATTGTGAAGAAGGCCGACATGTGGCCTTGACAATACTTTTGCAAAAGTATTTTATGTAAAAAGAATTGTAATTAAATTCTTTTGGACTATTGTATAAATAGTTGGGTATGTAATTATGGTAAGAGGGCCGGATCGGACTCTTATGGACTATAATTGCTGCCATTTTCTTATTTTAGATTTAAATGTAAATGAATGGGTCCAGAAGTAATGATATGTTGGAGATATGGAGGCCAATGACCATGGAGTCAATACTACTTCAGTTGAGACCTTGGATGAGTTATGATTATACCGTTATACATGTCAGATGTCAGTAAGAGCTCTTCTAACAAAGGAGACTTTGCCCGATTTTTGAAAAATATGGATCTCGGCAATGGACATAACAATAGGATATCGGGTCATCCAAAATCCACAGAATTCGTGGATGACGAAGCTGTCAATCTGACCCCGGATTTGGGATTTATCACCCTGATGGCAAACCACCGATCATCCTCTGGATTACATACTTGAACTTCTAAAACAAGGAAGAAACAACACTAGGCAAAGAAGAATCAAAATCGTTAATGTTCAAAAGCGTCTCTTTGTACAAAAGTACATATATAGGCTTTTAGAATAAAAAGCACTCTTGAGCTCACTATCTTTTGCATAGAAGCTTTCCTTTCTTTTTTCCCCCCCTCCTTTTTCATCGTTCTCTTGATCTTTTTTTGTTTTCTCTCATTTTTCGTTGTTCACTTTAAGATCTTTTTTTCTTTCACTCTCTTTTCTTTTCTCACTCTCTTCCCTTCTCTCAATTTCTTTTTCCTTTTGTTTTTCTTCATCTTTTTCTTTTATTTCTTTTCCTTTCTCATTCTTTTTTGTAATACCCAGTACTAACAAAATCAGTAAATATGACTATCATAATATATCTATTCTATTTATTAACTAAATATGTTTAAATAGAGGCTTAAATCAAGCTGTTTTCATTCAGTTTATTATTCATTAATCTTATATATTAAGATTAGTTACAATTAAATGTTGGCTTAAACATTTGAAATTAGCATTTTGAGAAATAATTATGGTTAAGAGAACTAAACTGACTAGTCGGGCAATTACAAAACACTAATACAGCAAAAAGAGACTTAACAAAGAAATGAGTAAGGGTACTGGTTAGTGCCAACTTCTAAGCATGCCAACAGATGTTGTACTAAGTGGGGATATTTAAAGGTTGTGTTTCTTCCCAACCTTTATCTTTTGTGAAATCAGTTGTGAGGAAGGAGAAGGAAGCTTTCAAGTTAGAGGAAGGAGACAGCTCTTCGAGAAAGAGATGGCTTATGTGAAGAATTAAAAGGTTAGTAGATTATATATTTTTGTGTTCTAGATTTATAAAGAGTTATTAATGGTAGATTCAGCCCTTTAAAAAAAATGTTTTGTACTTTTTATTGTTTATTCTTAAATCATTTTTTTTATATAAAACTGAAGTTTAAAAGAGAGAAAGTGAAAATTTTTGTGAGGAATAGGAATAAGTAGGGGTTTTTGATAGTTTAGGTTTCTAATTAGCTGGTGATGGATGTTAATGGTAAATTTAGCTTATAAAACTAAGTTAATTATCGTTAATCTACATTATTATGTATTTAGATTTCTAAGTTAATTAGGGTTACAAGTAATTTGAGTTTAGAAAGTTTTGTTGTTTGTTGTTAGGTTACTTTAGTTGAAAAGAAATATGTGGTTAATTAAGTTTGGGTATACTCTTAATTGCTAATAGATGGAAATTAGAAAAAATCAAAGTAGTTAATGCATAACTTAAATTTGATTTGAAAGACATTAGGTAAGGTTAGAAAATTTTGGGGTTTGATAATTTGGTATCAGAGCCAAGGGATTGATCTTTTAGGTTGTTAGGTGGATAGCCCAATACGTACACCTAAGTCCTTAGTAACTCTTTAACCATTCCTTTACTGAAAGATAATGCTATGAAGATGAAGTATTAAGTTTTGAGTATTAGGATTTTATGTTATGGGGATGATGATATGTTTACTTACATTGAGATGAGTTTCCCTAGCTATGACATCAAGTGTGTGTGCTTATGTGGTGTCATGACCATAAGATGGCGCATATTAGGATTGAAATTTTATACTATGATTCTTCCTTGAATTCCTTCTTTGTGAAAATGTCATTGCATGTTACATGACTATTTTAAATTGTTGTTTAAGAACATTTTGAATCAATGATGGTTCTTATCCCATAACACACTATGAACTATCTTTGTCTACATTTTAAAGATAAAATGTATTGTGCAAGGAAACGTGTGCCAACTAGGACCAAACAAACACTTAGGCCCCCTTCACCAATTCAAGATAACGGGCTGGGGAATAAAGTATGTGTCATTCCAAGAGCCACCGAGAACTCGAATGAGCTTAATTCGGGATTTTAAGGCACTAGTTCCTCCAATATTTCGGGGTGGTCCTAATTTTCTTGAAGTTGAGCATTGATTTAAAGAAATAAAGAAAATATTAGATGTAATGGCAGTTTCTGAAGAAAGGATAGTGTCCTTAGCCTCTTTTATGTTGAGAGATGAAGCAGATAGTTTGGTGGGATATGATCAAGAGTACTCATGACGTGGCTCAAATGAAATGGACAAAATTTGAGGAGTTGCTTTTAGCTAACTATTTTCTAGAGGCTATTAGAAGATAGAAAAGAGCTGAATTTGTACACTTGCTTCAAAAGAACATGACAGTAACAGAATATGTAGCTAAGTTCACTCAATTATCTAGATACGCTCAACATATGGTGGCAGATGAACAAATGCAAGCTGGACAATTTCAAGAAGGGTTGAGACTGAACAAAAGAGCACATGTGGCTCCCTCATGCTCCATACATATAGTGAGGTTGTTGCTGTAAGACCCAAGAAAATTCCAATTTTTTGAAAAATGGCAAAATCGTAATTTTGGTAAAAATCCGAAAATTTTATAGATCTTGGATGACGAAACGGATTTCACTGTTGGAATCGTCTAGCTACCACGACGAATTTGGTTGAATTTCGAGATAGTCAGACTTATCGGGCTGAGGTGGCACTGCATCCATTTAAAACGACATGCATGACAAAAGTCACCTATAACATGCACTCATGTGACACATGTTGCATGAGTAGAGAGAGGATGGCAATGATACCAGATAGTGCCAAGTGTCAAAAAATTCAAGACTTATGACTCGAGGTATTAAATGAAAGTTTAATGAGATAATAAGACAAATTTGAATAAGGTCATCTCTACATTTGAAAAGCCAAAAACGTGCAGAGAGGAAAATGGAGATGCAAGGGCTATAGGGCCTTGTGCCTTGCAGAGAGGGAGTGGCTTCTCTCTAAAGATCTCTCGCGATCGGACCGTCTGATTTCTGCCAAGGAGCAAAGCGGTTCTACAAATGAGGACTACGCAGGCACTGCTTCGGGAGTTTTTATCAAAACCCTGAGGTAGGGGTTTTCCTTACTGATTACCCCTTGTTTAAGTGTTTTGTAAATGCTTGCTGATTTAAGCCGTGAGTGGCCATTGATCTGGCCCCAAAACTCGGGACCGACCAGGAAATTTTTGAAATTCGCTTTGATGTACCCATGGACTGCTTGGGCTTGTGGTGTAATTCTATGAATAAATTGTGTTTTGCGTATGAGGCCTAAATGGTTGAGTGGAATTCGGTTCCACAGCTGAACCGATGTTTGCCGAGTAAAGCACCACCGACATCCCACTGTTTTATTTGTGGACTCCAAAAAACAAATTCCTGGGCTTTGTATGAATTGAACTAAAACTATGTAAGTTGTGTACATGAAATTGTTTGAAGTGAATGACTTGAGTCATGTAGAAATTTACAGCAATGCTTCTAACTGATGTTAATATTTTCACCATATAAAACATAATTGTATGTGCAGCCAACTGAATGGAATTGTGACAAGCTCAAGTGAGCTAATTTAAAAGTTGGTTGATCAAAATTGAATAACATGTGGTATGAGTGCAAAATTTGAGAATATATGCATAATTGATATATTGATATAAATTGTGTTGAATTGGCATAATGCATTTCATATGCACCGGGGTAACCTAGAAATTAGGTGAGGTATACACATGAAAGAAAAGAAAAACGAATATGGCTAGAAAGGAATTTCAATGGATGATTTTTCGAGAATTAGTTTGAGATGGTCCAATAATTATACGTCGGACGAGCCCATGAATTGTTTAGGAAGGTTCTACAAACACATTCGCCTGAGGTAGTCCAATACTTTACCGAAATTCTGGTATGTTTTCGAGAACAATAAGTTTTTGTTTTGAAACGGTGTTTTCTCACATGCTTAGGCAAGTGTGAGGGAGCCGCAGACTCGAGATGAGAATGGGCATGTAGACATTCAAGTAGGATCGCGCATTTACTTGAGTGTGTTTACATTGAATCATTGCATATGCACTAAAGCGGGAGAACTACTTAGGTAATTCCACCATCAAGTAAATTCGCTCACCCTGTCGAGGGAATATTATTTCAGGTACAGGGAGCGTTCGAGAAGACGACTCATCTTAGAGGCCGATTTTGAAGAAAGCCGGGTTGTGGCTTTGATGTTTTTGGTATAACATGTATTAGAATTATAAATTTTAATATGTCTTTGTATTAAGAGTAATGTAAAAACTCTTGAACCATGATATATATTTGGTTGGGATATTTATTTTGTGAGTATTGGATGCAAATTCCAAGGCCATTATTTTACTCGCATGCGACCTCAGCGGTCACGCACATTTGACAAAGATGCACTGCAGAGCCCCTACAAAGGAGACTCACTCTATTTTCGAAATAAGGCAAGCATTCGACATCTCACGAGTATTTCGCTGGTCACTTGTCAACGGACCCTCGGCTGGGATCAGTCACACAACAGAGCTAAGGTAAACGATTACCTATGTAGCTCGGTGGGTGTGTTTATAAATATGGTTCTGATACCAGCTTCACAGCTTGGTATCAGAGCTAAGGTAAACGATTACCTTGGGAGCTCGGTGGGTGTAGAGCTTAGTGTCAATAAGTTAGGTATACGATAACCTAGGGCTTGAGGGACTTGGGCTTAGGCCATGGTCGAAAGGTGTAAGAACATCACCACTTAGTAATGATGTTAAGTCAGGTATGTGGATTACCTAGGAAGTCACTGGATGTGAATAGAACACGTATGCATGGTGTTTGATGTGTGATGGTGTGTATAACATGAGTTGTATGTTATGATAAGGTGATCATGTGTGTGGAATTGTGATTGAAATTGGTATGCTTGGTGAATAGCATATAGAAAATGTTGGACACTGAAGCGAGTGTGAGAACAAGTAGTTTTGAGAAATTTTAAAATAGTCCGTAATTAAATGGAAAAAATGATGTGGAGAAATTTTTTTAGGTTTTACAAAGGTGTAAACTGAAAGAAAAACGGATAAAATAAATTTTAAGAGATTTATTTGGTTCACTGGAAAATGAAAATATTTTTTGGGTAGTTTTTCCAATAGCTGAATGAGAAAAGATATAAAAAAATTTAAATTTTTTTTTTTTAAAAAAATAAATTAAATCAAATGAAATAAAATCTTTTACAAGGAAATTTTCTAAAATAAAATTTATGTTGTTGATTTTGATTTGATATATGAAATTATGGCCTTGCATTACCATAGAATGCATGGAGATTATGTATGAAATATTTTATGATATTTGAATAGTGTCTCGGGCCTATGGTTACGCCTTAGAGATACTGTATTAGAATTTAACTTGTCATTTGACATGTGTAGATGACTAGTCGCGGGAGAGGACGTAGAGGTCATCCACGAGGTACTGGTCAAGCACCACCGGCTTTTGACCAGCAGGCCTTTGTTGAGGCCGTAGGGATTGTAGTTGCCGTTATCACACAAGCATGTGCAATAGTGAGCCGCATGGGTCAACGACCTGGCAACGCTAGAGCGCACATCGTCCCTCCAATGGTTACAGGAGGAGCGGACTCAGGTCAGACGACTATGCACCACAGAGGGAAGTAGATGCCAGCAGCATCCAGATATGGGTGCTGGTACTAAGAGGAAGGGAGATAAACCTTCTTCTAGTTTGGGAAAGAAGGTATGGCTTCGGTCTGCAAGGGTTCCAGAGCCCCATGATCCTTGGCCTAGGATCTAGCTGTGGTCACAGACGGCAGACAGATGTTATGTATCCATCACAGCTGTTCCTGACATATGAGAAGGGATTGCCCCAGAGACAGGATCCTGTGGTTTTGGGACAAATTTACCCGGGCCAATGTAGGACAAGAGAGGAAACGGTTTGCCCTCCAACTACAAGAGATGGATCAGGGAACAAAGAGATTTGGCTCCACAAGGCCACACCAACACCTTAAAGATTTCGCAACGCGGGTCACATAGGCCGCCAGAGCGAGGGTCGGGGTTGCTAATGTGGTTTGCAAGCCAGAGTTCAGGTCAGGCCGGGCGTGAGGACGTGTTGCCTACGGCTTCTGACCGGGCATAAGGAGGCTTAGATTGTTCTAGGAGGCAAAGATCTCATGGTACAAATAGACCGAGCTTTCATATCAGCCTGGACAAGGTGGTATGTTTTTACCCTACAACGGTTGTCTAGAGTAGTGAGTTTGGATTGATGCACCATGTTCCATTCATTAATGCATCTTGTGTGATAGGTTTGGGGCGAGAGGTCGAGGCGCGAGATGATGGGAAATTCTTCCCTAGGATGTAGGGTGAGAGCTGGGGTCGATGTGTCGAGATCGTGGAGTCGTGGATCTCATGATTCGCTCATGGTGGACCTAGGTGGTAGACATACCGGGTGTTGATGTCATTCTTGACATGGATGAGTTGATGCTTACCCAAGTTGTCAAGAATCGGGCCCTCGCGGTATTGTCAGTACCCAACACGGTCTGAGCTGGGTGAGGCTATATATGCACGGTCGATGCGTATGTGCGTGAATTTCGTGGATGAAATTTTAAGAGGAGAACAAAGACCGCTCAATAATTCCAACCATAATTTCTAAGAAAATTCAAAATTTTTAGATATCGGATGACGAAACGGATTTCACCGTTGGAATCGTCTTGCAAAATTTAGCTAACACGTCGAATTTCGTCGAATTCCGAGACAGTTGGAATTTACAAGTTTTTCGAGGCAACTGATATCCGGTGCCGTAAAACGACATGTGATGTGACAAAATTCACCTATAACATGTACTCATGTGACACATGTTGCATGAGTAGAGAGAGGATGGCAATGGATGGCCGAGATAGTGCCAAGTGTCAAAAATTCAAGACTTGAGGACATGGATGGTATTAAATGAAAGTTTAATGAGATAATAAGACAAAATTTGGAATAGTGGTCATCTCCTACATTTGAAAAGCCAAAATACGTGCAGAGGAATGGAGATGCAAAGGGCTTAGGTTTCTCAGGGTTTTTAGAGAGGGAGCTGGGGCTTCTCTCTAGGATTCCCAAATGATCTGATCACGATTTCTTCGCCAAGAAGCAAAGTGGTTCTACGTGTAGCGAGGCTATGCGTGGCACTCTAAGCCAGGAGTTTTGACAACCCGTGATAGTAGGGTTTTCCTACTTGATTTTACCCTTGTTTAAGTGTTTTGTAAATGCTTGGGTTGATTTAAGGCCGTGAGTGGCCGTTTGATTGGTCCCAAAACTTGGGACCGAATTGTGGAGATTTTTGGAGCCTGTTTTGGATAGTCCACTAATCGTTCGCGCCTTGTGGTGTAATTCTTATAATAAATCATGTTTTTGGTGTGCATGAGGCCGAAACGGCTATTGAATCTGGCCCACAAAGTGGAACCGATAGTTTACGAGCTGGTCGCCTACGACATCCCAGAACGTTATGTTTTCAGGGATCGTTAAAACAAATTCCGGTTTGTATGAATTGAACCAAAACGTCCATGTGTTGTAGTGCATGAAATTATTTGAAGTGAATGGGCTTGAGTCAGGTAGAAACACAGGTTAATGCATGAATCTTTGATGTTAACATGATGACACAATTATATAAAACATAATTTGTATGTAGGCCATTGAAATGGACTGTGATTAGCTCAAGTGAGCTAATTTAAAGGTTGATCAAAATTGAATAACATGTGGTATGAGTGCAAATTGAGAATATATGCATAATTGATATATCGACATATAAATCGTATTAATCGGACAACGATTTCATATGCCCGGCAACCTAGAAATTAGGTGTGAGTGCATGACATGAAAGAAAAGAAAAACGAACATGGTTGCGAAAGGAATTTCAATGGATGATTTTTCGGAGAATTATGTTACACGTCGGAGGAGCCCATGAATTGTTTAGGAAGGTTCTCCATCACATTCGCCTCGGAGGGTAGTCCAATACTTTTATCGAAATTCGGTAGTGTGTTTTCGAGAACAACAAGTTTTGTTTTGAAAACAGTGTTTTCTCATACATGGCTTAGGCAAGTGTGAGGGAGTCGGTGAGGACTTGAGACATGGGAACTGGGGGCTGTACATTCAAGTAGGATCACATATTACTTGAGTGTGTGTTTACATTGAATCATTGCATATGCACTTAGGTGGGGAGTAACTCATTTAGGGTAATTCCACTACTGGGCAATTGCTCACCCTATCGAGGGAATATTATTTCAGGTACAGGGAGCGTTCGAGAAGACGGCTCATCTTAGAGGCCAATTTTGAAGAAAGCCGGGTTGTGGCTTTGATGTTTTTGGTATAACATGTATTAGAATTATAAATTTTAATATGTGTTTGTATTAAGAGTAATGTAAAACTCTCAACCATGATATATTCGTTGATATTTATTTTGTGAGTATTGATGCAGGAGCCCAAGTGGCCATTATTTTACTCGATGTGACCTGTGGTGGTCATTGTGGATTATTTGGGACAGATTATGTACCTTGCAGAGCCCCCTACAAAGGAGACTCGCCTGATTTTGTGAGTGGTGCCTCCAAGCTATCCGACATTCACGAGTATTCCAAGGGTTGACGGGGTTGTCACTGACACCCGTTTTTGGGACGTCACAGCTGGCAAGGGCCCTTATTGTCGAGCAGGTGGAAAAAGCACAAAGATCGGGAGGAACAGGAAACCCAGTCAGGTTCTAAAAAGGGAGCGAGGTTCAAAGCACCATAAAATGAGTCATCCACAACAATCATCCATGAAGCAAGGGGAATATAGTGGGAGTGCAAATGGGGTTAAGAGAACAAAGAGATGTTATGAATGTGGTGAGATGGGACATTTGAGGAGGGAGTGCCCAAGATTGTAGCAACGTTACTACCAGCCATCTCAAATGCAATTTTAGCAAAGGAATTCTTCACATATACAGTGAAGGCAACCTCAAAGGGAAGGAAATTATAAGCAAGGAAAGCCTACAACTAAGTCGGAACAAGGGCAACAAGGAGGAGTTTATGCATTAGCATCTCAGAATACCGAGTCAAATGCTTTAGTTGAAGGTATGATCTTATGTTTTAGCACTTGGGCCCATGTTTGTTTGATTCTGGAGCTTCACATTCCTTTATTTTTGCATCATTTGCTTCCATGTTAAATTTAGAATTCGTTCCCCTTTACTATTCATTATATGTTGAGACTCCCATGGGTGGCAAGATGGAAGCTAAGTGGGTGTGCAATGCTTATGTGCTTTATATCGGGGGTTATGTACAATAGATCTAGTTCTTCTTCATATGTCGACTTTTGATGTAATTGTGGGAATGGATTCGTTGGCCCAGCATCGTGTTGTATTGGACTGTTATTTGAAGAAGGTAACATTTCAAATCTCCAACGGTTCTTATACCAGTTTTTATGGTGATAGAAGGCTTAGTCTTATTCGACCAATGAAAGTGTTGGATAAGAAGTGGTTGAGAAGAGATGGTGATCAACACTTTCTTTTTAATGTACAAGGGAGAGGGTAAAAAGAAGATAGCCGTGGATTGTATTCCAAAGGTTTGTGAATTTGTTGATGTTTTTCTGGAAGAATTGCTAGGTTTGCCTCCTCATAGAGATGGATTTTTCTATAGAAGTGTATCCAGGTACAAATCCCATTTCAGTAGCTCCATACAGAATGACTCCAACTGAAATTAAAGAATTGAATATTCAGTTGCAAGAATTGTAGAATAAAGGGTTCATTCGGCCAAGTACATCACCTTGGGGTGCTCAAATATTGTTTGTGAAAAAGAAGGACGGATCTTTACGGCTATGTGTGGATTACCAGAAATTGAATTGAGTAACAGTGAGAAACAAATATCTACTTCCTCGGATTGATGATTTGTTTGATCAGTTATGAGAGGCTTGTTATTTTTCGAAAATTGATTTGAGATTTGGTTATCATCAATTGAGGTTACGAGAATCCGATATTCCAAAGACAGCATTTCGCACAAGGTATAGACATTATGAGTTTGTTGTCATGCCATTTGGATTAACTAATGCTCCAGCTGCATTCATGGATATGATGAATCGTCTCTATCGGCCTTACCTAGATCAGTTTGTGGTGTTGTTTGTTGATGATATTTTGATATATTCTAAAAGTCAAGAAGAGCATGAGCAGCATTTACATTTGGCATTGCAAACACTTAGAGAAAATCAGTTATATGCCAAGTTGGAGAAATGTGATTTATGGTTATAAGAAATTCAGTTTTTGGGACACATGGTTTCTAAAGAGGGTATCTCTATGGATCCAACAAAAGTGGAAGCAGTGACGAATTGGGAACGACCTAAAAGTGTTTTTGAAGTGCGTAGTTTTCTTGGATTAGCTGGTTACTATCGAAGATTTATTGAAAACTTTTCTCGCATTGCAAGCCCAATGACTAGATTAACACGTAAGGGAGTGAGCTTTGATTGGAATGACAAGTGCGAAGAATCATTTTAGGAACTAAAAAGAAGATTAACAACAGCACATGTGCTAATTACTCCAGTGAGCGAGGAGAAATATACAATTTATTGTGATGCTTCAAGAAATGGTTTAGGATGTAAGCTGATGCAAAGTGGAAGTACGGTTAAGTTATGCTTCTAGGTACTGAAGAAACATGAGCAGAATTATCTTACACATGATCTCGAACTTGCAGCAGTAGACTTTGCTTTGAAGTTGTGGCAACACTATTTGTATGGTGAAAGTTTTGAAGTGTTCTTCGATCACAAAAGTTTGAAGTACATTTTCCCTCAAAAGGATCTAAATGCAAGACAAAGAAATATGGATGGAAATGAAGACACTTTTGATTTTGTCGCAATATCACCCTGGAAAAGCCAATGTAGTTGTTGATGCCTTAAGTAGAAAATCTCAATGCATATTATCTGGTTTGGTGGTTTATGAGTGGAAAATGTATGATTATATCAATGAGTTCTATCCATGTTTTGATGTAGATGATTCCGAGGCATGCTTTTGTACTTTGGTAGCTCAACCAATAATGTTACATAAGGTTATTAAAGCTTAAAAGAAGGATGAAAAGCTAGAAGGCATGCGTTCTCAAATAATAACAGGTGAAGCGTTAGAAGGGTGGAGTATACATGCTAATAGTGGAATTTATTTCCTAAACAGATTTTGTGTGCCTAATGATGCACAACTGAAAGAGGAAGCTATGAAGGAATCCCATCATTCTCAATTCATATTACACCCAGGAGAGACTAAAATGTATCATGATTTGAGGCGTCAATATTGGTGGCATGGTATGAAGCAAGATGTGGCTCGATTTGTCTCAAAGTGCTTAACTTGTCAACAAGTGAAAGTCTAACATAAAAAACCAGCAGGGTTGTTACAGCCATTACCAATTGCAAAATGGAAGTGGGATCACATGACTATGGACATTGTGACTGGATTGCCTAGAACTCAACAAAACAAGGATAGTGTGTGGGTGATAGTCGATAGACTAAAAAAATCAGCACATTTCTTAGCAATGAGACTCACTAATTCTGTCCTTACCTAGAGTAAATTATATGTGAAGGAAATTGTGAGGTTACACGGAATACCACTATCTATTATTTCATATCGAGATTCTAGATTTACATGGCATTTTTGGCAGTCGTAAAAAAGCTTTGGGAACCAAAATAAAGTTGAGTACAACATTTGACGTGAACCTGTGAGGGAAAACCTTTTTGAACCCACAATCTGAATTGGTCTTCAAACCCTAAAAAAGAAAAACCAAGTAATAGATAAATACCTCGACCCAATGATCAGCAAGGAACAAAGAACCGAAGGTTTGAAAGAATCTAAACCCATTGAAAACTTGTCCAAAGAACCCGTTGAAATTTTGCTTCACCCAAGGAAAACTCGTTTCAAGAACTCGGATTTGATGGGTGAATGCCACAAAGAAATGTTTCTTTGATAAGTTCACAAGTTCATTAAAAAACAAGAGGAGAAAACTCAACTCTCTCAATCTGAAAATTTTCAGAATATTTGTGAAACCCCAGAAAATCCGAATTTTTGAAAAAGGGTAAAACGGTAATTTCGGTTGAAAGGTGATGCCACAGATCTCGGATGACTAAGCGGTTTGTGCCGTTAAATTCGTCTCCACGAAATCTAGTGACCCCGAGAGAAAAGTTCGTCGGATTACGAGACAAGCGGAATATTTTCACAGGTACACTACGGGTGAGAAGTCGTGATGACTTCGAGGATGTGATCATTTCTGAAAATCTCGGAAGTTAGGAAATGACCTGAGTTAAGTTTATTTAAAATAAATTGAACTAAAAATAAATAAAATTTTTCGGGGCAGAAACGGATATGAATGAGGCAATATGAGCCATGTATCCAAATCATAATAATAATAAATAAATTAATTAAAAAAAGAAGAAGATAAAAACGAAAATAAAAAAAGAAAAGTCAAAAAATAGAGATGGGAGAGGGAGAGCGTTAGAGAGAAAAATTTTAGTTTTTTTCTTTCTTCGCTTCTCTCTAAGATATATGGAAATCGGATCGTAGGTTTTCGTCGGAGCAGAAGGCAAAGTCAGTCCACGCATCGAGGAGCTCGAGCGTAGACCTTTAAAATCTTAGCGTTTGATCAAACTCCACGGGTAGGGAATTTTCTACTAGGTGTTATTTCTAACCTAAAAGGCCATTTAATGGCTTGGATTATCTTAAGGGTTAGTGAAAGGCCTTAAATTCCGATCCTAAATTTTTTTTTGGATTGAGTGTAGGAATTTTAGGAATTTTGAATTTGTTTTTGGACAACCGGGCTGGAATTTCAGTTGTTTTTGAATAGGTCGGGTTGAAATTTCGGAATTTGTTTCGAATGATCCAGGACAAAATTTTGGAATTTTTTGAGACATTTAGGACTATGTTGAGGTTTGTTTTTGATACCGAGACTGATGTCTTTGGGTTTTGTGGTGTGTTAGTAATTCGGTGACGAACCGTGAAGGGACCAAGAGATGCCCCATTTTATGTAGGTCGGGTGGGCCATTTGTGTGTTGTTGTTGTAAATATTATATAACATCTTTATTTGGTAGTAGCAAAATCATGTTAATATATGTTATTTGATGTATTAACATAGATTGCATGGATGTAAATTATATGTAACAATTATAATTGTCCATGGTGTATTAATGTTTCATGTAGCACTCATTTATATATGTAACATGAAGGAAAATGTATTGGCATCATGCATTTCATTTGCATGGTCACATCGCGTCGAGTCGGGTGTGGGTGCATGGTATTGAGTATTCACCGGTGTTGGTGAATGGGTATTAAGCTCAAAAAATGGGACAAAGTCCAAGGTTGAGACTCACAAATGTGTAAATTGATCAAATGATGATTACATGTTTCGATTGGAGTAAAGTTAGGATGATTTGAGGGTGAAGATCGAATGTTATTCCGCAGATTTAGACATGAATCCCGACGATGTAAGTTGGCAAAAATGTTGGAAAAGCGTGCAACATCCTGCGGTGAAAACCCGAAAATCCGTGGCCCACAAAAGAAAAAGAAAATCATGAAATGATAAATTAAAAATTGGAGGGTTGTCCAATGGTTTGAGTCATTGGGTTAAATACCAATGGCTGGTTTCCACATACAGCAGGTGCGGGTGTAGGGAGTCGGTTAGGACTCAGGTTGTGAGCATGAGGGGTTGCATCTCATGCATGACACGGAACATTTCACATAATGTTGCATAAATTGTATGAAATGTGATTAATGTTTATGTACGCCATTGCATGTGCATTTTATGTGGGGAGTAACCCTTGTAGGAAATCTTTCTATTGGGCATTGCTCACCCCGTGTGGGGAATTATTTTTCAGGTGCGCAGGGGGAGGAAATTGGTTTTGGAACTTAGTGATGACTTAGGCCGGTTTGTGCCTATTCAGTTATTTCAAAATGTTTTGGATAAAATATCCAGTTTTTACATATAAATAATGTATAGCATACATTTTTGTATATTTGTGAATTAAATATGCAGGAAATGAGTGTGATATCAGGACACCCGATATTTATAGGTTTCCACAGGTTGACGGGTTGTCAACGGGACCCCTGGGATAGGGGTGTCACAATATCAATCATCAAAGTTGTTTTTATTTCAATAGCATAATGTCCTATTTATATGATCCTTGGACTAACCCTAATTAACTAGGCTAAGAATTCAGCCCAAAACGAAGCTGATTTGGCCAGCCCGACAAAATGAAATATGAGTTTAGTTTCATGAAAATCGGCCCCTATTAATTAAAATACAATAAATGGTTCATCCTAATTAAATTACTTGACTCCAAGTTCCAACAGAAGGTGCATGACGCCGGTTGCTCAAATCAGATTAATTAAGGCTACCCCCTCCTTATTTCCCATCTTGAAAGTAGAAGTCTTGTTAACTAGGTGTCCAAATTCGGCCCAAGTGGATTGCACCAGCCCAACCATTGCTTCCTTGATCTTCTTAGCTCTTAACCTTGTAATCGGTCCATCTGGAACATTTAAGGGATTGTGAATAGTAATGTAACGACCCGTACCAAATAATACAAGTTTTTAACACATTTAACCAAGTTTGACTAAGTTTGACCAAGTTTGACCAATAATTAGTATGTGGACCCAAGTTGACTTTTTCAAGGATGAATAATTTTGGGTTGACTAAGACACCATCTCGTAGGCCTCGTCGATACGAGTTCATAGACGGGTTGAGCGTCCGTCAGACTACGGATAAAAGTTATGGTCTTGAGAAGTTCAAACAACAGTATTTTATCGAGTGTGTCAGTCGATTAGGAGTTTTACTGGCTTGACCACAGGCTCTATATAAACCTAGTTTTGCACGCCAAATAGAACCCTAGCCCCAAAACACCCATTTTCAGCTCCAAAACCCTAGGAAAACTCCTAAAAACCCGAGGACTCCGAATTGGCTCGTTTCGACCCGTTTTCAAGCCAAACGAGTTTTGGCCATGGGAGACGTTTTCGGCCACCCCCTTGATGCACGCGCCACCTAGGTAGGAGCTCCACCACCAGACGACCTCGGCCGTGAAATTTCACGGCAAACCGCAGTCGGACACGCCCAGATCGACCCGTGACATGTGTGATCACCTTGGGTCGTCGGATTTTGCTGTTTTTCGGCCATTCCAGGACGACCCATACCTCCCTCCCCATATTTTTGGACCCTCTGAACTCATTCAGTGGTCCTTTCGCATATTCCTCACCGTTTGAAAGATCTGACGTGAAAACAAATTTGAAATTGCATTGTTGGATCGAGTTCCATTACCTGACAACTTTTGGACCAGGTAAAGTCTTTGCTGTGTTCTTGGTCTCTTGGGCTTTCCGTTGATATAAAGTTTGTAAATTTTGGACATCGTTTGGTTAATTTTCCATTTTTGTGTCATTTAGGGTAATTACTGAAAAGGTTTGGACCGAAATTGGACTCCAATTGGTCGAATTAGGCAAAATTGAAGTTGGATTAGTGAAATTGGATATTTTTATGATTTATTGGAAGGTTCAATTTCAAAAAATTAATAGCCCGGGTGAAAAGCCCCAATTTTGGGTCTTAGGGTTTTGTAGAACAACGTATAATTGGACTGTCGAGGTCAATTTAGATAAACCATAGTTTTAAAAATTATTCTAAGACATTTGAATCGATGTCTTTGGTTCAGCAGATATTGTGGCCTAAGTGGTGTTTTTATTATATTACAGGCACTCACGGCCAGGCACAGAGACTTTCTACAAGGGATGGCGAGCATCACAGTGGATTCACGAGTGGTTTATATGCTTTAAATGCCTTGGGATATTATTATGATATAAAATGGTGGTAAATTATTTTATATATATATATATTATTTGATCGAATGGTTGGTTATACATAAAAATAATTATCCGTTTTACCATAAACAAGTTATCATTTATGTGAATTTTGTCGACATTTTACTAATGTTGGTATTTCTCTTAGAGTTCATGGATAAATTTGTGGTATTTAAGTATTTTTGGTACATGGATTGAGTTTTAAACCACTAAATTTATTAGTTTAAGAATCTGATGCTCGTTGGAAAAGTATATGTGAGTAAGGATCTTGTATTTGGTTGATATAAATTGATGTATCATATAGTACCAGAGGTTCGATCCAATATTTATAATACAGTGCACTGGGTTTGCCACGGTGTCGTGAGGTTGGTTTCATTCAACGGTTATATATTATTTCCACAGTCGTGAGGTTGGTTTCACCTAACGGTTATATATTATTCCACGGTTGTGAGGTCGGGTTTACCTGAAGGTTTATTATTACCACGGCACCTTTCGAGGTTGAGGGTCGTGAGGTGGGGTATCCCATGGTTTATGAAGGATATATTGTATGGTACATTGTTGGTGTCTGTGTAAACTATAACCATTTCAATATTTATGGTTAGTGTATTTTCATGATTATCTAATTTTGAGCGTGAATTTCATATTGTTGACATGGGTATAAATTTGGGTTTTGTGAAATGATTTTAAATGGGAACTTTGCAAAAAGTGGAAGTGAGGCCTTGAGAAAGAATTTTAGAAAATAAACATTTATTTTCACTTTATAATTATGCCCTTTATTTGATTTATTATCTCACGTTTTATTGTTTTAAATTCGTTTCCTAGGTCGGAGCGATTCGTAGAGACCTATAGCGCCCGACTTGTACTTCCTCTTCCTGCGACAAGCTACTGATGTCCCTATCTTATCTATCATCTTTATTTTTATTGGACTTATGTATTCATTTGTACCCCTAAATTCGCAAACACTCTTAGAATGCTTTGATCTTAGTATTGAACTCATATGAGTCTTTATTATGTGTGTTTGTGGTTATGGCCTATGGTAAAATAGGTCGGATGTGGATTTCAGCTGTTTTAGATCTTTATATATATTTGAGGCATTATATTAATGCGTGTGTCTACTTTCTTTCTTAAAGTGGGGTTTCATTGAATATTCCCTAGGGATTGTACAGTGGGACTTCACTGGCGGGGTTCCACGGGGAATCACAGGAGGGTATCAGAGATGCAGTCTGTCATTAACTTTATGATAGATCCACGAGGACTCAATCATTCCCTCTCTCCTCAAAAGGATTAGGCCTCGAATCTTCACCTACATCAAATAAAGAAAGATTAGCAGCATTAAAGTAGAGACATTATACTCACCTTGAGGTCACTTTGTATACATTTAGTGTTTAATCTTTTCAAAGTTCAAATGGTCCATCTCCTCTCAGGATTCAACTTGGATCTTCTTTGTCTTGGAAATCTCTCTTTCCTCATGTGTACTGATGATCTTCGGGCTCTCAAGGTGACGCCTCCTTCCCTTGTTAGCATAGGAAGCATACTTTCATTCTTTTACGAGATGCGACGCCTAACCTTCTCATGAATGGACTTCACTAATTCAGCCTTCTTTCCATCAAGCTATCACCTGTTTTTTATAGGTAGACATCAAATCGAAAGGTTATTGGATTAAACCCATAAACAACTTCAAAGAAGGAGAATAAGAAATAGTAGTATGCTTGGTCCAATTGTGCAAACTCTATGAATGGAAAACAATCTTCCCAGTTTTCGAATTCTTATTAATGATGATACCAAGTTGAGATAAAGTCCTATTAACTACCTCAGTTTGTCCATCTGTTTGTGGATGACAAGTGATGGAAAACAGAAGTTTAGTGCCCAACTTGCCCCACAAAAATTTCCAAAAGTAGCTAAGGAACTTAACATCCTTATCTGACACAATACTTCTAGTTATACTATGAAGTAGCACTATTTCCCGGAAAAACAAATCAGCAATGTATGTGGCATCATCTGTTTCATGGCATGGAATGAAATGTGCCATCTTACTAAATCTATCCACAACCACAAAACAAAGCCCATTGATATGTCTACCCATGGCTTACTAGGAACAAGTAAGGGTGTATACAACCCATGTGGCATAACCTTAGATTTGGCCTTTCTACATGTAATGCATCTACCACAAATGCGAACGACATCTTTTTTCATCTTAGGCCAAAACAAATGCTCATGCAAGATCTCTAAAGTTTTCCTAACACCAAAGTGTCCCATCAGCCACCCACTATGTGCCTCACGCACCAACAATTCATGCATTGAACAATTTGGCACACAACTTATTTCCCCTAAACAAGTAACCATCATGCTTATAGAATTTTCAATCTTTGTCTTATCACATACCATATACCGTGATAAAATCAACATCATTGGCATACATATCTTTCACATACTCAAATCCAAGCATTTGCTTTGAAAGTTAGAAACACATACCTTCGGGATATAGCATCAACAACCACATTTTCCTTACCTTGCTTGTATCGAATAACATAAGGGAAAGTCTAAATGTACTCCATCCATCTAGCATGCCTCTTGTTCAACTTACCTTGGCCCTTGAGATGTTTCAACGATTCATGATCAATATGGATTACAAACTCCTTAGGCCATAGATAGTGTTGCCAAGTCTCTAAAGCTCTAACAAGTGCATAGAGCTCCTTGTCATAAGTTGGGTAATTCAAGGCGCCTCCCGACTTCTCTCAGCTGAAAAATCTTTATTTGTCCTTATCACGCATCAGCCTTGAAACAGGTAGAAAATTTAAAATTTAAATTAAAAAAAAAAAAAAAAAAAAAAGAGGGCAAAATGGTAATTTTTTTTTTTTTTTGGATAAGTAAGAATTTATTACCAAAAGGGCAAAGCCCAAACAAACAACCAAGAACAATACAAGAAGCGAAGGCCACACTTCAAACGAAAATCGAATGCTACCTCCCACAAAAACATAGAAAGGGCGTAACCAGAGAACAAAAACCACCTGATAAAACAACACAAACTAGAAACAACAACCCACATCCCGGGCATAGGCCACACAAAAACCAAAGAAACAACAACATAAAATGGAAGCTCTTCCTGACGGGATGAGAAAAATGACCATAAATAGCCCGCGAATCCGAGCAGTAATGGCATAGCTCAAACAACCCCGACAGACCACAATTTCGCAGGGAAGACAGCTACCTTATGAAAGCTTGTGATTCTGAGCCAAAATGCCAAAGCCCAACAAATAACCAGGAACAAAACAAGAAGCCAGGAGCCACCAGAACAAACGAAAAACGGACAGCACCTCCCCTAAAAACAGAGGAAAAGGGGAATCAACCCGATACAAAAACCACCTAATATCACAACATAAACAAGAACCAACACACATAATGATTAGTCTATTTCCATAATATAGGGAATGTTAGTATCCACAACACTGCTAGCATTAGCAGGCTTGGCAACATGGTTTTGTTTCCTCAGCTTCTTGAGCTTCCTCTTGGACAATGACAAGGATGAATAGTCCAACTCATCAATTCTCTTGATATGTTTAAACGTTTCTAATTAGAGGAGAAGTGTCAGAAATTCGATAATCTTGGAGTAGACACGGCTGGAAAATCAGCGATCTGGACCCTTAGATGGAGATAACACCAGTAAGAGGGATCCGAAACAACCGTTATAGTAGGAGACCCATAACTGGAGGAGGCACGTTCAACGACTATATCTAGAGGGCCGACATCATCACTAAGAGCAAGACACTCAAAAGTATTGCCAAACAACCTTATAGGGTTATCAACAACATTAACCTTTATGTACTTATCGGATCCAGCCTTAACTGGGGTTGTAATGAGGTCTCCTATACCAGCAACAACACTATCGGAGCCATGAACAGGAACAGATCCAGTAGTATCCACATAGCCAGTAGTAGGCCCAACACCATTGAGATTTGAACAACGTGTAGCCATGTCCTTCACAACATGGCACTTCAACTGACTATGGCTAAAGATCTTACAATGGGAACAGTTCCATGGGTATTCAATTCTTATAGTTGAGTACTTACCATTTCCTAGGTCCAAGAGAGCAGACATAGGGAAGTCACAATTCAGATCCACCTCAATACACATCCTAGCAAAAGATAACCTTGAGTGGTTCTCAGTGAGAGTGTCAAGGTGAAGGGGAATGCCAACAGCACTTGCAATGTACCCAAGGCTAGTTACAGTCCAGTATTCTAGAGGGATGTTAAAAAACTTTACCCAAATAGGGAGAGAGGTGAGCTGGACATTGAGCATTTCCATGCCTGACTTCCAAATTCGAAGAATAATTGGTCTACCAGCAAAAAACCAAGGCCCATTTTCCAGTACCCAATCTCGAGCAGCAAGGTCCTTGAACCTGAATATATACAACCCATTATCTGTGGTGGTAATCCTCGGGCGCTCATGCTTGCGAGCCTATAAACCATTATTAAAACCCTATGCGGGGAAGGCGTTTGTCTAAAAAACTATTATGATATATCTACCACGAATACCCACACCTTTGACCCACGGCTTGTTAGGAGGGTTGATAATCATCTTCGTCCAACTGCAGAGGGATGGAGAAGAAAACCAAGGAAATTTAGATTTGGGATGGACGGCCGAGCCGAGCCTTCCAATTTGGGGCACGGGCGTCGCAGACAACCCTCGGTCCCCTATCACTAAGACTCAGCCCTTGGATCCCCGGCTGAAGGACAACCTTTGGCCTCTCACTCACATTCTTTCCAAGCCAGCACTACGGAACTTCGAGCTGGGACGGAGCGTAATCCATTTCCACAACCCCATGGTCAAGGTAGGAGGAGATCGTTCGGTCGCGATCTTAGATCCTAGCTGGGGTAGGCATGGAAGCGGTACCTTGTGAATCACGAAGACAAGCGGCCAGCGATGTTAGCATCGGCGACATCGGAGTCGGCGATATCTGCAGTGGCGATATTGGCATCGGCGATAATGGTATTGTCGACATTTGAAGCACGATACGACCCTTTTTTGGGAAGACATGCACCGGCGGTGGCCACACCTCGATGACCAGACGGGAGGAGAAAACCATCGTCGGCATTCCCTTTTTGGGGCAAAGAATGGGAAACCCGTTTTTGCGATGGGCGACCACACGTGGTCAAACCCCCACGGTGATCGACCCACCATAGGTATTGCCGATACGGTATTCAATGTGAAGACGATAAAATTTGGGCGCCTAGAGCATCTTGGCTCCTTCCCAACAACCCTTATTTTCTCAGGATTTATTGGCAAAATGGTAATTTACAGGAATGGTTCGGAGAAAGTCGGGATTTTTTTAGATATCGGATGAAAAAACGGATTGAACCATTGGAATCGTCTCTAGCTACCCAGTCAAATTTTGTTAGATTCTGAAAAAGTTGGAATTTTACGTATTTCAAGGCAACGGGTGTCGGGCGATACATGGCGAGCCATGTGGATGACACATGGCGAACCATGTGGGTGACACATGGCAAGCCATATGCATGTAGGACACATGGCAAGCCATGTGTGTGACACATGGCATGCCATGTGTCAACATGCATGGCACTCTTGAGAGCTATAAATATGGGAGCTCAAATTCAGTTCGTGGGGGCAGCAGCAAGGAGAAGGAGGAGGAAGGGAAAATAGAAAGGGAGGCAAGGAAAAGAGAAAGGGAGGAAAAGAAAAGAAAAGGAAAGAAGAAAAGAGGAGAAGAAAAATGAGGAAGAGAGGAAAAGAAAGAGGAAAAGGAAGGAGTGTGTCTTCGTCACGGTGAGCGGACCAGTAGTGAACTCGGAGCTGGCGCTACAAAGGTGGGTTTCCTGCGTACTCACGGTTATTTTACGCCTAGGAGCCGTGTAATGGCTTATGGGTTTTGTCCCGTTTCTGGGCGAATTTGTATGTTGTATGGTTTGTTTGTGATTGTGTGATGGTCAAAGACTGGTTTCATGAAGTTTCGGGACTGTCCAAAACATAAACATTGTGTTTTTGGACAGCAAAATCCTGAGCATAATGGCAAACGGGGGTGTGCCCAAATTTTCACACACCCTTATGAATCGGCTGCATCAACTTCGAACGACCATAACTTTCGGATTAGACTACGATTTAATACGTTCTTAGACTCTTTAGAAGTCCATAATTTATCAGGAATGAAGTGCTCAACCAAAACGCTGGCTGAACATTGGGTCATCACAAACGCTTGAGGAATGGTCCGTTCGTCTGAACCCCGCTTTTGGAATCTGGGCTTTCAGATATGAAATGCTTGGGGTTGCGTATGGCCTGAGTAGGGAATTGTGTGTTGGACTTTCTGGACTAAGTCCAATTATTTCCGAGGCCAAGCATGGCCGGATTTATGGCCAGTAATGGCTAATGTGTGTTATTGCCATAAATTAAATAACATGCTGAATATGTGAAATTATGTGATATGTGTGATAAAGATGGAAATAATTATATGCATTGGGCTGTATGACTGACATACTATGTCTTAGCCTAGGAATATGAATTATGGTATTACTTGCCTAAGTAATGGTTGGAATTATGTTAATACATGCTTGAATGATGTGTTGACATGAATAAACTGAATTATAAAAAAGGTGTAGTGCATGCTTATGTGATGTACTGATTTCAATGTGTGGAATATTAACATGACTGCACGTATGTTGATGTTGAAATAAATATATGAAATGTTGTGTGCATTAGACATGAGTATTCATAGCACACACATAATGTACGGTGTAAAATGTCCATGTAGAGGTCTTCATACATTGGCCATGGGTTTGAGTGCAGTGGCACAAATTGCATTGCATTGGTGTACGGTAACACCACATTACATGGGTGTGTGTTGATTTAGCACTACGTTTGGTGCTGAATCGTGTGGGCTTGGGAATGGGACGAAGTCTAATTGAGTTCCACAGTGTTAAATGAAAATGGAAATGATCATTTGCATGTGCACCTTGGTGGGGAGTAGCCCTTGTAGTTTTTATCTCTATTGGGCGTTAGCTCACCTCGTCGTGGGATGGGGTCAGACCGATAGTACCGCAGACGATGTCTTTAGAGGCCAGATTATGAAGCGGATCGACCGTGGCCTTGATTCTTTGCTTATGTATATTAGAACTTAACTAGTTTTAATATATGTTTTGTATTAAGATGATGTAATAATCCCTGATCTATAGAAATGTGTTTTTTGGCTTTCAGAATCGTATGGACGAGTATGGATGACGGGTCTGGGTCATTTTACTATGTATGGGTCTCTTATGATATGAGACACACAAAGCCCGCAGGTCGACGGTCACCCGCATTCCTAAGGTTCGGGGGCTCACAAAATACCAAATTCTTATTCCTCGAGGCATCACATTCACTCAAAGTTTTATTAAAGTCGTACGTTAACACAGTAAAACATAACCTTTCTTTAATAACAACAAATGCATTTTCTTGATCGTTGCTCCAATGAAAACCAACATTCTTTTTAATAATTTCAGTGAGTGGTGCAGCAATTGTGCTAAAGTCTTTAACAAACCGCCGATAACAACTAGCCAAACCATGAAAGCTTCTTACCTTAGTGATGCTCTTAGGCGTTGGCCACTCTTTGATCGCCTTAACTTTCTCTTCATCCACTTCAATACCTTTTCCACTAATAACATAGCCAAGGAAAACAATTTTCTCCATGCAAAAAGTACATTTATGAAAATTAGCATACAACTTTTCATTTCAAAACAAAGATGCACACATCTCAACGCTCAACATGCTCATCTAAACTCTTGCTATACACTAGGATGTGATCAAAATAAACAACAACAAACTTTCCAATGAATGCACGCAAAACATGGTTCATCAATCTCATGAAAGTGCTAGGTGCATTAGTAAGACTAAATGGCATAACTAACCATTCATACAATCCATATTTAGTCTTAAATGCAGTTTTCCATTCATCACCTTCTTTCATTCTTATTTGATGATATCCACTCTTAAGATCTATCATTTGAAAATACAAGACCCATGAAACTCATCAAGCATATCATCTAACCTAGGTATAAGATGACGATACTTTACCGTAATGTTGTTGACGGCTCTGCAATCAATGCACATACGCCACGTCCTATCCTTTTTAGGCACCAAAAGTACTGGTACTGCACATGGACTCATGCTTTCCTCACATATTCCTTTCGCTTCATCAACTCTTCAACTTGCCATTGAAGCCCTTTCTGCTTCCTGGATTACTTCTATAGGTTGGTCGATTAGATAATGTTCTGTGTATGAAATGAATTATGTCCAATACCTCTCACGGGTATAAATTTCACAGAACTCGTGGAACACATCCTCGAACTCCTACAACAAAGAAAATAGCAACTAGAAGAGATCAAGTTAGTTTCATCGCTATCGACCGGCCATAAAAGCCTTCCTAACCTCACTTTCTTTTGCATAGAAACTCATTTTTGTTTTTCCCTCTCTCTTAACTAATTCTTTTTCACTGTTTTTCTCTTCACTCTCATTTTTTCTTGAAGTTTTAGCCTCACTCTTTCTTTTTTTCTCAACCTCACTCAGCAATTTCATTTGATCCTCATAGACTTGCTTTGGAGATAAAGGAACAAGTGTAACTGACTTACCATCTTTTACAAAGCTGTACCTATTTCTAAACCCATCATGCATCACCTTTCTATAATATTGCCACAGTCTCCCCAACAAGATATGGCCAGCATGCATAGGAACCACATCACAAAGCACTTTGTCACTATACCTCCCAATACTGAAAGACACTAAGACTTGCTTATTCACCTTGACCTCCCCACAATCATTCAACCATTGTAGCTTGTAAGGCCTTGGATGTTTCAACAAAGGCAAGCCCAACTTCTCAACAAGGGTATTACTAGCAACATTGGTACAACTTCCCCCATCAATGATCATAGATACCTTGTTGTTAACACTACATCTAGTATGAAATATGTTCTCTCTTTGCTGGTCTGTTTCATCCACCGTGATTTGTGTGTTAAGAGCATGCCTAGTAACAAGAAGTTCACCTTCCTAAGCATATGCTTTCCCATCATCACCACTAACATCTTCCAAAGGTGGCATATCATCACTATCATTCTCACTTGCGGTCTCCACTTCCCCATTGTCTTTCATTATCATCAATTCGTTTTGATCGCGGAAACAATATGACCTGAACCCAAACATTTGAAACATTTAATGTCATGATTATGATCGACTATGGTTTCAAATTTACCTTTATGCTTGGTAAAGTCATCTTCCTTGCTCTTGGAAGTCTCGGTTTTGGACTTGGAAATAGCCTTGTCATGTGTTTCATTGCTATCCCACTTCGATTTCCATGTAGGAGTAGAAACCGAAGAATACTTTGTTGGTCCCTTCCTTTTCAACTGCCTTTCCACCTTCATAGCCATATGCACAATGTCCTCCAATTCCACATAACGTTGTAACTCCACCACATTAGCAATGTCCTGATTCAAACCCTTCAAAAACCTTACCATTGTAGCCTCCCGATCCTCCTCAACATTAGCTCTAATCATAGCACCCTCCATCTCCTTGAACCTTGTGTCAGACTTTGGAGCCTTTGGAAAAGATCCTTATGATAATGGCCAGGTATGAATCTTCTTCTCATGGGAGCCTTTAAATCATCCCAAGTATCAATAGGCCTCGCACTCCCTCCTCTTGTCGGGTCACCACTGATCCCACCAAACAAGTGCATAGTCTTGGAACTCAACAACTGCTAGCTTTACCTTCTTTTCCTCTAAATAGTCATGGCAATCAAAGATCAACTCAATCTTCTTTTCCCACCCCAAATGTGCCTCTGGATCATTTCTACCTTAGAAAGGTGGTATTTTCATTTTGATACTCCCAAGGTTCTCGTCTACCCTATCTTTGCCCAACAAGTTTCTTCTAAGCCCCCTTTCACGCCTAAGATGTCCACCTCTGCCCATATAAGCTCCAATAGCATAATAATCTTCATCATTCTCAAGGACGAACTCATCTTCTTCATCAAATCCAGCCAATGGTTCATGAGCACGCCTTTATTGCCTCCTAACATTAGGACCTCTTCGCGGCTGACCCCTTTGTAAATTGGCTATGATAGCATCTTATGTATCCATTATATCCCTTATTTCATTAAACATGATGTTTAGCCGCTCAAACCGTTGGTGCATGGCTCGCATTGTGAATGCACCATCTGTCTCTATTCCTTGGTTTCCACCCTTGTTGGACATATTTTGAATACTTGCAAGAAAAATGTTAGTAATAAAACCTCACACACTCCCTTACGTGTTTACACTCGAAGGATGACACTCCATTCATGTTTCACTCTTTTTGGCTTTTTCCCGAAACTAATCTCACACACTCTAGCCTTTTACCACTCTTGTTTTCACTCTCAAGTTCATTAAGAACTAGCTGAACTCAAACAATTCCACAAACCAATGTTTAGTCCAACCACCAAAAAATAAAAAAATAAAAAAAATTCAAGAAACAAGAATAGAAATCAACTAAGAACAAGTAAAGATCACTAGGGGCAAGAACAAATCAACTAAGAACTAGAAATTAATTCAACCTTTAAACTTCTTTTCTTTTCCTTTTTTTTTTTTTTTGCTTTCGGAGCTACAGTAACACTGAAATAGAGAAAGCCCAAAAATTCAAACGAAAAATGAAGAAAAAAAAGTGACGCCCCAATTCCCGGGGGTCATATTTTTTTTTTTCAATACGCCTCAAATTCGGTATAAAACAACCTTTTTATTACAAGGGAATATGAAAGCTGGTGAAACCTTACCAGAACTGCATTTATTATACAAAATGAGTTTAATTACAAATCTATTCTTTTTACATAAATAGAAACTGGGTTTTTCTACCCAAAATTTAATGGATACAGAACAAAGCCAAATATGGCATTTTTCTCAATTAATTTCTTGGACCAGTTTCGTTTCCCGGTGTACCTCCAGTACCTAAAAATATTTTTCCATGACGGGGTGAGCAATGTCTAGTAGAGAAAATCTCCTACGAGGGCTACTCCCCATCTAAGTGCACATGAAATGCCATGTTCACAAATTTACATTCGTTCAAGTAAAAATATGCAGATTTCTTCATAAATGTCACCTTCCATGCCCCATGCCTCGAATCCTCTCCGACTCACTAACATGCAATTTCCCATGTATGAAAACTATTTCCAAAACAAAAGATTTTTTTTTTGTAATAGTTCTCATGGAAGTTTCATTGGACATACTTCGATAATAATGTCGGACCACCCTCCGATATTTTTCATTGGACATACTCCAAAAATACTGTGGACAACCTTCCGATATTTTTATTGGACACACTCCGAAAATACTGTGGACAACACTCCAAAAATACTGTGGACAACCCTCCGATATTTTCATTGGACATACTCCGAAAATATTGTGGACAACCCTTCGGTATTTTTGCTTGGACAGATTCCGATAAACATGGTGGACAACCTTTCGAGAAAAACCTCTTGTTCAAAGACATGCCATGCATTCACACCCGATATGCGCAATGTCCCCATGCACGTGAGATGCAAAGCTATTGCATGGTATTTATTTATTTGCAAGCATTCATGCATCAATATCATCCTCACAAAACTGCATGTTATTCAGCTAAGAAAATAAATCATGCAAACTAGATTTTCTTTTCAGTTTTCTAACCAGAAAAACAACATGCAATACTACCATTTTTCACACCAAAAACAGCATGTTATCAACCAAGAATAAACAAGCAAACTGGAATTTTTTTTCAAGATTTCCAGCTCAAAAAAATAGCATGCACTTCTACCATTTATCACACCAAAACCGTACGTTATCAACCAACAAGTGTGACACCCTAATACCTCGGAGGTCCCGTCGACCACCGGGCCAACCTCGTGAAAAACCTATGTGTCTCATATCATGTAGACCCATACTTCAGTAAAATGACCCAATAAGCCTATCATCCATACTTGTCCATACGCTACAAGACCATACATTTCTATAGATCCAAGAGTTATTACATCACTTTAATACAAAACATATATTAAAAACTTAGTTCGCTCGCATTTATATACAATAAAATAAGAATCAAGGCCATATTCCGAATCTCGCTTCACAATCCCTACCTCTAAGGAGCGCCGCCCGCCGCACTGCCTTACCTAAAGTTGGGTCCCACGATCGAGGTGAGCCAACGCCCAGCAGATAAATCCTGCAAGGGCTATTCCCACCTAGGTGCACATGCAAATGATCATTTTACAAATAAACCAACAACCAATCCGCGTATTACAATGGTCTCATCATGAAAAATCTACATGCATGTATGACGACACTCTACATGCCCTGGCACGGTCAACCCCTACCCACCACCCAATGCAAGTGCCAATGGAAATCAATACCTAGCCGGCCTACTCCCATCTCACAACTCGTAGTCTATATGATATTTATTTAATCGTTTACGTCTTTTCGGGGCAATGTAACTTTCTGGGTCTCACCACGGTCTTCTACACCCTCCGACATTATTCTAAGCCACTCCGTGGATACGCCGTTCCAATCAGTTTTCAGCTTTTCACCCGAGGGGGTATCTATCCCATACTTGCTACGCCCGACATTTCATTTTCCATTTTCGCTTACCATTGTGGAACTCCAATTAGACTTCGCCCCATTCCCAAGCCCACAAGATCCAACACCAAACGCTAGCGCCAACCTCAAGCACTCATGTACACACTCTCATGTAATGTGTTACCAAGAGACCAATGCAATGCACTCAGGCCATCGCATTTCTAAAACCCATGACCAATGTATGAAGACTTACATGGACATTCTACACCGTACACTATGTGTGTGCTATGAACACTCATGTTCCACGTAATACAACATTTCATATTTAACATACATGCAATATGTTAATATTCCACTCATTCAAATCAAAGACATCACATAAGCATGCACTACACCTTTCTATCATTATTCATTCATGTTAACACATCATTCAAGCATGTATTAACATAATTCCAACCATTACTTAAAGTGCAATGCCATAATTCATATTCCCGAGCCGAGACATAGTATGTCAGTCATATAACCTAATGCATATAATTATTTCCATTTATCACACATATATCACATAATTTCACATATTCAGCATGTTATTCAATTTATGGCAATAACACACATTAGCCATTCTCTACATAACCGCCATGTTCGTCTTCTAAAATAATCCTGACTTAGTTCGAAGTCCAGTTTTTTGTAAATACCACACAAAACATCTAACACGCGATTCCCTGCTCAGGTCACATGTAGTCCCAAGCATTTCGGTTACAAACCGGTTCCGAAAACACAAGTTTCGGAAACTAGAACGGACCATTCCTCAACTATCCGTGACCCAGCCCAATGTTCAGCCTACATTTTGGCTAAGAACTTTATCTTATTAAATTTTGGACTCAACGAGCTTTCCGTAGAGTCCAAGAACACACGACTCGGAGTTCGAACAAGAAAGTTATGGCCGTCCAAAGTTGACGCGGCTGATCATTGGCAGTGCGAAAATTTGGGCACACTGCCGCTATCTCCGCCGGATTTTGCCATCCTAAACACAATGTTCCGCTTTCGGGGATGTGCCCCAAACTCCATGAAATCGGTCTCGACCATCACACACAATCACAAACAAACCACATAACATACAAATTCACCCGGAAAACCGAACGAAACTCCGTAGGCCATTACACGGCCCCTAGGTGTAAAATAACTAGAGTAGGAGGAACCCTACCTTCAGAGCTGCCAGCCTGTGTTCTTATCATTCGGTCGGTTCGCTTCACTACGCAACACCCCTTTCCTCTTTCTTTTTCCTCTCTTCCTCCCCTTTCTTCTTCTCTTTCTTTCTTTCTTTTTCTTTTCTTTCCTCTTTCTCCTTTCCTTTCCTCCCATTCTATTCTCCTTTCCTCCCTTTCTTTTTTCCCTTCCCCCTCCTTCTCCTTACTGCTCCCACGAACTGAAGCTTGTTGCCCCCTTTCTTGTATGAATAGCCCATGTGAAGCCCCTTATATAGGCTTCAAAGGAGCCATGCATTGTGACACATGGCTTACCATGTGTCACTCACATGGATTTCCATGTGTTAGCCACATGGTTTGCCATGTGTCATCCACATGGCTCGCCATGTGTGTAACCCGACACTGCTGTTCAAATACGTGAAATTCCGACTATATCGGATTCAACGAAATTCGACTGGGTAGCTAGATTTTGTGAGATGATTCCAACGGTGCAATCCGTTTCACCATCTGAGATCTAGAAAAATCCCAACTTTTCTCCGAACTATTTCGATAAACTACAGTTTTGCCCCTTTTTTATCTGAAAAATTCAAATTTAAAATTTTCACGGGTTTTATAATAAGCATGCAAACTGGAATTCTTTTCCATATTTTTAGCTAAAAAAAAAATAGCATGCATTTCTACCATTTATCACACCAAAAACTGCATGTTATCAACCAAGAATAAACATGCAAACCGGATTTTTCTAGATTTCCCTGTGTCTAGGAAAAACAAAGATGCATTTCACTATTATCACACTAGAAAATGCATGTTATCAACCAAGAATAAGCATGCAAACTGGAATTTATTTTCCAGATTTCCAGATCAGAAAAACAGTATGCATTTCTACCATTTTTCACACCAAAAACTGCATGTTATCAACCAAGAAAAATATACATGCAACCTGGATTTTTTTTCTAGTTTTTCAAACCAGAATTGTAACGCACTGCACTAAATACAAGTTTTAAAACGCTTGACCAAGCTCCGATTAATACCAGTATGTGGGCCCGCTGACTTTTCAAGGATGAAGAATTTGGGTCGATCAAGACACCATTTCGTAATTCGCCGATACGAGTTCATGCATCTACTTAACGTTAAAATTCGACTTACTGATAAAAGTTAAGACCCTGGGAGTTCAAACAGCGTTGTTTTAACAATGTCCAAATCGCCTAGTGGTTTTACTGAAGCCAATTTAGGTTCTATATAAACCTAGTTTTGCATTCCAAATAGAACCCTAGCCCCAACACACTCGTTTTGAGCTCCAAAACCCTAGGGAAAACTCCCCAAGACCGTGAACACCGAACTGGGTCTTTTCGACCTATTTTTAGACCAAACGGGTTTCGCCGTGGAGGCGTCACGGCCTCGCCTGCTTCAGCCAAGAACCACAATGGACGTGCCCGTATCGGGTCGCGAACGCACGCGGGCCGCCAGATGGGTCGCTGGATTTTCTATTTTCACCCATTCCGCGACCCATACTTCAACCCATTTTGGACCCTCAACTCATTCCCGCGGGTCCCTTCGCAAATTCCTCACCGCTTATAAAGATACGACGAAACAAATTCGCCGACCGTTGATCGAAGCTTCACCCACCACAGCAACCTTTGACCAAGGTAAGCGGTACTGCTGTGTTCCCGGCCCTCGGGCTTTCCAAGGATATAAAGTTTGTAAATTTTGACGCCGCTTGCTAGTTTTCCATTTTGGGTCATTCTAGTAATTACCGAAAAGGTTCGACCGAAATTGGACACCAATTGGTCGAATTAGGCAAATTGAAGTCGATTAGTGAAATTGAGATTTTGCGAGTTATTGGAAGGTTCAATTTCAAAAAATTAGCCTCCTCGTGAAAAGCCCCACTTTGGGTACCGGCCTATGTCACACCGCATAATCGACTATTTCATCCAATTTAGATAGTTTCAGTTCTAAAATTATCGATAAGACATTCAGTATCCCAATGTCTTCGTTGCTATCAAGCCTAAATGCAGGCTTTATATTACTACAGCACTCACGCTGAGCCCGAGACGACTCGTAGGGAGCAGGATCGAGACTGTAGTCTGGTGAGGTTTACATGTTTTAAATGCTAGTATTTTTATGATATATAATTGTGGTTAATTATTATATATATAACTTATTTGATCGAATCTGGTTATACAGAATAGTAATTATCTGCTTTTATATAAACAAGTTATCATTTCATGGATTTTGTCAACATTTTAAATATTTGGAAATTTTATCGAGTTCATGAATAAATTTCCAGGGTATTCAAACATTTCGTACATGGATTGGAGTGTTTTTAACCATTTTGAAAAGTTATTGATTTAAGAAATGGATTTCGGTGACTTGCAAATGATTATAATGCGTATCATTGAAAGGTTTATTAGCTGCCACGCGGATGCTCGGTTTACCCGAAGGTTTATTAGTCGCCACAAGGTCGTGAGGGTCGGGCTTCATTCGACTGGCTTACTATGAGTATATGGTACTAAGACATTGTCGGGTTTCTAGTTAGGTATAACCATTTCATATTTACGGTTATTTTATTTTCATGATTATTTTTACGACATGATGGTTATTATATATATCTTATGCTCAATTTTTATGTCAGGAATAAATTCAGTTATAAGGTTCTTGATAAAGATGCCTGAGCAAATTTTTGAGCATGAATTTCATATCAGTTGATTCGGGGTATGTTCGTTTAGGAATGATTCTAAACTAGGGAACCTCAGTAAAGAGTGAAAGTGAGGTCTTCAGAGAAGGAATGTTCGAAAATAAAAACATTATTTTTCTTATAAATTATGCCACCACCGAGATTTATTATCTCACGCGATTGCTTAAATTTGTTCCCTAGTCCGTAGTTCGTAGGACTCACTCGCGCCAAATTTCCTACATTCCTTTTCTTCAAGAAATGCAAAGATTCAACCTTATCTATCTCCGCCTTTATTTTATTGGACTTATGTATTTTCCTTTGCACTCTAAATTCGCAAACACTCTTAGAATGCTCGATCTTAGTATTGAACTCATATGAGTCTTTATTATGTGTGTTTCAGTGGTTATGACCGATAAGAAGATAGGATCGGCAGGGATTCGAGTCGTCATGATCTTTTATATATTTGAGGTATTATATTAATGCATGTGTTTTACTTTTCTTTCTAAATGGGTTCCATCGATGTCCCTGTGGATTGCACAGTTGGACTTCACTAAAGTGACCACCCGGGGAATCCCGAGGGTATCCTAAGTTCGGTCTTGTCGCCTTGGTATCGAGCCTCCAGTTCTAAATTCCTCGGGTCAGACATATCATTGCAACTCATCCAAAGAGCCAGATACCTTCCTCAATTTTATCCTGAAATTAATCGCTTTCATTTATTCTGAAAATGTTTTTTCTTCCTGATGGCACACAGAGGTAGACGTAGGCCCTAGCAAGCTTCGGTGGAAAGTTCAGATGCACCTACTTATGAGGAGAATCTCGCAAGCATTGCCTGATCACCGAGAGGAGTGGGTTTTATTGTGTTATCATTGATCGCTCAGACTCGAGCAAAGGTTTTGATGGCTCCACCTGATCCCATGGTGGCTTTATCCCCGCTAGATGGCAAAGAGAAGATTTCGGACGAGGTATGCGTGTCCCGGATGAGTGATGAGTCAGATACGGTTTTCGCTGGGGTGGGTGTAAGGCAGGCTGCATGAGAGGACTAGGAAACGCCACACTGGGCACAGCTTCAAGACTGCTTCACACCGAGTTTCGCCCCAAATTATTGAGATTAAGAGGCTAGAGTTTAAGACGCCACCAGTGGTAGCATGACAGCTTCGAGTATGAGCGTAGTTTCAGAGAGAGCCATTTGATTGGCCCCAATTTGTCGCGGATGATAGTCGCAGAAGAGGAGGTTTCTCGATGGATCGAAAGTGAGTCGACAGCTTGGCCTCGTGTCCGATCATCCCACGATAGTCGATGAGACGCTTGCTCTGGGAGGTGGGAGAGATGACTCCCGATACGCCGTACTAAGCGTCGATCATATGATGGATTGCCTTGGGAGCCCTACCGCCGTGTGGATCATCTAAGAAGCGGTAATTTCAGCCTGATCTTCTAAAGGTTGTGAGGATCTAGTGGGATGTATGGGAAAGCCAATGGTGAGTGTGTTCGTAGAGGTGGGACATAATGTGGTTCTGGATTTCAATCGCTGAGTAGTGGCAGCCACTTTCGAGGTCTCGTGGCATCGAGACGGCTCCGTCGACTACATGCTTGTGAGCAAGATTCACGATGACTACGCCAAATGGATAATGTATGCTTTCAAGTGCGTACATGACATTTCAAAGAGGGATCGCCTATCGAGAATCCAGCCGACTAGAGTTCTGATTATGTACTAATTCCAAAGGCTAGTGGGCATGGAGGACCGGATACACAAAGTGTGGCGCACTCCTGTGGTTCCTTTAGCACGGACAAACACCAGAGGCCGAGGCGGGACAGAGAGACGCACCACCGCTGGGGAGGCGTAGTTTATGCTATGACCAGGCAGTGAGTACTGTGCCACCCCGACGCTATGACAGTACATTATCTATTTTGGTGACAATGCATGTGTACTCATCGACCTGTGGGCTACACACTCTTTTATTTCACGTGAGTACGCTGCACGAGCTCCGATGACTCAGCCTTTTGGGATGGTTCGATCAAGCACGCCTACGTGAGAGTCTCACGGCCTAGTCGATGCTTAAGGGTAGCTGTTTACCGAGGGCCAAGTTATGGAAGCAAAGATTTGATATTAATAGATCTTAAGTGGGTCGGATGTGATTCTCGGGATGGATCGCTTGCTTCAAACTATGCTTTAATGGATCGCTTCCGCAGGAGGTGATATTTAGATCTTAATCTGACTACCAAAGAGTGGGGCCTTTCTATGGAGAGCGAGGCGAGCACCTTCAGTTTGACGCTTATTTCGCTTAGATGTTTACTTCAAAAGGTTGTAAGGGTATCTAGTTCATGTAGTCGATTAGGACACTCGTAGTAATAAGTGGGATTAGAGGATGTACCAAGAGGAGGGACTTTCCTGGATGTGTTTCCGACGATCTTCCGTAAGCTCAAGTTTCCGTAACGAGAAATGGGGAATGCATTGATTTAGTCCTTGTACAAAATTTCATTTCTTCACCACTCCATAGAATGGCACCTACGAGTCGAAGAGTCAAGACTCGGGCCTACAAGAGCCGTGATTGGGATTTATTGGGCCCGCATTTCACTGGGAGCACGGGGAATCTACTCAACTTGCTCCGCCCAAAACATGTAGTTTATCATTTTGATCATTTTACACACTCGTGAATCTCTACCTTGGACTTTGTCCCATTTTTCTCGAGTTCACGACCCATTCACCAACACTGGTGAATAAACCATACCCTGCACCCACACTCGACTTGAGGTGATGTGACCGTGCATATGAAATACATGATTGCCAATGCATTTTCCTTCATGTTACATGAATGAATGAACACTACATGAACATTCACAAACCATGGACAATTATAATTTATATACTTCCATGCAAAGCATGTTAATACATCAAATAGCATGCATCAACATAACATATTCACACGCATGTTATTCAAACAAGTTATAACACACAACTAGTCACAAACTGGGACCATTTAATGTGGCACTTCACCGTCCTCACAAACATGAACCAATCCGTTCCCATCATTGTCATTGGCTAAATAAATAACTATAACACCTCAAACTTCAATTTAGTCCAAACCCTAACTCCACAAATTCATGACTTTGTGAAACCGTCATAAACCCATACCCCTTAGTCCCAAGGTCAGAATCCACTTATACGGCCTCTCATGGCCTCCCATAAGCAACCCCTTACCATTTTATAAATTTTTAAAGGAAAAGTGCAAAACCAAGTAGGAAAATATCCTACCTCTTGGAGTTTGTCAAAACTCCAACTTTTTGGTGTCCACACGTAGATCGCCCTGCGTGCACCAACTTTAGTCCTCGAACCATCGAACTTCGACCGCCCGAAAGCCAGGAAATCCTTTTTTTCCCCTTCCTCCTTTCTCCTTTTCCTTCCTTTTCTCTCTACGAACCGTTTTCTTTTTTTTTTTTTCCTTTCTCCCTTTCCTTTCTTTCCTTTTTGCTTTTCTTTTCTTTTTCTCTTTTCTCATCTCATTTCCCTTTCATCTTCTCCTCATTTTCTCTCCCTTTTTGGAGCATACCACTCATTCAGTCAAAGGAGGAAATTTCCACCCCTTTTCCTCAAACCATTTGGGTGGCCATCAATTTTCCTTCTTTTTCTTTATTTCCTTTTTATGACATCATCACCCACATGGCTTCATGTGAGCTATGGTATTCATTTCCCACACATGGCTAATTGTGAGCCATTCCTTCAAGTGGACCACATGGCTTCATTATGTCACTTTTTGGGTGCCACGTGGCATCCCCAACCTTGCCATGTCATCCGACACCCCACACCTCAAAAACGTGAAACTCGACTACCTCGAACTAAACGAATTCGACGCGGGTAGCTAAATCTCACGAGATGATTTCAACGGAGAAGTCTGTTTAGTCATCCGAGATCTAGAAACATTTCGATTTTTCAGCCAAAATTACTATTTTACCCTTTATCCAAAATCATGGATTTTAGGTTTCACATCGCCAATCGACATCAAGGCTATACTCCTCCTTATCAGCTTCCACTCAAAGTAGAAGTCTTATTAACTGGGTGTCCAAATTCAGCCCAAGTGGATTGCACTAGCCCAACCATTGCTTCCTTGATCTTCTTAGCTCTTTTTTTTTTTTTGGATAAGTAAGAATTTATTACCAAAAGGGCAAAGCCCAACAAACAACCAAGAACAATACAAGAAGCCAAAGGCCACCAAAAAAAACGAAAATCGGACAGCACCTCCCTAAAAACATAGGAAAGGGGCATCAGCCGGAATAAAAAACCACCTGATAAAACAACATAAACTAGAAACAACAAATTTCACATCTCGTATTGTGCCACACTAAAACCAAAGAAACAAACATTAAAAAAACTGAAGCACTTCCCACAACCCGGGAGCAGGAAAAAGCCAACCACCAAATGTACCACAACCGAGCCAGCAACCAACACCTAAACTCAATCAACCCTAGACCTCACTCTCAAGACGATCGCTACCTACCTTTTCGACAAATTTAAGATTCCGGAGCCAAAATGCCTGAGCCCAACAAACAACCAAGAACAAAACAAGAAGCCAAGGGCCACCAGAACAAACGAAAAACGGACAACACCTCCCCTAAAAACAAAGGAAAAGGGGCATTAGCCTGATACAAAAACTACCAAATAACACAACACAAACAAGAACCAACAACCCACATCCTGGGCATAGGCCACCCAAAAGCAAAAAAAACAAATAGCATAAACCGGAAGCACAACCCACATCCCGAGTCCAGGAAACGACACCACCCAACAACCCATAACCGAGCACAAACACGACATCACTCCAAACTCAAGATCTGATGACCTCAAGATAAAGAAGGGAAAAGGGCCATCTCGTACATACCTATTCGCAGGTTGTCACTACATTCCTGAAGCTTGTGATTCTGAGCCTGACATCATTACAAATGAGAGAGAAAATAGAATCAGCAGAAAATAAAATGTTGTCATGGACTCTAGCATTTCTGCCTCCATTAAGTGATAAATGGTGTACCCTAAGCAATCCTTAAAGGATAGAGCAAAAGGAGTTACCCTTACACAAAGTCACCCAACGAAATTCGTTCTCCCACCTCCTCGGTAACCTGTATTGCCCACACAGCCTAAGATCTTCTTAGCTCTTAACCTTGTAATTGGTCCATCTGGAACATTTAAGGGATCGTGAACAGTAACTTCACCACTCGATCCACCAAAGGACTCATCATTAGCCATGCTTCCATCACAACTATGGGGGATTGATGCAAGAGCTTCTACAACATAAATTTGGATTTCGATCTTAATTATGGAAAATTCAGATTCGGGAGGCTATGAAACCCTAAAGACACCAAATATGTTTCTAAATCCAAGTACTCGAGTCTTGTTAATATTTTGATTTGGAGTTGTTTTATTTTAGAAAGATTTGTTCTCCAAGTCAAAGTAGTAATTGCTTTATTTAATTCAAAAAGTTTGTTTTCCTAGTAGGAGTTGTTATTTCTTTTTAGGAGTTGCTTTATTTAAGTTAGAAAGTCTTTGTTTTCCAAGTCAAAGTAGGAGTTTCCTTATTGGATTTAGGAAAGTAATGGGCCATATATACCTCTCCCCCCCTAATTGTCAAAACCCCAAAAACAATTTTTTTTATTTTTATAAATACTCACATATAAAATGGAGATAAAAGATTGTTGAGCTCCAAATAAATTTATACAAAATAAGATTGTAAGAGAAAACTTATTATAACATGATGCATCCATTGAAAACCTCATAACATTAATTATACAAAAGGTAGTCAATTCTTGTGAAAACAACCTTAAATTTGTTCTTTCACACACTTTACACATTCTAAATCCCTTGGTTCTCTTAGGATAGCCCACACTAACAAGTGAACAAAAGTGACATATATTACATATTTCATCACAAAGGTGAATTTACAAAGGCCAAAGCCTCAAAATCTCAACACGAGTAAACACTGCACCCAACCACGAACCCAAGCAAAGTTCAATCACTAGTTCTAGTAAAAATCCTCATACCTGCATCTAAGGGTGGAGGAAAGATAGGGTGAGTTCACAACCTTAATGCTTCAATTAAACATATATCAATATGCATGCTAAACATTTGTAACCATAAACAAAGTATGAACTAATATCAAATATGCATGCATGGTTGAATGTCTTCCTCTTTTGCTCATCTCATTCATTCTCTTCAACTTGATCAACAACTTTTACCATTCTCTTCCACAAGATATCCGGGTATTATCGCCAATATACATATATATCATCAATCGTTTCAATAGAAGATCAACCATAATAATGACTATTCTGGGACTATCACCTAAGGGTAGAACCAATCCCGTGTCTTTTGGGACTACAACCTAAGGGCAAGACCAACTCCGTGTCTTTAGGGACTACAACCCAAGGGCAGGATCAACCCCACATGTAAAACCCGAGAAAATTAGAAATTTTTAGAAAAAAAATGGTAAAATAATAATAATAATAATAAATTGTCATAATGGTTCAAGAAAGCTTAGAAAATTCTCTAAATCTCAAATGATGAAACAGACTTCATTGTTGGATTCGTCTCGCAAAATCTAGTTACCTAGAAAATTTTCGTTGAATTCCGAGATAGTCGGATTTTTCATGATTTTCGAGGTAACGAGCGTTTAGTGAGTCACATGGACGAGATTTTTACGAGAATATTGGGAGTTAGGAAATAACTCAAGTTAAGTTCATTTAAAAGCAATTGAACTTGAACTGGAACTGAAAATAAATTGTTTAGGGACAGAAACGGATCCGGACAACTCGCAACACGTGGCGCGATGTGGGCCAAGATTTGAACATTAAAATGAGTTAAAAGGAAATGAAAAAAGAAAAAGGGGGAAGATCCCATTTTCGGCTAGTTTGGTCATGAGAGAGAGAGAGAGAGAGAGAAAAAAAAATTCAAACTTCTCTCTTCGATCCACGGAGTTATGTCCGTTGGAATTCATCGAGCCCAGAATAAAAGTTCATCTACTCGACGAGGGCTACGCGTGGGTACCGAAAACACGAGATTTCGCCGAGGATTCAAGCGAGGAGTTTGGGAAATCAAAGGTTTCGAATTTAGGAAGTGTCCATGGGACTTCCTAGAGTTTCTTCTACGCTCCAAAAGGTAGGGATTCTTCCTACTTTGATTTATTTTCCATTATAGGGAGTGTTTGGTTGAGTTTTAATACCCTAAGGGGTTGTTTGGCTATTTTTTCCCTAAGGCGCTGTTTGGCAAAAAAAATGGGTTATGGGAATAGTGCCCTGTTTTGACCCTTTATGATGTCCAGTTTTTGGGGCTGATTTTAGGTTAGAAAAAGGGTGAATTTGGATTAGCATCCTTCAAAGAAATTGTAACCCTGTATGAGAACTTGATGTTAGGCTTTTGAATCACCAAAAATGGACATCTATCACTCAATTTATGGTCCGTTTTCCGGGATTGCCAGAGGTTGCCCTGTTTTGGTCGAACCTACTGTCCAGATTTTTGGGACTGATTTTTGGTTGGGAAAAAGGGAGAATTTGGGTCAGTATCCTTCAAGGAAATTGTATCTCTATCTGAAAAATTGATGTTAGGATTTTGAATCACCCAAATCAGATCTCTATAACTCAAGTTATGGTCCTTTTTTTGGGACTACTATAGCTTAGGTTGTGTAATGATTTGTGTCTAGATTTTAGGACTGTTAAGGGGCTAGTTTCTGAATTGAGTTCGAAACTATTATGTTATTATGGCTTGTTGTGCGATGTGTTTTGTGGGCATCTTTATGCCACAATTGGTCCTAAAGTTTTAAGCATGTCATTGTTTGAATTGAGTGATGTGCTTGGTGGTAATTGATTGGAGGTCAATTTGTGTGTTCTAATGGATTGACATGTGATGTGTTTGTGTATGAATAAGACCATTGTATGGCTTGTTTGTTAGATATTTGTGGACATGTTATGTCACATCTGCCTAGGAGGATAATGTGTCATCATTTGATCGTGATGACTTGTGGATGTCAATGTATGTGTGCATAAATATGTTGACATGAATTGTGTGATTTATTTGGAAATTGTATGTTAATTGATATAATTGTCCAAATGATGCATGGGTGATATATATGAGTAGAGTTGTCCATATAGCATCCATCATAGATGTGACATGATATATAAATAGGCAATGGCATACTGCTTTGCATTTGTGCACTGGGACATCGCATGAAATGGGTGGTGGACTCAGTATATGTAAGGCTACGTCCCATAGAGTTCCACGGTTTTACGGTATGAAGGAAAATACGTGTGTTGGGAAAAAAAAAGAAGGCAAAATGCCTATTTAGTTGCGGTTAGACATGATCACCAGCGGTGAAAGCTCGTAAAAATGTCGAAAAGGCGTGCGGCGTCCTGTGGTGAGAAACCGGAAATCCGTGGCCCACAAATGTATAAACACACTAGATTTTGATAAATAAAATTGATTTTGGTTATAAAACAAAAAGCTTTTGTTTTGGAAAAAAAAAAGGTCATCGATGGAACATAAATGACGGTTTTCACACTTGGCATATGCATGTGTGAGGGAGTCGATGAGGACTCAGGACATGGGACTGGGTGAGTCACATTCTCATCCATGGTATCGTGAGACATTGAAAGTAGAATGTGTATGTTTTTACTTGAATGTGTGAAATGGCATTGCATGTGCACTTAGGTGGGAAGTAGCCCTTGTAGAAATTATTCTCTATTGGGCATTGCTCAGCCCTCGTGGGACCCCCTTTTAGGTATAGGGAGTGTGTAGGGAGACGTTGCTCACTCGAGGCTATGATTTTGAAGGAAGCCAGGATGTGGCTTTGATAAATATTTTTGTAAACTATATTAGAACAAGCTAGTTTTAATATATGTTATGTATAAGAGTGTTGTAATAAACTCTTATGGACTATTGTGATATAGTTGTATATTGGTAATATGGACATATTAACTCTATGTGGTCATTACTACTTCTGTTGAGGGGATGGGTTATGGTGATACTGTTATACAGGTTGTATGTTGGGAAGAGCTCCCCGAACAAAGGAGACTCTGCCAGATTTGTTTTGAAAATATGGATCCTCAAATGGACAAAATATGGTATCGAAGTTACCCAAACTTAATGAATTCCGCTGGTCGACGCCGCTATCGCTAATTCCCGTGTTTTGGGACGTCACACCACATACCTTTTTCTAGGTGTCTTCCTCGAGGGTTTAGGTATTTTCACTCAAGGACCCGTGGTCCCACATAATAATATTTCGGAAGGTAACATTGTGCTTATCAACAATATCTTCCACCATCCATATAATCTCTGAATAAGAATTGTCACTGCTCGAATCATCCTTGATGCGTAACCAAACCATACCAATAACCATGTCAACCACACAAAAACCATGCACGACAATATGAACATCATGACAAAATAACATGTTCATAAATCCAATCAATTATTAAGATTGCAATGTATTTAATGGAAGCCATCAAAGATAAACAATAGAATGGTATAAAATTCTCACTAATCGGGTCTCCTTTGAGATTCTTCATTTAGACAATTCTTTAAATTACAAGGAATTGAAATAAAAGAATGTAATCTGTGTTGGTGGTAATTTCCTTCTTAGCTCATATTATCATTTTAATGTTGTTAGTTTAAAACCCCAAATTTTCTAACCTTACTTAATGCCTTTCAAATCAAATTTAAGTTATGCATTAACTACTTTATTTTCTTCTAATCTCCATCTATTAGCAATTAAGAGTATATCCGAACTTAATTAATCACATATTTATTTCCAACTAAAGTAACCTAACAACAACCAGCAAAACTTTCTTTACAAAGAACTAAACTCAAATTACTTGTAACCCTAATTAAAATCTAAATACATAATAATGTGATTAATACTAATTCACTTAGTTTATAAACTAAATTTACCATTAACATCCATCACCAACTAATTAGAAACCTAAACTAGCAAAAACCACTACTTATTCTTCTTCCTCACAAAAATGTGCACTTTCTCTCTCTAAACTTCTAGATTTATATAAAAAATGGCTAAGAATAAACACTAATACAAACTAAAACATTTTATTAAGACTAGATCTACCATTAATAACTCTATAGAAATCTAGAAAAAAAAAAAAAAACTTTACTAACCTTTTGTTCTTCAAATGATGCCCTCTCTTTCTCCAAGCTTCCTTCTCCTTCCTCTAACCCCACAATCTTCTTTCACCAAGATAAGGTTGGGAAAAGCTCTACCAACCTTTAAATATCTCCCACTTAGTACAACATGGGTTGGCATGCTTAGAAGTTGCCACCTAACCATTCCCTTACACATTTTGCCCATTACCTCTTTTTCTAGTTATTAGTGTTTTCAGAATCTACAAACTAGTCCCCTTGGGGCTCTCTTAACTAGAATTATTTAAAATGCTAATTTCACTATTTAAGCCAACATTTAATTGTAACTAATCTTAATATAAGATTAATGCATAATAAAGCACAAGATACCTTAACCCAATTTAAGCCTATATTTAAACATATTTAGTTAAGATAAATAGAATAGAAATATTATGATAGTCATATTTATTGATTTTGTTAGTATTGGGTATTACAATGTAGTCTTTTCACAATTCAATTCGAGTTTAATAATATATATATTTTTTTGATGAGTAAGAATTTATTACCAAAAGACAAGAGCCCACCAAAACAACAAAGAACTGTACAACAAACAAAAACCGATGGCCACTAGACCAAACAAAAACCGGACAGCATCTTCCCTAAAAAAATAGGAAAAGGGCTACAACCCGATACAAGAGACCCACCTGATAACACATAAATAATAGAACCATCAGCCCACTTCCTGGGCACATGCCATACAAACAACCAAGGAAAACAACAGCAATAACAAAGGAAGCATTACCCACATCCCAGGAACAGGAAACAACAACCACCAATCAGCCCACCATCCGAGCTCAGCCATGCCAACTCTCTCATAATCAAGCATCCCTGGGGGACCTCAAGATAGAAAAGGGAAAAAGCCATCTCTCGCACATGGATCTCTTCGCAGGGTTGTCAGCCACATTCTGAAAGCTTGTGATTTTGAGCCTGGCATCATTGCAAATAAGAGAACAAATAGAATCATCAGTAGTAAAAAGGTTATCATGGACTCTAGCATTTCACTGGTTTCCACAAAGATAAATCGAGTTCCCTAAGCCAATCCTCTGGGGTGAGGGAGCAAGTGGAATTACCCTTACACCCAATCGCCCAACGAATTCATTCTCCCACCTTCTTGGTAACCTGGATTGCCCACATGCATTCAAGAGCTCCTCATCCGTATTCCAAGAATCAACAAAGAATAAGGCGGTTCCTATCTTGAATATCGGGCCTCGCAAAAACACAAGAGATAGAGTTTATGACGCCCCATTTAGGAGCTTTTGTCTGAGCGGATAAATTGCTCGATAACAAGCGTTATGAAGGCATGCCTTTTCAGAATAGCCCAGAGAACCGTGGCAGTCACGTCAATGCACAGAAACGCAATCAGATGAGTCTAGCACACAAAGAAAACACCTGCTAGATGGAATCGAGCAATACCCAGGTACCAGAGGCAAATGAAGATACCTCGAGTATGATCCGCTGCCAGTAACAAGCGCTCCATCTTATACCTTCCATGATAGAATCAACACAAGCATTCCTATGTAAGGCGGAGTCGTAAAGAATCCTTTTGCCAAAACGAGGAAGGATTGGACCCAGGGGGTTCCAAAAATCATGCCAAAGGAAGGTCCCGACACCATTACACACTCTATGTCTGATAAAGGGTCTCACCCTATCCCTCAACTAAAGAATCTTCTGCCAGCCCCAAGAACATCTCGAAGGAATCTTGGCACTCCAGATATTGCCCTGCCTTAATAGAACCTCCCGCACCCAAGCTACCCAAATAGTCTTTCCTATAGAACAAATTCCATATGTGCTTCATGATAGCAGCATCAATCCAATCCTTTATACGGTAGACCAAGACCCCCCTTTTGGAAGACGCATTGGCCTTCTTTCCACAGGGGTCCTTAACCTATTAAAGGTGGTCAACGAAACTAGGGTAGGTTATTGTAAAGCTTAGGAGGCTAGGCAGTTTTTTAGGTTATTGAAGAAACCCCGATGTGCACAAAGGTGTGTTAGTTAAAGGTGGAAGAAAAGGGTCGAAGCAACAAGAGTTCAACCGATCATCCACTAACTAGCATGAAACCAATCTAACATCAATAGAATTGGACAAAATTTCCAATTTTCAAACCATAGGTTAAGGTAACACAAAAAAAAATGGGTGCGCTTTTTGAACAAATGTTGTATATAGTATAAATGTCTTCAATAAATGAAAACTAGCAAGCCACCGAACATCACAAAAATGGGTCATTAAAATAGTAACAAAATATATGCAAAAGCCATCTTTCTCACTAACTTCCCCCAACCAAATATCTCATGGTCCGCAATGGGGCTCCTGATTGAAAGCTGAAAGGAAGTGTTACCTCCGATGAGATGTGATCGCTTTTCGATAGGAGACTTTGCAAGCTTTCCATCGACACCTTATTCACTCCGTTTGGGCTTCAAATGAATAAGTTAGAAGAAGAAAAGAGAGAAAAAAAAGTGACCAATTAAAGAATTTTGAAAATTTCACCGTCATAAAAATTTCAATCTGGCTATTTTTGGATTCTACACTTAAGCCTTAACTAGCATCAAAACATCTAAAACCCGAGTTCATTTAAGTTTACATTAAAACAAAAATAAAGAAAGAAAATACTGGGGTTTAGCGAGTAATTTTCGCTACCATAAAGGAAATTTTACATGATAATGGTAATTTCACATAGCGAATTTTTCGCTATATTTATTTAAATTTTCGTTTACGTGAAAGAATTTTTCAAAAATAAAATAAAATAAATAATAATAATAAAAAAATTTAATAATAATAATAATTTTTTTTAGAGACCAATTTTTTTTTGTAATAAAAGAAAAATAAAAATTATAAATAAAATAAAATAATAAAAATTAAATAATATATATATTCTTTTTAAGGAGACAAACCTTTTTTTTGCTATAAAAATAAAAACGATTTTTTTATTTTATGAACTTACTGTTCATTGGTTTGTCTTTTCTGGGGAGCCTTCCGTGATGTACCCGCTACATAGCGAATTCCTCGCTTATTTTTAAGTAAATTTACGCTATAATTGCGAAATTTCGTCGCTCTCGACGTCTCCGCATCTTCATTCCCGCTATCGTCGGCCACTTCTTCAATCCAGACTTCAAAATTTCACTTAAACTGTAAACATTAATACAAGAAAAATTAAGAAAAATTGTAGAAAAGTGAAAAACAAGCTAGAACAAATATTAACTTAAAAATTAGAGCAAATCTAAGGAGACAAATTATAAAAATCCAATTAAAATAAAATAAAATGAAATAAAACAAGAAAAATTAAAACAAAAGTGGGGAGATCAGGTTCCCCACAAACCAATTCCTTAGGATTGAGGTCAGCTGGGAACCAAGGAGCTTCTTAGGGAATGCCGAGGTTCCAGTGCTCCAAATCCGAACCAGCACCCGAACCATCCGTCGTGCCATGATATGAGCAACCCGCTACTTTGATGTAGTGGCAAGGTCAGGCAATGGCCACTAACTTCCTAAAATTTTGTAGCATGGGCAAAGACAAATGTGGGGTGGCTTTGGAGACGGGTGTTTCGGTGTCGGGTATGCTCCAAGCATAGGCAAAATGTATACTGGGCCGCTGGAGGGGGCCAATGCGTTGGGCTGTGTGGTCTCGCATTATGTGCTGGGGTTCACTCTGCATGAATTGTCAAGGACATGCTGGGGGTTCCTTCCTCTTCCTTCCTCCGCCCTCCCCGGCTCTTCCCGGCGCCTCAGATTCCACCGGTTCCCGCATAAATTCCCTCCCGAAGCCGCTGCAGTTGAGTTTGCTCACCCAAAACAGTGTCAATGCACTCTCCGATTTCCTTCCTCTTGATGATCATGCTGCTGGGCAAGCCTTGAAATGGAGTAATGCAGGTTATCAATTTTCTTATCCATTTCACTTTGAAGCCGATCTAATCTTTGGTCCAGGGAGTTCTCCACAGTATGGATTTTTTTTGACTCAATTGGGCATTGAATTTCTTTTGTTCTTCCACAGCATCACCCAACAGTTTGGTAAGGTCTAGAATTGCTTGCTCAATTGGGGAGATTGGCTGTGGTGGTTGAGGCTGAGACAAAGAGGCATACCGTGGATGTGGAGGAGGTGCATAAGTCAGGGTAACCCCCGTAGGAGGGTGTAACTGGTCCATTGGTCTCTATTCTCATAAACCTACATGGGTTTACCATGTGCTTGCTACCACGCATGGAAGGTTCCTGTAATCCCTCATTGACATGTATGCTCTAGGGTTTCTTTCCACCAAATATTCACTATATTGTTCTCCCCCTAGGTGTTCCATTTGATCACAGGGATGGGTTTTCTTCGTACAAATGATTTAAGTAATGTCAAAAATGGTGAATTTGGTTTGGATTTTAAGGTGGTGATAAAAACAGGGGGTTGGTGGTTTGCAAACTGAAAATAAAATGAAGAAAAATAAGAAAAAGAACTCCTTGAAGCATTGTGCTACGGGTTTTAGGTCCTAAGGCAACTGAGAGGTCCCCGGGTTCATTTCCTCGTATTAAGGAGGATGACATATAGTCATCTCCCGAACAGGATCTTCATTTAGCTTTAAAAACTAAACCCTAATAATTTTCCTTTTGATAAAAAGAATTTATTTAGCATTTATGGTTCCTTCAGTGAAAATCTATCACCCGACTCATCCTACAATGATTCAGAATGGCAACTAATGAATTTAAAGTGGATTCACATTACATCCATCATCTCAAAAGATTACCAAGTATTGATCAAAGAGGATGCATCTACGCGAAAATATAACCCCCTTAACCTACTCCGCGGCTCGTAAAGAGCAACTAATGGATATCGCGTATCTAAAGCTAAGAATACATCGAACCTAAAAGCTTGGGTCGGCATCGCTGTTAAACCTAGAGTTGAAAATTTGGGAACCAAAATGTCAAAACCTGCTGCGTGAAAAACAAGGGAACCACCAGCAGCCTTCCGATCCTGTACCCAACAACCTTCCACTTCAAGGAGGAAAGGGTTTTAGTCGCTCATCCTCCAAGTTGTCATCCTTGGAGGGTGTTTGGCAACCAAGAAAGTGAGAGAAAGAGGAGAGAGAAGAGAGAAAATGAGGGCCAAAAATAGGGGCCCGTATATTTCCTTCCAAATCAAAGTGTCCCTAGGTCAACAATGTATTACAATGGCTTATATAGCCTTACAAACATGTGAAATACCAAAATAACCAAACTAGAATAATTACAGTGAGGGTAGAAATGAGAAAAACAAAAAACGGAGTCGTTTGGATCACAAAAACACGATGCAGAGAATTTCGCTATGCACAGTAATTTTCGCTATATAGCAAAAATTTCGCTATCATAGCGGCTCTTAAGATATAGCTAAAAATTTCGCTATGATAGCTAAATTGTAACCAGCTAAATCTCGCACTGCTCATCGCTATTGTTCCATTGCTCCTTGCTGCTACTCATCTTATTCATGTATTTTTGCTTTCTTTTCCTCTTTATGATATTCTTTTCTTCTGATTTTTGATCTGTAATGCTAAGTCTAACCAGAATTCTTCATGCTTGGAATGACTCGACAAACTTAGCATTAAAAGCTTGCAAAAACTGCAAAATTAGCCACAAAATATGATCAGTAGTACAATAGGGACCCGAGTATGTCAATTGGGTTAATTATAACAATTATTATACAAAAAGAACTCAAAACCTATTAATAAATAGGGTTCAAAATAGCACTTTTTGGGCACTAATCACTTCCAAAGAGCCAAGGTAGCCTTGTTGCCGCACTTGAATGTGTTAGTAATAGTGCTCTAGGCATATCGTATGGACATGGTATTTTGACTATTTATGAGAATTAATTATTATGATGATTTGGAAAATGGATGTTAAAACTGCGTTTCTTAATGGAAACTTACTTGAGGATGTGTACATGACACAACCTGAGGGTTTTGTACAACCTAAGAATTCTGATAAAGTATGCAAGCTTCAAAGATCCATTTATGGTTTGAAGCAGCCTCGTGAGTTGGAAATCTCTGCTTTACGAATCATCAAAGGGCTCGATTTGTCAAAAATGAAGACGAGCCTGTGTTTATAAGAAAATTAACGGAGCGCACTGTATTTTTTGGTCTTATATGTTGAAGACATTTTACTCATTGGGAATGATATCCCTTACCTCAAGTGCACGTCAAGTCTTGGTTAGGGAATTTGTTTCTCAATGAAAGACTTAGGCGTGAGCCGCCTATATCCTAGGGATAAAGATCTATAGAGATAGATCTAAGAGGCTGATTGGTCTAAGTCAAAGTACTTACATAGACAAAGTACTGAAACAGGTTCAGTATGCAAGATTCCAAGAGAGGATACTTGCCCATGTCTCATGGTAAGATTCCTTATGCCTCAGCAATATGATCTATCATGTATGCCATGCTGTGCACTAGACCAGATGTATCTTATGCTTTAAGCATAACGAGTAGATACCAGTCAGATTCCAATGAGAGTCACTGGACAGTTGTAAAAAACATTCTTAAGTATCTGAGAAGGTCTAAAGATATGTTCTTAGTGTATGGCGGATTAGAAGATGATCTGGTTGTAAATGGTTACACAGATGCAAGCTTCCAATCTGACAAACATGATTTCCGATCGCAGTCGAGATATGTGTTTTGTTTAAATGGTGGTCCAATTAGCTGGAAAAGTCAGCAAAGAATCGTTGTCGATTCTACAATCGGGCCGAATACATTGCAAAAGATCTGATGCAAGAAAGGAAGCGCTTGGATCAAGAAGTTCATTAATACCTTGAAGTGGTTCCTATCATTACAAATCTCATGATGTTTATCAGGACAATAATGGTGCTATTGCACAAGCAAGGAACCTAGATCACATCACGATCCAAACACATTCTTAGGCGTTATCATCTCATCTGAAATCATTGAGAGAGGTGACGCATGATATGCAAGAGTTCCAATGCATGATAATGTTGTTGATCCATTAACTAAAGTTTCTACACAAGCAAAGCATGATCACATGCTAGGTTCATGTATTAGATACATCACTTAACGGGCCTAGCGCAAGTGGGAGATTGTTAGTAATAGTGCTCTAGGCCTATCGTATGGACATGGTATTTTCACTATTTATGAGAATTAATTATTATGATGATTTGCATGTTTATTGTATATAATGTCCTTGAATAATATTATTAATTATTCTAAATGTCCCTAATCGGTTATTGTTATAGGAATAACAATGAATTAAGATTAGCATAAAGTTTGATTGATATTCACGGGATGAATATGTATGAGATACAAATCAAATTTATATATATTTGTTGAGAAAAATATTGACAGAATTGCCTTGAGATTAATACATGGATCAAAGTCATAAGTTAATCTCTAATAGTTGTGTCATTAAACTTTGACCTCGAGATCGCTATAGTTCTCAACATAAGGAATATCGTTTTGAGATAATCAAACGCTGTCTTTAATCTTGATGACTATAAAGGTTATACTTGAACATAGTAATAAGAATTATGTAGTGAGATATGAGCGATTAAAATGGAATTGGTCCCTCTTATTATAAGAGAGATATCTTCAGGTCCTCGACAATCGAGACCGAGAAATGCATGAGACAGGTTTCAAATGAATTAATGGAGATTAATGTCATTTGTTTAGTCAATCTAATTGGGTTTCGAGTAATCAAAGATAGAACGATATAAGGTTAACTTTGTCCATGCCTTATATTCTATCAAGATATCATGAGACAAAAGGATTATGTCATTAGCTATATTAAGGTTTTCATTTAACCTTGGTTGCCTTTGCCTTCACGCGGCCGGGCTGTGGGTGTGGTGCTCCTTCCTGCTGTGGGAAGTGTGTTTGGTTTTTTGTTTTGTTGTCCTTGGTTGTTGTTGGTTGTTTCGGGCTGTGGCCTTCTCCTTAGTTTTAGGGGAGGTTCTGTCCGTTTTTCTTTTCTTTTGGGCCTTGGGCTCGTGTATTCTTTGGTTGTGGGGTTTGCCTTTTGGAAATAAATGCTTATTTATCCAAAAAAAAAAAAAAAAAAAAAAAAGGTCAGTTCTCGATTAAGTGAGATTTTCATTTAACTTGGGTAGTCATAATGTCTTGCTAGAGGCCACTTATGACTTGTAGGATCAAAATGTGATTTAGGCCTATTGCCAATGTTAATTGAACTTATAGGGTCGCACATTAAGAACAAATAATAACGGTTATGGAGCCACTGTAGTAATTTAAAAATGATGAAATTATTTTAAATTAAAAATAACAATTAGTTGTTATTTAAATTCAAATTTTAATTTTGAGAAAGTTTAAATTTGTGAAACGGTTATGTTCGAACTATGTTTTGTGAATTTAAATTGTTGATTAAATTCGAATTTAATTTCAGAAAGTTTAAATTCGTGAAACTGCTATGTCTTGGAACGATTATGTTTGTGAATTTAAATTATTTAAATTCGAATTTAATTTTGAGAAAGTTTAAATTCGTGAAACGGTTATGTCTTGAATGGTTATGTTTTGTGAATTTAAATTGTTATTATTTAAAAGAGTTTTAAATATATAATAATATAAAATTCATTTTTGACTTAAACCCTAGCAGACTTATATAGATATATATATATGTGAGACATATATATTTTTGTAGTAGTCTTCTTTTACTCTGAGAACAACCAAAACAGAGAGAAAGAAAAGAAAAACCCTAATTTCGTTTTGAGAAGACGAACCTGAACTAGCATTCAACAAGATCATTTATTATTTGTTCGTGTGTGGATACTTGTAGAGGGTGGTCGCAAGCCAAAGGCGCACTTTGAAGATCCGACAAACCAAGACGTTGCACTTTGAAGGCTTGCGACCGATCTACAAGAGGTAAGTTTCATTTACCCTTCCTTCGATTTTTATGAAACGCATGTGATCCTTGGTGGGTTAAAGGATAAAAATTTTTAAATTCCGGGCCGCAGCTATGTTCCACCGTATTGATATTTCGCTTCATAACCCAACAGAATGGACTGTTGATCATGGATGAGAAGCAGCCATGCTTTATGGCCGGCATCAGCAAGTCGCCTAAGAGACCTTCAAGGGAGAAGACCTTGTCTGCCTTGCAACTCGAGAAAGGCCTTAGGTAGGGCGAGCACACATATGTGGCGGCAATGATCGAGATCAAGCCGGACAAGCAAGTCGAAGTGCTAGATGCCATAGCCCCCCTATACTGAGAAGATTTGCCGATGTTATGCCTCCCGAGTTGCCGAAGAAGCTGCCACCGAGAAGGAAGACGAATCATTAAACAGAGCTCGTGCCAAGGTCGAGACCTCCTGCCCAAGATCCTTATCGGATGACTCACCCGTAGTCGAGAGAGTTGGCAGCAAATTTGGACGGAGTTGCTGGATGCGGTCTCCGTCCGTACCTCCAAAGCGCTGCATGGAGCACCAGCCAAGCTTCGGGAAGAAGCAAAGACGGGACGCCCGATGTGGGACACGGCACTACAAAGTCTCGATCAAGAACAAGTATCCGATACCTTTGGCTATGGAACTGTTCGATCGATTCAGCAAGGCCGAGTACTTCACCAAGCTAGATTTGTGATCAGGATATTGGCAAGGCGCGTATCAAGGGACAATAAGGCAAAGACTACACGTAACACTGCATGGAAGTTTTGAATTTTAGTTATGCCTTTGTTTGACTAATGCTCCCGCTTACATTTTGTAACCCATGAATGATGTCCTATTCTATTTCCTCGGATTCATTCTTGGTAAGAGACTGACGCATATAGTGATCTACAAATGACTCTAGAAGATCACGTGGTACACCTTGAGATGGTGCTTGACAGACTGAGGCAGAACCAGTTATATGTCAAGAAAGAGAAGTGTGAGTTTGTCGCATCAGATCAAGTTTTTGTCATCCGATTTCAAAGTCCGAGATAAGGATGGATGGAGCCAAGGTGGCGTAATTCGAGATTTGCCACTCGACTCAAGGTGACAGACTCGAATGCCTCTACTTAGGAAACTACTATGTGAGATTTATACCGGCTATTCCAAGATAGCCGCTGCTCTCACGTAATCTTTTGGAAAAGAGGAAGTCGGAATGGGATGCAGAGTGCCAAGCTTCCTTCCAAAAGCTCAAAGATACCACCAAAGCCGCTTTTAAGACTCAAGCCGACTGAGTCATTGCCAAAGTGCATACTTCGATGCGCTTCTGACAAAGGCTCTAAAGCGGAGGCCGGTGCAAGAGGGGTATCCAGAGTATCTGAGAGCCTGAAGTTGAATGCGCTGAGGAAAGCAGACAACGCCCATGAGAAAGAGATGATCACACATCCATTGCCTGAGACCCAGCGCCACCCATTTGATGGGGAACTCTGTCCGTAGTAGTGATTGACAATGTTGCCAACACCTTCTTCACAACTCAGAAGAAGCTTACTGCTAAGCAAGCTCGATGGTAAGAGTTCTTGGCCGACTTTGATTTCGTGTGGGTGCACAAGCCGGGTCGACACAACCAAGTGGAAGATGCTTTGAGTAGGAAGGAAGTTGTAAGTTATGTGGGATCGCTGGTTTAGCTAGATGCATTTCAAACAAGAAGTTGACTCGAGCCGCACAAGACTCGGACAGACAAAAGCTGGTAGATGCGATACACCACGAGGCGACATCGGCTCAAGAATGAGTTGTTTACTTCGTAGGAGGGAAGTATGTGCCTTCTCGAGCAAGCCAAGACAAGAGTCGGCCGGCTGAAAACACATGATTTAATGGGCTAGTCACCCAAGAAAGGAAAGAACTTTCGTGACACGCTGCATGGTCTTTCTATCAGTCGCAGATGAAGGGTAGAAGACGTGCAAGATATTTCAAGACATGCCATGTTTGTCAAGCTGACAAGACCGAGCTGATATGTGCTGAGATTGCGATAAATTTCATTCATTCCTCGAGAAGCCATGACGTTGTGCATCAATGGATCATCATCGGTCGGAAGTATTACTCGCATCAGTTTTCGTGGTGGTATGAAGCCGGGCATCGCTCTTCATCCCGTGCCCGAAAGTGGGTCCAACAAGAAGCACGCCATTCTCTGAATGTTACTGTGAAACATTTTGGGATGCCTAAGGAAATAGTGAGCGATCGAGATACAAGGTTTACAAAGGGTGTTTCGTCGAAATGCTTTAATATGCGCGGGCATTAATGCGTTCTCGATCATGAATCACCCTCGCATCGATGGTCGACAGAGAGAGTGAACTTCAAATCTGAAGAGTATTTTGCGCCACTCGTGACAACCCCGAAATTGGTTGAACTTCTAGAGCCTGCCAGCTTGTCCTGCCAATTTGCAACGGTCTCACCACAGTGTATGAGCTCGAGGTAGCAATCGGGTTCCAAATGACGCACGCCCTTCGAATGCATCATACAGAGCAACCTAGAAGTAGCGTGAGCCCAACTGTGTACAAGTTTGCAAAGTCTCGGCAAGATTTGCTTGATGAAGCTAGAGACAGCCTAGAGAAGGCAAGTAGACGCATGAAGAAGTATGCGGACAAAGGCAGGAGACCTTTGGAATTTGAGCAAGGGGAGATGGTTATGTTGAAGCTAACTCCTCAGATCTGGAAGAAGATCAGAAATAAGCACTTTCAGAGAGGTTTGATTCTGAAATATGATGGACCCTTTGAAGTTGTGAAGCGTATTGGGAACGTGGCCTACAAACCGGTTACCAGAGGTCAAGCTTCACCCGACATTCCATGTAAGCTTCAGAAGCCTTATCACAATGATCCTAATCCGGATGTAGTGTGAAGCAAAGTGAACTCGCCTATGGGTTAGAGTTGAGTTCAAAGAAAGAGATTGCAAGCATCCCGCAGATAGGAAGATGGGGAACAGAAAAGAACGCGGACCGGTTTAATTCATTGGAAGGGGACGCCCGCCGCTGGAGGCAAGTCAGAAAAGTGGTGCATTACGGCAAGCCAAGATCGGGATCCTGAGTATGCTGTCAAGTAAACGAGGACGTTGAATACCTCTAGTGGGGGAGGGTTTGTCAGCCCCTCGACTAGATAACACGAGTCCCGTGCGGCATGATGGCACTGCCTTGGCCCCATGGCCCGCCTAAGGGAAAATGAGCAAGGCAAAGATGGGAAACGAGTGTCCGGAGGCACAAAGCGTGAGCCAAGCACGCACATGAGGGAAGGCAAGCAAGTAATACGGCTGAGACGCGCACAGTGGCTGTTGGTTCGTGCAACAGTAGGTGTTATGAATCAACAAAATCTATACCTAAGTTGCTACGATCGCCATACCAGAACTACCGCAGTATGATAGCGGCTCTAGGATCGAACACGTGAATGGGTTTCGCCTGCAAATGACTTGTATAATGATTCAAAATGGTGAGGTTTATTTGGATTCGATTTGCATAAAAAGTGTGGTTGTTGTTGTCACTAAGCTAACTGAAAGCAGTTTAAAATAAGATGTAAAAAGAAGACCTGAAGTTCAATACTAGTTTGGTATGACGGGGTTGTGTGGGTGTCTTCGGGTTATTTCGCATTAGGCAATGACATATGGTCATTTCCAAACCGGATCTTTTGTTTAACTTTAAAACCAACCCTTAGTAATATTCCGGTTTAAACCATAGCATTTATCGAGCATTTAATGTTCCCAAGAATATAATAAAGATTAACTACTTTCAAGTGGCTCGTGAATGACATCTAATGGATCAATGTATTCAACAATAAGAACATTGAACCCTAAAGCATGCCAAGTATTGACCAAAGAAAATACATTAAATAACATTTAAACCTAGTTTTAAGTTTGAACACAAATACGCACTCAGCTTCATGAAAACAGAGGAACACCTCGCAACCCACATCAACCAACCTAGCAACCCTCCTTCAAGGATTCGAGGCTTGTTGAACATCCTTGAAATGTCATCCTTCAGTGGGTGTGTTTGGCACTTAGAAAATGAGGGAAAGAGGAGAGAGAAGAGAGAAAATGGGAACGACCGTAATGAAACTACACGCGAATTAACAGTTATGAAATACAAAGTATTCAGAACATGGCTTATATAGCCCCACAAACATGCGAAAATACCAAACTATCATAAATAATATGATTACATTGAGGGCAAAAGAGGAATTAATTAAAATGGAGTCGTTTGAATCACAAAAAAAACGTTGAAGAGAATTTCGCTATGCACAGTAAATATCGCTATCATAGCGAAATTTCGCTATGTAGCGAAACTTCAACATATAGCGAAAATTTCGCTATGATTGCGAAAATTTCGCTATCATTGCGAAATTTTCGATATGTTTGCGAAATTGCCATTCTCCACTGCTTGCTTCCTGGTTCCTCTAGCCTGTATTATGCATATTCCAGCCTGCTATTTCTTCATCCCAAGCTTGATGAAATTGACAACAAACCATACGAACTCGGCATATATCAGCTCAACTTCGATGCCAAGCTTGAAATGATGGAAAAGGTTTACGAAACCCGCAAAACTACCAAAAACAACCTTGAAACAAAATCAGTAGTACTAAAGGACCTATACATGTCAATCAGCTTAAATAATATGATTAGTACGCAAAAGCACTCAAAACTTATCTTAAATAGACTCAAATAGTACCCCTTTGGGTACTAATCACCGTCACGGCACTCATGGCTTGTAGGGGCTTAGTGGCGTGGCACTCGAGGCAAACTAATCAAAGGTGGGAATGTCAGCAATATATAGGCAGAGAGCCTTGGGTGACAAGCTTCCTAATCCGAGTGCAACAAGGATTCCTACAGCCTAAGGAGTCCTATGAAGGAAGGACTCCTAGCTGAAGGACTCTCGGGAAGGACTCTACCCTGGGGCGAGCACTCCTGCCGGGTCGAACTCCTAAAGTGGAAAGACTCCCAGGCGAGAAGGTCTCCTAGGCGGGAAAGACTCCTGGGAGGGGAGGACTCCTACTTCTAGTGGGAATTGCGTGGCTGTGTATAGGAGTTTCATTCAGTTAGGACTCCTAGATCGGGAAGGATTGCATTGGCTTGCTGGATTGAAGACTAGAGTTGCAGGACTCAGAGCCACATCATCAGACTAGGGATTGCCATTGAGCATCCAATATAAATTGACAACAGTTTTCATACGAACCTTCGACATATATCACCAATTTCGATGCTGCTTGAAATGATGGAAAAGGTTTACTTAAACCTCGCAAACTACCAAAACAACCTTTGAAACAAAATCGCAGTACTAAAGGACTCCATACATGTCAATCTGGCTAATAATATGATTAAGACGCAAAGCACTAAACCCATCTTAAATAGGACTCAAAATACACTTTTGGGTACTAATCACACTTAATCGACACATTGCTAGTCCTTTAGCAATGCTAAAATAATAAAGGACATGCAAAAAGGTGCTTTTTGGTAAAAGGTGATTATGTTCAAAAGTGTTCAGACAAGTGAGGATTACTTAATATGAAAATTTTGACTGCACAAAACCATCATGAGAGAACAATTGCCATATAGGTCAAGTTTCAGTGGGCAAAGATTAATTCTAAGGAAGTCAACCTGAACTTCCACCAAAATCTAAGTGTTTTTAGGTAACCAATTTGAACCAATAAGCTGCTAAGCTATTCCCTCCCCCCAACCAAGCTACTGCCAGGACCTTAAACTGATGACCAACCTAAATAGATTCGGAAGACTTTTTTTTTTTTTTATTTCGACATTGTAGGTGCAATGCTGAAAACTCGATTTCACTAAAATCCGTAACGGGGTCCACCGATGACTCCCAACCAATTGAGGTTTAGGGCATCAAGTCAAAAGGATATGTCGACCACTAACTCTTCAGGTTTCACCCCGGACTTCGAATGATTTCGAGAATCCAGCACCTACAACTCGCTAAACTCCACCCATCCACCCCGTGTAGCGAACACTAAGTCGGTGACTCCCAACCAATTGGCTTAGGGCACCGAGCTTCAAAGGCTTTCGCCATATACCCCTCAGACTGTGTTCGGGTTTCAAGGTAAAGTGTCACGGCTTTTCATTCTCTTTTTCTCCTTTCTTTTTCTTTTTTCTTTTTCTTTTTCTTTATAAAAGACTCATTGGTATGCTTTTATGGGTAACCTAATCCTATTATGGGACGTCAACGAATCTAAGACTGGTTTTACAAAGTAAAAAGAGGTATGCAGCTTCTCAACCTATTGATGAAAACTGATGTGCACTGCGTGTGATTAGCTAAAGGCGGATGAACAAGGTTGAATATTTTGGAATCTCAACCAACCAAAAATTTAATCATGCATGGAACTATTCTAGCATTATGGTAGCATACAGTGCTTAAATTTTTCAACTCAAGGTAAGAGCAGAAACGCAAAAATATAGGAGCAAAAATGGTTTGCAAAAGTGTAGAAAAATGTAAATACTGTTATAAAGCTTTTGATATAACTAAAGTGGCTAGTACAAGCTTAACATAGCTAAACACAATACATACTAATCACAGAAGATCACCGCTTTACTATTGGCTAATACATACATACTAAACAGTCCTATACAAAACAAGTAGGCAGTTGATAAAGCTAAAACAAAACAAAATGTGATAGATGATACTTCCAACTCTAACTTTCCACCCCAACCAAAGTATAACCATGTCTCCACTAGGTAGGGATCGGAAAGCTAGAGAAGGGAGTGCGACCACCTCACTCTCATGGTGGTGTAGACGCCTGAGATCTCGAAACCGCAAATACATACCGCTAGCACATCCAAGGAGGTCGCTGAAACGGATACTACTTCACTGATCATGGCAAGGCTGTGCAGCTCTATCTCGTTGACTAGCGGGAGACCAAGGTGGCTTTGAATCTGAATAAGCATGGCGTGATTTTGCGCGAGAGTGACCTCTGCCATCCGTCGGCCACCGCTGTGACCGCATCCAAACACCTAAGAAATCTCGAAGTACTCAGATGTGTTCCGTGGCCTCGCGATGCGGGAGGATGCAGCTAACAAATGGAGTAGCTGGGGCAAGAGGAGGTGGAACTGGAGGAGATAAATGTGGAACTAAGGTCCTCTCCACCTCCACCTCGAGAACAGGTTGCTCACCCCTCGGCAGGTCCTCTGCATAATCATCCACAACCTCCTCCTGCTGCTGTAGAATAAAGGAGAGTGGTATAGATAGAGACCGCTCGATGGACAAAACTAGAGGACAACTTAGCTGCCGCTCTATACGTGGCTTCTCCGGGAATCCCAGATTCTCCAAGACTCCAGTACAAGAATCCTAAGATCAACAGGGAATAGCTCGCTCGAGCCAGTCCTTTCGTGGACTCTTCTCTCGAAGTGTAGTAGCGCGGTCATTACAAGCTCGACGGGGCTGAACTAGGACCCCTCGGATATATGGTACAGAGCCTCAAGTATAGCTCCCCTGTGTTATACATAATGCTGAAGTGGGAACAGGTTTGTCCAAAGTACGTGGTCCGCGAGAAGCATCTCGCAGTGGAAAGTCACGTCAAGAGAATAGGGCCCGCCGCGGGTATCTCGAAATAGAAAGCGAACCATCTCTGTGTGATGGTCGAGGCCACCGCCGATAGTCTCGGAATCTCGCCAACTACTAGCAGTGTTCCAGCAACCGTGATATCCGCTGCTCCTGAGGTTCTCGTGGCGCTGTCATCTATGCCGAATTAGTTATGAATCGACCGGCGCTCCCGGATGTCATGCATGATAAAATTCAAGCTCCACCCAGGGATAGAAAAAGTGCCTCGGAGTCATGAATGGCAGCAGTGAATATCGCTGGATCAACCGCATCGACTCTCTGAATCGCTGGTCCGCTGTCAATGCTGGTATGTCGTAGTATGACTCTCCATGGAAGTCTCTGGCACAAAGATTGACGTTCCTGAACGGACACAAATGAACATCGGCGCCTAACTGCCGGGGACAATGGATTTGATGAACTCGGAGTAGCTGGAGGAGGCGTAGGCTCGGGCCTAGACCACGAGACTCCCCGGGCCAGATGTCCGAGCCCGCTTGGAAGGCGGGGCTCTCCGGGGTGGTCTCGGATGCACAGGAGAAGGGGGCCGAGGTCCCACCCGGGTCCGTATCGCTCGACGGGGGCTCGTAATCCCGAGCCCCTCGAACAAGGCACGACCTTATATCATAGCTGTGGCAGGGGCCAATGCAGGAGGTGTCTCTATAACCTGAGCCGAAGAGTGAGCAAATGAATTTCGATGTGCAAGACCATCTCTAAGGGTATCGAACTGACCGGGCCTATAATGATAGGTTCGCGGTACGAACCATGTCCAAGACTCAAAGTACAACAGAGCGACGGCCGCAACGGCCGTATTAGCACGGGTGGCAAGGACCGTGGGTGTATGGCTCCTGGCCTGCGCGTGGGCGGCGACGGTGACTCGGCGGTACGTGGGCGCTACCGCACATGACTCGGGCGCAGGCGATCGCGGGCGTGGCCGTGCGCATGGTGGTTCTGGGTCGCATTGGTGATGGCAAGGGCGCACGACAGCAGAGAAGCAAAGCGCGGTGGCACGGCAAGGGCTTCGCCAGCGCGTCGCGGTGTAGGGGCGTGAACGCAGTGGCACCCGGAGGGGCACCCGCTTTGGGGCGACTCAAGAGAAGGATCGAACTGAATCAATGAAAATGAGGCTCTGGGAGGGCTTTTTATAAATATGTTTGGCATTTCAAAGGCCTCCCCGAAAGCCGAAGAGCCGAAGGGCAAAAATTTCACAATTATAGCGAATTGTATGCCCTGCATCACATATATTCTGCAAAAAAAAAAACAAAAAAAAAAAACTAAATCAATTTAAATAAATTAAAATAAAATAAATAAAAATACAAATAAAAAAAATAAAATAATAAACTAAAAATTGACTTTAATTAAACTAAAATCAAAATTTGAGTCAGCTTGATCTCGCGTGAGACCAAAACCAGCCTCGTGGCTAGAATTTCATTCACGGAGGATCAAGGAGGGGGATCTCCTCCGTTCATAGCAGGTCAGGCAAGATAAAAATTTCACTCTCTACCCATTGACCTTGAACACTCTATTATCCTTTTGGTTGAGCAAATCTACCGAGCCATTGGGGTATGCCTGATGAATGATGAATGGTCCGATCCATCTGGATTTAAGTTTGCCCGAAAAAAGGTGGAGTTTGGAATCATACAGGAGGACTTGGTCCCCCTTTTTGAAGTTCTTGCAAGTTATCATATGATCATGCCATTTTTTCGATCTTTCCTTTGCAATCTTCGAGTTCAAGTAGGCATCATTTCGTAGGTCCTCCAACTCATTGATCAAGGAATCTTTTTGAGTCCCACTCTACTTAAATCCATGTTCAACCTTCTTGATCGCCCCACCATGCTTGGAGATCGATTTCCACCGAAGATGGCATGCTTTGCCATAGACTAAACGATACGGGGACATTCCAAGAATCGTTTTGAAAGCTGTTCTGTAGGCCCACAATGAATCAAGCAATTTGAGGGACAAATCTTTTCTGTTGCTGTTCACCACCTTCATTAGAATGGTCTTCTTTATCTCCTATCGGGCAAGCTCTACTACCCACTTGTTCGATGATGGTAAGTGGGTAGCCAATTTGTGTTTAACACCATATTTAGCCATGAGGTTTTCGAAAGACTTGTTACAAAAGTGTGAACCCCCATCACTAATAATGGCTTTTGGTACCCCAAACCTAGAAAAGATGTTTGCCTTCAAGAATTTGAGCACCACCCTGTGGTCATTGGTTTTGCAGGGGATTGCCTCAACCCATTTAGATACATAGTCTACCCCCACCAATATGTATGAATGCCCATAAGGCATAGGGAAAGGTCCCATAAAATCGATGCCCTAAACATCAAATAGCTCAACTACTAAAATTGGGTTTAGGGGCATCATATGACGGCGAGACAATTTCCCAAGCCTTTGGCATCTATCACATATTCTATTACTCAAGAGTTCTTTTGAAAAGAGAAGGCTAGTAGAAACTAAACCGCAAAGACCTTCATTGTCGCTCTCTGAAAGCAAAGTGACCAATTACGCACTCTCATGGCAGCATGAATTCTCGCTTCTTCTCGTGCACACACTTCCTAATTATCTGACATGCACAAAATTTAAACAAGAAAGGTTCTTCCTAATAATAGGAATGGATATTCGCAAAGAAATACTTCCTATCTCGCTCTTTCCAATCGCCTGGAGTTTCCTCCCGCTGCTAGGAATTGGTACGTGAGCATACTCGGTGGAGCATTCTCCAATCGCATTAGAGATTCTTCAGAAATCTATCGGCTGGATGGGGCTATGAGTGTCGCTGGGCTATGGTCAACTTCGAAAGATGGTCCACACAACATTCTTCACCCTTGTCCTTAATTTGCAAATTGAATTCTCGCGTAAGAACCCATCGGATAAGTCTTGCCTTGGCATTTTGCTTGGTTAGGAGATATTTCAAAGCGGAATGATATGTAAAAATGACTATATCGCACTCCAACCAAGTATGCCTCGAAATTTCCAGTTCAAGGCATGTAATTCATTGCCAACAATTCTTTCTCCAGTAGTATAGTTCCTTTGTGCTTTTATTCAAGGTTTTGCTGTATAATAGACTACATAAGGTTTTCCACCCTTCTTGTCCAAGAACTGATCTAATAGCAAAGATCACTGCATCACACATCACCTCAAAAGGCAACTGCCAATTGGGTGCCCGTACTATCGTGCAAAGTGTCAAATGGGACCTCAACTCTTCAAAGTTTTGACAGCCCCGTCCCAAGAAAATCTAGCATCTTCTCAAGCAAATTATAGAGGCGAATCTTCGAAAAGTCCCTTGATAAACTCCCAGGAACTATGAACCTAAACTAAGACACAGTAATATATACAAAGAGAATTCACCAAGACTTGTGATTTAGGATCACAAGTGTTCATCAAACATCATATATTCCACTTAGGCACCGTAATCCCTAACGACGCCATTTGATTCGTAAACGTAGGGTGATCCTAATCAACAATATTTATATCCTAAATTCCTCCTATCGTCAGAAGTAAAGCTACCGCAGATAAATGCTTCTAGGGTCAATTGTGGACGCAGTTTTCTCAGACAAATGACTAACAAGGAGGCTTTGTACCAGCAATTTCACCTGATTTCAAGGTTTGGTAAAACAGTGGGAGCCTGATGGTTTGTAAACCGAAATAAAATAAGGAAAAATGCAAAATATAACCCTGAAGTGTTCTGCCATTAATAGGCCTTAAGGCAACCAACATGTCCCTGTATTTTTTCCTCGTTGGTCAGAGGATGATACGCGCAGTCATTTCCGAACCGGATCTTCATTTAGCTTTGAAACTAAACCCTATGATTTTCCCTTTGAAACATAGCATTTAAATGGGCCTAAATGTCCCTAACATGAAAAACATCTCAAAACTCCTACCCACACAATTCAATAGGAGATCATTACTGCATCAAATGATCTAATGAAAGTATCCACCAACCCAAAAAGTTTGCCAAATACATTAGAGAGAGCATGTTAAGAGATTTTAACCGGCCAGAGAAGTGTGAAATATGAACAACTATAAACGCCACATGAAAAGCAAGAGAACAGTTGGTTTACCTCAAAACTAGCACCTAGTGGCCTTCCCCTTCAAGGATGGGGGAGGTTTAGCCGAACATCCTTTTATTTGTCATCATCAAAGGATGTTTGGAAACCGAGAAAATGGCAAAGAAAATGAAAGAAAGTGAAGTAGAGGAGAGGAGAAGCCAAGCTGAGAGCCGGAAGTCATTACTTTATTGATCAGTTGATTGATACAAAGTTTTTGAAGATGAGGCTTATAGATGCCTGTAAGGGAAGTTACAAAAAAACCAAAATCTGAATAGCAAATAGAAGGAACAATATGGAGGCAGAATGCTGCTCATAGAAAGCATTCCCCGCGAAGGGTGCATCGCTCTTCACTTCGCTTCTTCTTTCCTTTCTAGATTCTGATTCGCAAATAATGAGTTTGAATCGAATTCTTCAGGTTTCTTTCTGGATCGACTCAACAATTTTGGCATAATTAGCTTGCAAAACTGCAAATTCGCCACAAAATGCGACAAGAGAATAACAGAACTTTAATGCAAATCGGATTATTTAGAATGATTAGTACACAAAAGCACTCGTAACCTATAATAAATGTGGTTCAAAACAGCACTTTAGCACTAATCACACTCCCCTGTATCCCACACTACTGCTAGTCCCTACAATGAAAGAAAGAAAGAAAGAAGGAGCATACAAAAGCACTATTGCAATGCGAAATTTCGTATTCTGTGAAATTTCACAGGCTGTTGTGAAATTTTGCAAACCTTCGAATTCGCAGGTTGCAAAATTTTCTGGGTGAGCTCCTGCTTCAACTTGACCAAAACTGCAAAAATAAACACATAAAAAGTTAAGAAAATTTTCAAAAAAATAAAAATTAATCTAAAAACAAAGATTAACTAAAAATTAAAGCAAATCTAAGAAGAACAATTAATGAAATCAAAAAAAAAAAATAAAAGAAACTAAAATAAGGCAAGAGAAAATGAAACAAAAGGCGGGGGAGATCGAGCCTCCCCAAACTGCTTTTTCACCCTTGCGCCGTGGGGAACCGTGGAGCTTAAAAATGCCCAGTTCGGTGTCATGTCCTAACTCCGACCGAATCCATCCACTATGCCATGCAATGCGGAGCGGTCGCCAATGTTTTGATAGTGGCAAAGTCAACGGTGGCCACTAGCTTCTTAAGGTTTTTGCGTGGCAGGCAATATGGTGGCCTTTATGGTGGTGCTTTAGGTGTTGCATGTGGCGCAGTGCAGCAGGATGTCAGACCGCCTGCTGGGCTCTGGCAAAGGCACTTGATCCAAATTTATGGGGATTGGGTGAAGGGTAAGCCTTTGGTGTTTTTCCCCTACTCCTTCTCTCGGCCTCTCACCAAGAATGTGCTGTGCTCCTCCACCATGGTGTCACTTAGTACACTCTCCGGATTCTCTCTTCCTCCGAATGAACAGTTACCGATTGCGAGCCTTGAAATGGAGTCCTGTGCTGTTTAATTTATGGAACATGTCATTCTCAGAGCTCATCTAATTTTTCGCCCAAAGAGCCTCCACATTATCAATTCGATTCCAAAGGTGCATTAATCATCTTCTCTCGCCTCCCCACAAGGTCACCCACTAGCTCGGGGTAATGTTCGTAATTGCTTCTTCCATCGAGAGGGCCGACCGCGATGCGGAGGTGCATAACGTGGAGACACCATGTGGAGGGCACTCACCCATGAGGATTTCTATAGTCCCTCATGGACATGTATGCTCTTACAAAGGAGTAGCCTCGCCTCTGGATTTCTAACCCACCTGAAATTCCCCGCAAAGAAAAACATGGCAAACACCCAACGACCTGCATATCCTACTCAAAAGGTTAGGAACTATGAACCGAAACTAAGATTACCGCAATATATACAGAGAATTCACTCAAGACTTGTGATGAGGGATCACGGTGTTCATCAGTCATCATTCGCACACAGCACTCATCCCCAAGAACGAGGCCATTTGATTCGGTACACAGCAGGGTAGATCTCTAATCAACAAAATTTATATCCCAAATTCCCTCCTACCGTAGCAAAGCTACTGTGAGTATAGAAGCTTCTAGGGTCGAACAACCTGGGGATGGGTTTTCTTTCATATTAAATGACTAACAAAGGAGGTTGCAATTGCGAATTTCAATTTGGATTTCAAGGCTTGGTAAAAACAGGGGAGTTGATGGTTTGTAAACTGAAAATAAAATAAGAAAAAAAATGTAAAATAAAACCCCTTGAAGTGTCGAGCCAATGGGGAGGATGACATATGGTCATTTCCCGAACCGGATCTTCATTTAGCTTTAAAAACTAAACCCTATGATTTTCCCTTTTGAAACATAGCATTTAAATGTGGCATAAATGTCCCTAATACAGCATCTCAAACCACCCACACAATTACTAAGAGACAACTAATCACGGTGATCTAATGAAAGTATCCACTGAACCCAAAAAGCTTGCCAAATACACATTAGAGAGAGCATGCTTAAGAGATTTTAACCTATTGTGAGAAGCAGGAACATGAACAACCATAAACGCTCACATGAAACGCAAGAGAATAGTTGGTTTACCTCAAAACTGGCACCCAATGGCCTTCCCCTTCAAGGATGGGGGAGGTTTAACTGAACATACTTTGATTTTTCATCATCAAAGGATGTTTGGCAATAGAGAAAATGGCAAAGAAAATGAAAGAAAGTGAAGCAGAGGAGAGGAGAAGCCAAGCGGGAGAGCTGGAAGCTTCCCCCGTCACTTTATTGATTGAAGTTGATTGATACAAAGTTTTTACAGACTGAGGCTTATATAAATGCTCAGTGTAAGGGAAGTTACAAAACCAAAATCTAAGGCTATTACAGGGGTAAAATGGAAAAAAACCAAAAATAAATGCAAACAGGGCATAGCGTAGTGCTGTGAACGGGCAAATAGGAAGGAATGTATAAAAGATGAAGGAACAAAGGGCGCGGAGGCAGAATGGGCTATAAAGGTGAAAGCATTCTCGCAATGGTGCATCGTTCTTCACTTTTTGCTCCTCTTTCATCTGAGATCCGATCTTCAACGGATGAGTTTGACTCGAATTCTTCATGCTTGATCGACTAACAATTTTGGCATACTGAGCTGGCAGAAAAACCGCAAATTTGCCACAAAATGCGATCGCAGAATAGTAGGGACCTTTAATGTGCAACCGACACTTAGGAATGATTAGTACCGATGCACTCTCCTAGTGACAGAAATTCGCCGCACCTACGCAACCTCCCAAACCAAGCTCGCCGACCGACAAGTTACCATGAAGCTAAGCCGTTAAACCGGGCCGAACCAGATTTGGAAAAACGTGGGTTATAAAATTTTCATTTTCTATCAAAATCACACCTTTAGATTTAACGTAATCCTAAGCAGCTGATAACGACGTATCGGCGGTCAAGCCCAAATACAAAATCACCGTGATAAACAAAATACACTCCCAATGTTTTCAAATGTCCAAATTACAATAACTGCACCCTCCGTCCTCATCAAAATATAAGATAAGGATCAATCCAACATAATTTTGTCGCAACCTGTTTTTCTCAAAACCATGCATGCATATTTTACAAAATATATTTACATATACAAAATGCCACATTTTAACTTTTACTATTTTTAATTTACACCTTATCTTATATATAATCACAACACAAATAAGCCTAAGACTGAGGATCCCCGGAAAGGTCTTTCGGCTTCAACACCTGCACCGAAAAAATTATTTTAAAACAAAACCCAGGAGCCAAACGGCTCGCGGAGTACTATAAGTTCTAAAATGCCGTCGTCTCGCTTGTACCTCCCAATATGAAAATCAGTATTTAAATGGTCAGAAACTGCTTATGAGAAACCGTTTTTCTATGAAAACCATTTCGAAAACTGCTCTCAAAACTATTTCGCCGGTTGAAACTGCTTCATTGAAAACTCGGCTCGAAAATCCACTATGTCAACCGCTTTGAAAACTACTTCACACGAAAACTGCTTCGGGCGGGTGTTAATATCCGAAGCACACTGTAAATCAAGTACCAACCATCGTGGCCCATTTCGAAATACCCTAGAAGTGATGCCCTAACCTTCTGAACCTACATCGGTAGTGAACCCTAATACCACCGGCTAAGACGGTCCTATGAACACCTGGGCGTGATTCATATAGCATAATGGAACCCTGACCAAAATGCTCTGGTGAGGGAACCCTGCAACCAACACCTCATCGCTATGTACTAAGTCAGCGCTAACTATATACCTCGAATGTGCAGAGGGCGACTCACTATATAAATATATTCTAGATCTAACCCCTAATTGCCGACCAGGCAATATAGTTAGTCATAATATCCCATAACCTTGCCATGCACACTGGAATACATCTCGATCGAAATCAGCCGCGGCTATCTAGGTTTTGCTAAACCAGCCAAACTGCTTTAAATACTGAACAACTTTTCCGCTGAGTATAATAATCGAGGTAAAAAGCTTTATAAATCTATATTTTCAAAGCACTTTACAAACTTGTAATTTAAAACACTTTCGCTTTAGAAAATGATTTGAGTACTCACATTTTTCTCGACTAATTTCTTTCAAATCTTGTCAAACGCTCTGATTCTCGCTCTCTGATGCTCAAATCGCCACACAATCCATACAGTACAATGTCTCTCGCTTTATTGTTTTAAATCCATAAAACATACATTGTGGCTTTCAGCGACTATATCGACCACCCTGATCAACAAAACTTTACGTGCTAGTCTCATTCGATAAGGACATCGATAATATGATGTGAAATTGACCAAAATGTCCCTACACATTAAATGTCCTATAAAAACTATCTGTTTTAGTCAACTTTTGACTCAAGGGACTTTCCATAGAGTCTAAAAATACCCGAAACATTTCTGAAAATTTTGTCCGACTATTCGACTACAACTTGAAATTTCCCTCAATCAAACTCGGTCCATAAACAAATCCCAAATTCAGCCCGACCGTCCGAACACAGCCCCGTACTTAAATTCCTAAACTCGCCTAAAATTCGGGGACTAAAGTTTACGACCTTCACGACCTTCTAAGAAAATTTCAAGCCATTACATAACCTTTAGGCTTGAAATAACACAATTAGGCAAATTTTCTACCTTTAAAGTTTGACAAAAAGGCTAAGATATTGCATCTATGCGTAGCTCTTTTCGCGCATACCACTTTGCCTCAAGCCTCCGATTTACTACTATCCGATTCGTGAAATCGAGAAAAGAAACAAGGAGAAAATAAAAAGAAAAAATCGTTTTCTCTCTCTCCCATTCGTCTCCACTGTCCGTCCCACGCGTTTTTGATTTTTATCCTTTTTTTTTAATTATTATTCTTTTTCTTTAATTATTATTCTTATTATTTAGATAAATAATTTCTATTGCCCCATTCGAGTCTATTTCTATCCCGGAAAATTTTATTTATCATAATTGAATATTCTTTAAATATTTGTCATTTTTCGAGATTTTTCTAAAATCCCGTTTTCAGGTTTCACTTTAAACTTGTCGCCTAGAAATTCGTAAAATATTCCGACTATCTCGAATTTAAATAAAACTTTCGGGTTACTAGATTTCAAGGAGATCGAACTTAACGCGCAAACCGTTTGTCATCCTATCCGAAATCTAGAGAATTTTTGAAACTTCCCTAACAATTTTGGTAATTTATTATTATTATTATCCTTTAAATTTCATACATTTGGAATTTCCACCCCTCCACTTTTCCTTAATTGCAAAAGGCCAATTATTTGAAAACTTTATAATTTCACCCTTAAAACAACTTTCAAAATTCTATTATGACACTAAAATAATTAGGGAAGCCCTCGTGCACATACTACATATATCAGACACCCTCTGGATCAGGTGTTACAAATCCTCCCTCCTAAGAACATTTCGCCCTCGAAATGAACAAAACTAATATAAAAGAGGATACCTTAATCGTAAAACAACCGAGGATATTGGATCACAAGATCTGAGCCTTCGACTCTATGTAGCCTCTTAATCTCATGATTCCCCCATAAAACATTGATTAAAGGAATGACTTTATTCCGCAAAATCTGCTCTCTGTGATCTACTATCTGCATTGGCTGCTCCTTATAGGTCAAATTATCCTTTAGTTCTACTGGTTGATCTCTGCGTACATGGGAGGGATCTGAATGTACTTGCGGAGCATGGATACATGAAAAAAGTTATGAACCTTAGACAACTCTGGAGGAAGGTCTAATCTATATGCTACTGGTCCCACTCTGGCAGTAATCTCATATGGCCCTATGTATCTGGGCCTCAGCTTTCCGCGTCTTCCAAATCTGAGGACACCTTTCCAAGGGGAAACTTTGAGGAAGACCCTATCGCCCACCTTAAAACCGTATCCCTACTGGCAAGCCATCTCGCATAACTTTTCTCGTCATCCCTGCCATCTGGAGTCCTGTTCCTCGACAACTGGATCTTATCTAAGGTAATCTGTACTAACTTCCGGTCTACGCCTCCTCTCCTACTTCATCCCAAAGATACGGAGCACGAAGTTCTCCGACCATACAATGCTTCAAATGGAGCCATGCCTATGTCGGATTGATAACTTTGTTATAGCGACTCCATCGAGATAAATGCATATCCCACTTCCCTTAAACTCTATCACGCATGCTCTAAGTATCCCTAGTGTCTCGAATAGTTCTATCTAACCGACCACGCCCGAGGATGGAAAGTCGTATAAAGTTGCACCGAGTCCCCATGGCATCCTCAGAACCGACCAAATTGATGAATCTAGTGGTCTTTGTCTCGAGACTATCGATATAGGGAACACCATGTAATCTAACTATCTCCTCCACATATAATTCGGGCCAACTTGTCCAACGTCATCGCTACTAACTGAGAAATGCGCGGATTTCGTTAGTCTATCCACTCATCACCCATATAGCATCGTGTTGTCTCGAGTTCCCTAAGCTTCCCAGAACAAAATCCATAGTAATCTTATCCCACTTCCATATAGGAATCGAAGGGGTCAATGATTCTTCAAGGGTTGGTGTTTCCGCTCTTTACTCCGTCGATGTTAGGCATCTAGATACGAAATCTGAAATTTCCTTTTTCATGCCCTTCCACCAATAATGCTCCTCGCAGTATGATACATTCGGTGCTACTGTGGTGTATGGCATAAGGCCGGTTATTTGAGTTTCTTCAGATTTCCTTAGTTCACCTTATTCTGTGTACACACATTCGACTCCCTCTAACTATTACGCCATCGCCTCTGACCGGAACTCGGTTTCCTACCACCCCAATCTCGCCCCCCAACTTAATCATCTCCAAACCCGCTTTCCGACTTCCTTGATCCGATCCACAAGAAGAGACGAACATAAAATGATGCCAACAAGAAAACCTCAGACGTTTACTCCAGAATCGAACTCCCAAAGATCTCAACTCTATCAACAATGGGAGATATATCGTCTGCAGATAAGCATAGGAACCCTCCGGTTTCCGGCTTAAGGCATCGGCCACTACATTGGCCTTCCTCGGATGGTACTCTATCGTGCAATCATAATCCTTAATCAACTCCAACCACTACGCCTTTAAGTTAAGCTCTTTGAGTAAAGATATATTGGTGTGCTCTATGATCGGGTGAATATCCGACAAGGAAACACCGTATAGATAATGTCTCCGCATCTTTAAAGCGAAACCATCGCGTTCTAAATCATGGGCTCCGTAGTTCCGGGTCGCGTTTTTTAACTCCGACGGGAAGCAAGCTATCACTCTACCATCCTACATCAAAACACACCCTAACTGTCTGAGGCATCACTATATACCATAACCGTCCTTTCTCTCCGACCAGAGTGCTAATACCGGAGTCAGCCGTCAACTTCGGCTCCCGCCTCCTCAAACTATGTTGCGTGCATCGACCACTCGACGATCCTTTTTCAATAGATCGGGTCAACGGGGTTGCTATCTTCGAAAAATCCCCTCAACAAATTTCCCGTAATAACCCGCCAAATCAAGGAAATCACGGAACTTTAAACATTCAGGTGGCTTCCAGCTCACCATAGCTTCAATCTTCCGAGGATACACACTAATACCTTCCCCAATAAATGACACGGAATCTAAGAAAGCTACTGGCCCAACCAAAATGGCACTTACTAAACTTAGCGTATAACTGACGCTCTCTAAGAATCTGCAATACTATCCAGAGATGCTCTGCATGTTCCTCTGAATTGCCTAAGTACACTAGAATGTCATCAATGAATACGATCACAAACTTATCTAAATGCGTGATCGACACCTCGCTCATCAAATCCACAATTACGCTTAGGGCATTAGTCAATCCGAATGGCATCAATTAGAACTCGTGAGTGACCGCATCTCGTCTCAAGGCGCCTTAGAAACATCATTCCTGACCTCAACTGATGGTAACCTCGACCTAGCCAATCTTAGAATATACCCGAGATCCATGCAATTGGTCAAATACCATCTATACGAGGAAGCGATACTAGCCATGCATCACGCTCGATTCAAAATACCTATAGTCTATACACAACCTAAGCTTCCACATTTCTTCTTTACGAAGAGAACCTGGAGCTCCCCACTGAGGTACTAGCCTGACGAAGCCTCGTCAGCAATTCCTCCAATTGTGCCTTCTAATTCTTTCAACTCGTCGCGCCCATTCTATATGGAGGAATGGATATTGGCTCGTCCCTAGAATCAGTTCAATAACGAACTCAATTTCTCTATCCGGGGGTAAACCTGAAATATCATCTGGAAAGACATCTGGGAACTCTTTGACTATGGGGATGTCTTCTAGCCGTGTCCCCTCTTATCTCCTATCTACTACAAATTCCAAATAACCCTGGCAACCTTTCCGAAGCATTTTCGAGGCGGTCATGGCATTAATGAGACTAGGGCGATCTCTCTTCTGATTCCCCGAAATATCACGCCTGGTTCCTCCGCCAAACCATAATCTTGGCTCTCTTCTTATAGCAATATATAGGCTCTATGCCCGATAACCACCCATACCTAAAGATTATATCGAAATCATGGATACCTAACACTATCAAGTCTCGCTGGCAATCCTACCCGATCACCAACTGCCATTTGAACTATCCTTCGGATATCATAGTATCCCCATCGGGTACCGAAATCACCATACGACCATCTATAAATGGACTCTATCTCGTGCCTCTCGCTGAATGGTACCGTAATAAATGAATGAGTGGCTCCTGGGTCCACCAATGCATATGCATCATGATCGTGAACCGAATCATACCAAAGAATCACGTCTGGTGATGCATCCGCTCCCATTGCAGGATTGTAAATACTGTGAGCCCGAGTACGAGTACCACTAACTGGGCTAACGGGGTATCCGTCAGCCCTCTCGTGACTCTACCGCGACCGGCCAGTGGCCAGATGCCACCTTCGTCAATCCACTTACCACCGACCGGGATCACTGGTGCCCGGGTAGATGCCATCGTATTCCGCCTCAGAGGTCTCTCGCAATTACAAACTCGTGGACAACTTCGAATAAAGTGACCTTCCTGGGTTCGCAATGGAAACATCCTGGCCATATTCATCCCGCACCTCCGAGATGCCTCCCTGACATGTAGGGCACACAAGATGATCCCGAAGACTCACCCGTGGCTACTAGGTGATCGAACTGATCCGCTAGATGTCGCCCCTCGTCCCGAGCCTCACCGCCGGGTCCACTTCTTTCCTTTCTTTCTACTAGACCGACTAGTGCTAGAGCACCTCTTCTTACCGTCCGCCCTCGAAAGTTGTGGAACAAACTATCCTTTTCTACCTTAGCAATTTCAAACTTTTCATAAAATCAAGGTTTGCTTCTACTTTTGTCAGATCTTTAGTAAACACGGAAACCCGTGTCTCTACCATGCCGTTGAAGAACCTCGTGTCCACGCTCACCTTTTTTCCAGCAATTATGGTGGAAAGACCCCATGCCCATATCACCATATAATAGCTAGAACACTAACCCTATCTTAACCATAAGTACCCCGCCTCCTGGTCGCCGGCATCTCATCATAAGTTTTAGCTCCTAATTTTGCAGCTGCTCTATCATGCCCCTCTCAAGCCGAGGCTCCCTGTCGACAGAAGCATCAGAACAATCAGATAACCTAATCCATCGTCAAGGTACCGCCACCTGGGTCTGCGGCCCTTGATGGTTCTGTTGGGGGCTGATTCATTGAAGCATTTTCCGATCTAAGGGTGTGCTCGACATTTCTCTCTAGTGGTGCCTCCGGCTAAGTCCTGTATCGAATTTCTACGACTTCCGTCCGCATACAATGTTGTGAATATCAAGATTAAAAGATTCAAAGGATACCCTTTTTCAATATTTGATGCATGCAAGGATTTAGCAAAACAATATAGGCTGAGATAGAAAATCATTATAAAAACAATTTATAGAAAATACCGCGGAAAACGTATTTAAAACGGGCTAATCATCGCCTCAAAATTGCTCTGATACCAAGTCGACTGCACCCTTCCTAGTGACAGAAATCGCCAAGAACTCCACAAGAACCTCCCGCCCAAGCCAGCCGACCGATTGCCACATGGTGCCTAAGCCGCTAAAACCTCGAAACTGTGATTCGAAAAATGGGTTATAAAAATCTTTACTTTTCTATCAAAATCACACCTTTAGATTTAACGAAAAATCCGGGCAAAGATAACGACCGCACCTGGTCAAGCCCAAAATACAAAATCACCTGTATAAAACAAAAATACACTCCCAATGTTTTCCAAATGTCCAACTATAACAATAAAGGACCTCTGGTCCTCATCAAAATATAAGATAAGGATCTATCCAACATAATTTTGTCGCAACCTGTTTTTCTCAAAACCATGCATACATATTTTACAAAATATATTTACATATACAAAATGCCACATTTTAACTTTTACTATTTTTAATTTACACCTTATCTTATATATAATCACAACACAAATGCCTAGACCGAGATGGGAAAGGTCTTTTCGGGTTTCAACACTGCACCTGAAAAATTATTTTAAAAATAGAAAACTGTGAGCCAAACGGCTCGTGAGTACTATGTCTAAATGCCGTCATTGCTTGTACCTCCCAATATGAAAACTGCATGCAAATGGTTGTAAACCGCTTTATGAGAAACCGAAGCTTTGCGAAAACCATTTCAAAACTGCTCAAAACTATTTCGCCGTTGAAACCGCTTACCATCGAAATCGCTCAAAATCCACCGCCGCCAAACTGCTTTGAAAACTATTTCGCCGCCGAAAACTGCTTCGCATGGTTAATATCTCGGTGCTATACTACAAATCAAGTACTAACCACTGTGGCCCATTTATGAAAACACTTAGAAGTGATGCCCTAACTCCTGAATCTCGCATCGGTAGTGAACTTTAACACTAATTGCTAAGATGGTCCTGAACACGACGGATCTTATATAGCATAATGGAACCCCTCGGGACCAAAATGCTCGATGATGAACCTCAACTCAACACCCTTTATCGCATGTACTAAGTCACACAAGATCCATACTCCTCGAATGTGCGTAGGGCGACTCACTATATAAATATATTCTAGATCTAACCCCAATTGCCGACTGTAATATAGTTAGTCATAATATCCCCATAACCTTGCCATGCACACTAAATACATCCTCGACTAAACTCGAGCCGTGCCATCTAGGTTTTGCTAAACTGTGCCAAACTCGTTTCTTAAATAATCGAAATCGAACTTTTCTCGTCGAGCATAATAATTGGGAGGTAAAAAAATCGCTTTTATAAATCTATTCTTCAAAGCACTTTACAAACTTGTAATTTAAACACTTTCGCTTTAGAAACAGATTTTCGAAAGTACTCACATTTTCGACTAATTTCTTTCAAATCTTGTCAAACACTCTAGATTCTCGTCGGATGCTCAAATTGCCTACACAATCCATACAAAGTACGAAAATGCCCTCAATTTAAAGTTTTAACCATAAAACATACACAGAGCTTTCAAAGTGACTATATCGAACGGACTTCGATTCTAACAAAACTTTACGCAAGGTCTCATCTGATAAGGGACATCGATAATATGATGTGAAATTGACCAAAACGTCCCTACATATTAAATGTCCTATAAAAACTATCCGCTTTAGTCAACTTTGACTCAAGGACTTTCCATAGAGTCTGTACACCAACATTTCTGAAAATTTTGTCCGACTCTGGTCTCGACTACAACTCGAATTTCAATCACAAAATGTCCATGAACAAATTTTAAATTAGCCCGACTGTCCGAACACAGTCCCAAATTGAATATTCTTTAAATATTTGTCATTTTTCGAGATTTTTCTAAAATCCCGTTTTCAGGTTTCACTTTAAACCCGTCGCCAGAAATTGCAAAATATTCGAATTATCTCGAATTTAACGAACTTTCCTAGGTTACTAGATTTCATGAGACGATCTGAATTAGCGTTAGCCGTTTTGTCATCCGAAATCTAGAGAATTTTCGAAACTTCCCTGAACAATTTTGATAATTTATTATTATTATTATCCTTTTAAAATTTCATACTTGGAATTTCACCCCTCAACTTTCCTTAATTGAAAAAGTGCCACAATTATTTGAAAACTTTGTAATTTCCCTTAAACAACTTTCAAAATCTCTATTATGACACTAAAATACCATGAAGCCCTGGTGCACATACGGCTACACATACCGTATACCTCCCCGATCTGGTGTTACAAGTACACAAAGCACTCAAAACCTATAATAAATGTGGTCTAAAATAGCACTTTTTAAGTCTAATCACGCACTTCTTCTCACAACTATCCTCCATCAAGCTGTATGCCTTTTACTCAAACAAGATATTGAGTTCCAAAGTCATATTCCCAAAGGTGAGTTGGTATAACCCCATTTCGCAATTTATAATGGCATCTCGAAGTAGCCAAGAATGGCCTTCCTAGTATGATGGGTACATGGTTGGCCCTCATTGCAAATCGGGTTTCGTATCAAGTACGACAAAATCCACTGATAGTAGAATTGTCTACTTGCATTAGAACATCCTCAATGGTCCCCTCATTTTAATGCACTCCATCTACAGAGACAAGGTGGATGGAAGTGGGCTTCAATTGTCCCAAACCAAGCTGCTTGTACATGGAATATGGCAGTAGGTTCACACTAGCCCCCAAGTCTAGTAGTGCTTTTTCTACACTAGTGCCCCCGATATTAACTAAGATTGTAGGACATCTCGGGTCCTTATACTTCACATGTAAGTTCAGACTCAATGATAGCACTCACTAAGCCTCGTCTAAAAGGCCTTTTATTCACATTGAAACCTCTTTTCACTGCATAAGTCCTTCAAAATTTTGCATACGTAAGACTGGCTTGATCATGTCAAGAAGAGGAATGTTAACCTTCACGCATCAGAGTACTCCTCTAAAATTTCGCTTTGCAACCGAATTTTCCTTTTCGGCGCCCGTGGGAGCGAGGGTACACCGCGGTTTCACCTTCTTTCCACTATTGCTGGTTGCTCTTCCTCTGGTGGATCAACCATTGTGGGAGCTGTCTTGGTTGGTGCTGGGACTGCTGGTCTCAGTTCTTTACCACTTCTCAAAGTCACTACTGCTTTGACTTCATCAATTCTTGCATTTGGATCACTGGCTGAGCTTATTTCATGAATTCGGGTTTCTTTGTGTGCAGGAAGGGAATTTCCTTCGGGACCACTGCTGGCTAAGTTAGACAACACAAATGCACATTTGCAACTCGAGTGCATGATGTCTATCTCTTGTTGAGTGAGCTCATTGCCTCGATTTTACGATTAGTTTGAACATTTCAACACCTTTTGTTTGTTCCTCCATGGCTTGTGCTACTACTTTCTTAGATTTAGAATTGCGCTCGACGAGGAGAAGAAGGTGGAGGCTATTCTTCTTTGTCTTTGAGGTGGAAACCGGCTATTTGTTATTGTTAACTCCTTGGAGGCTCTCTGGGTGGTTTGAAGCTCGTGATAGGTTCGGATAGTTCCTCGATTGGGGTTATAGGTGTTGCCATAAGGAGCATCTGTGGGTGGCTTATTTTGCTTGAACATGGGCATGCTCTTGCGTTAAGTCCACCTAGAAGGAAGCCCAATGGGCGATGCTCCCGGGATGGTATGGTAGCAATTAAGCAATTTGGTGAGATCACGGGTAATTCATTCACTACTTGCACTTCATGCTGATTTCTCATTTCAAGCTCCTCGACCTTGGTCAAAGTGGTCGAGTTGCTTTCATCTCAGTATCTTGAAAGTGCATAAATACCTCCCCTTTGGTGGGTCGAGGCCTCGCTCTCTGCCTCCTTGGTTAGTTCGTCCATGCCTTGGAGTTTCGACATAGTTCAAAAGTCATGGCCTCATCCGGGTTCTTGCTCGAGGAAAGTCCCCTCACCTTGGTTTCAGTGGATTGCTTCATGGCGGAGGAGACATACCATCATAAAAAGTGATTCCGCAAAACATCCATGTATCAAACCCGTGGTGTGGACATGCAACGATGAATCTCCATGAATCTCCCGACAACGATAAAACTTCTCATTATCGTAGGCCGAGGTAAAAGTGTAGGTTACCTCTTTCTTGTTTGGTCTTAGTTTATGCGAAAAATTTCTTTAAAATTCAGCTTGAAGATCATTTGTTCTAATTGTTCTGACCTCTCGATGAATTGAGCCAAATTTTGGCCTTGTCTTTCAGTGTCAATGGGAATGTCTTCTGCTTAAGCAGGTCCATGTTAGACACACCTTCTTTAAAAGTTATGCACACTTCCTCGAACTCCCGGATATGCGTATACGGATTTTCATTCTCCATTCCATGAAAAGTGGAAGCGGGGGCACCGAGATAGGTCTCGGCTTGCCATCATCGGTAGGTGGTATGATGCGGGAAGGTGCATAACTCAGGAGGAGGTGTATGTGGTGTCTCATTGGCTTATATCTTGTGGGTTCAGCACGGGGCACCTTCTTGACTTTGTTGTTAACCGGTGGAGGATCCGCTCAATGTAATACACTTGACTTCTGACCTTGTTCAATTGGTGTACTAACTCTTTGCAATCTACGATATACCTATCCCGGTGATGCATAAATACATGTAACCTGAAAAAAAGGACCAAAGCAAAGAGCAACAGGGGGCTTGCCAAAAGATCGATTATTTGAAAAATAAAGTATTGTTGTTATATACCTAAAAAAACAACTCAGCGTTATTTCTTGAGTAACGAAATTAAACAATGAACTTCAAAAAGGTTTAAAAGGTCACCAATACTTGTAATGAGGATTACAAGTACCCATCAACTCATCATCTGTAGTTTGGCACCATCCCCGGCAACGACGCCATTTGGTTCATGCCACAGTAGGTGTTATGAATCAACAAAATTTATACCTAAGTTGCTCCTACTGCCTTAGCGTAACTACTGCAGTATAGCGGCTCTAGGATCGAACACATGGATGGGTTTTCGTCTTACAAATGACTTGTATAATGATTCAAAATGGCGAGGGTTTCATTTGGATTTTCGGATTTGCATAAAAGTGTAGTTTGTTATGATCAACTAAGCTAGCGAAGCGGAGTTTAAATAAGATGTAGAAAGAAGACCCAGCGAAGTTTTGGGTCACTAGTTTGGTATGATGGGGTTGTAGGGTGTCTCGGGTGATTCTCGTATTAGGGCAAATGACATATAGTCATTTCCAAAACCCGGATCTTTGTTTAACTTTAAAAACCGACCCTTAGTAACATTCACTATTTGAACCGTAGCATTTACAAGGCATTTAATGTTCTGTAGTTGAAAATAAAGCATTTAACCTACTTTAATTATTTCGTAAATGACATCTAATGGATGTCAGTGTATCTAACAATAAGAATACACTGAACCCTAAAGCATGCCAAGTATTGACCAAAGAAAATACATTAAATAGCATTTAAACCTAGTTTTGAAAGTTTGAAACACAAATACGCAGTACCTACTTCATGAAAACAGAGGAACACATGCAAACCCACATCAACCAACCTAGCAACCCTCTTCTTCAAGGTTTTGAGGCTTAGCCGAACATCCTTTGAGTTGTCATCCTCAAAGGGGTGTATTTGGCAACCTAGAAAATGAGGGAAAGAGGAGAGAGAAGAGAGAAAATGGGAACGACCGTAAATGAAACTGCATTTAATGAATAGTTAGGTTACAAAGTATTCATAACATATTATATTGCCTTAAACAATACGAAAATGTAAACTATCTAAATAATATGATTACATTGAGGGCAAAAGAGTAATTAATCAAAACAGAGTCGTTTGAATCACAAAAAAACGTTGCAGAGAATTTCACTATGCACAGTAAATTTCGCTATATAGAGAAATTTCGCTATATAGCGAAATTTCTCTATATAGCGAAAATTTCGCTATCATAGATATAACGAAAATTTCGCTATCATAGCGAAATTTCGCTATGTAGCGAAACTTCAACATATATAATAAAAGGGTAGCTATGATTGTGAAATTGCTGGCTATCGTGCGAATTTTGCTAAGTTTGCGAAATTGCCATTCCTCAGCTACTTGCTTCTGGTTCCTCTGCTTTGTAGTATGCATATTCGGCTGCTATTTCTTCATCAGACTTGATAAACGACAACAAACCATCTGAACTCGGCATATATCGACTCGAATTTCGATGCTTGACTTGAAATGATGGAAAAGAGTTTCTGAGAGCCCGCAAAACTACCAAAAACAACCCAGCGAAACAAAATCGAGTGGTACTAAAGGACCTATACATTGTCAATCGGCCCAAATAATAATATGTTAGTACGCAAAAAGCACTCAAAACCTATCTTAAATGGGACTCAAAATAGCGCTTTTTGAGTCTGAATCGATTTGTCATGGCACTCACGTAGAAGGGGCACAGGGCATGCACTTGAGGCAAACGGAATCAGTGTGGGGAATGTCAGCAATATATAGGCAGAGAGCCTTGGGCGGCAAGCTTCCTAATCCGAGTGCAACAAAGATTCCTATAGCCTAAGGAGTCCTACGAAGGAAGGACTCCTAGGCGGGAAGGACTCCTACTCCAAGGAGGGAAAGACTCCCAAGCGGGCTGAACTCCTAGGCGGGAAAGACTCCTATGTGGGGAGGACTCCTACTTCTAGTGGGAATTACGTGGCTGTGTATAGGAGTTTCATTCAGTCATGACTCCTAGATCGGGAAGGATTGCGCTGGCTTGCTAGATTGAAGACTAGAGTTAGAGTAGGACTCGTAGTCATTATTGTACTAGGATTGCCCTTGAGCATCCAATATAAAGGGCCTACGTGCCTACTTGGTTAATTCATGTACTGGATTTGGATCCACAGAAAAGCATAGAGCATCCCGAGATGTGGGAGCCTTTGCAAGATTGTTTTATGTTTTAGTAGCTAATAAAATCTGAGTTAGGGACGGTGCCTGCGTCGCCTTGTGTTCGAGAGGGCGTGAAGGCATTGAGAGGCTAGCTGACGGGTTCTAGCGCCTCACAAGAGCCGAAAAGAGGGCGTCTGACACTAGGAAAGGTGCCTCGGCCAAGTGCATGCCTAGACACGGTGACTCGGGCTAATGCATGCCTAGACACGGTGCCTCGGCCTAGTGCCATGACATTGCTAGGCAAGGTTCCTCGGCTTAGTTCATGCCTAGACACGATGACTCGACCTAGTGCATGCCTAGACATGGTGCCTCGACCTAGATCCATGACATGCTGAAAGCGAGTGCCTCGGCCTAGTGCGTACCTAGACACGTGACTCGCCTGGTGCATTGCCTAGACACGGTGCCTCGGCCTGGTGCCATGAGCAATCTAGGCAAGGAGTGCTCGGCCTAGTGCATGCCAAGACCGCGGTCTTGTGGCCTAGTGCGTGCTTACGGTCACCTGAGCTGGTGCCATTACATGCCTAGGCAAGGTGCCTCGACCTAGTGCATGCCTAGAAACGGTGACTCGGCCTTGTGCATGCCTAGACACAGTGCCTCGGCCTATTGCCATGACATGCCTAGACAAGGCACAGGCCTGGATGCATGCCTAGACGTATGAATGCCTCGGCACAGTGTGATGCCTAGCGGTGCCTCGAGCTGAGTGCCATGACATGCCTAGACGGAGTGCCTCATTTTAGTGTAGCAGAAAGGCGACTCGACCTAGTGCATGCCTAGACATAGTGCCTCGGCCTAGTGCCATGACATGCCTAAGAAAGGTGCCTCGGCCTAGAGCAAGCCTAGAAACGGTGACTCGGCCTAGTACATGCCTAGACATGGTGCCTCGGCCTAGTGCCATGACTTGCCTAGGTAAGGTGCGCCAGGCTGGTGAAGTACTAGACACGGTGCTGAGCCTGGTGCATACCTGAACCATGATTATTTCGGCTTTGAGTGCATGCCTAGACACGGTGACTTCACCTAGTTCATGCCTAGACACGGTGACTTCGCCTAGTGCATGCCTAGACACGGTGCCTCGGCCCAGTGCCATGACATGTCTAGGCAAGGTGCCTCGGCCTTAGGGCATGCCTAGACACGATGCCTCGGCCTAGTCCGATGCCTAGCAAGGGTTCCTCGGCCTAGTGCCATGACATGCCTAGGCAAGATGCCTCGGCCTAGTGGATGCCTAGACACGGTGACTCGGCCTAGTGCATGCCTAGACACGGTGGCTTGGCCTAGTGCCATGACATGCCTAGGCAAGGTGCCTCGGTATAGTGCATGCCTGGACACGGTGACTCGATGCAGTGCATGCACCGGACCATGATGCCTCGGCTGGGTCCTTGACATGCAAGTGCCTCGACCTAGTACCATGACGTGCCTAGGCAAGGTGCCTCGGCCTAGTGCGTACTGAACACGGTGACTCCCGGCTAGTGCATGCTAGACACGTACCTCGGCACTGGTGTCATGACATGCCACAAGCGAGGTGCCTCGACTTAGTTCATGCCTAGACACGGTGACTCGGCCTAGTGCATGCCTAGACACGGTGCCTCGGCCTAGGTCCATGACATGCCTAGGCAAGGTTTTTCGGCCTTGTGCATGCCTGAACCGCGATGCCTCGACTGGTGCCATGACATGCCTAAGGCGGGAGTGCTTTCGGCTGTTTCGTACTGAATGCGGTGGCTCGGCCTAGTGCATGCCCTGAACCCACGGTGCCTCGGCCTGGGTCCATGACATGCCTAGGCAGGTGCCCTCGGCCTAGTGCATGCCTGGGCACGATGACTCGCCCTCAGTGCCACAGACCGTGGTGCCCCTCGGTTTAGTGCCATGACATGCCTAAGCCCGAAAAATTGCCTCATTGATGCATGCTAGACAGTTCCTCGGCCTAGTACCATTACGTACCTAGGCAAGGTGCCTCGACCTGGCTCTGCGCCTGACGGGCGACTGTTGTGATGCGCGAACATGATGTGTTGATTAGTGCCCAAAAAGTGCTATTTTGAACCCTATTTTTAATACGTTTTGAGCGCTTTTTATGTACTAATCATATTAATTAACCCGATTTACACTTTAAGGTCCCTGCTATTCTACTAATCGCATTTTTGTGGCTAATTTTGTAGTTTTTACGAGCTAATCATGCCAAAATTGTTGAGTCGATCCAATGAAGAATTGATCCAGGCTTCGACATCGTAGATCGGAGACGAGAGGAAAGAAGAAGCGAAAGTGGAAAGAAAAATGAAATAGGGCAAATTTGGTCCACTGACACGTGGGAAATTGCTCTGCGCCACTATTCATCCTGCCACTGTTCACATTTCACCTTTCCTGCAGTTACACGCTTTTGTTGTTTTTGTTACAGTTTTTCGTTTCTTCCCATTTTCTCCTTGTAATAGTGTTTATTTTATATAGTTTTTGGTAATTTGTATTAGGGGTTGGCTATAAAAGCCCCCGACCGGTTTGTGAGCGTTTTCTTTGTGTGAATAAAATTAGGGCTCCAGTTCTCCGTTTTCTTAACTTCTCCCATTTTCTCTCACTTTTTCGGCTACGAATACTCGCACGAGGATGACAGCTCGAGGAGGATGGTTGGCTGAACCTCTTCCTCCGCCTTGAAGAGGAGAGACTCTTTGGGCAGCGGTTTAAAAGGTAAACTTTTGGTTCCCTGGCACTTTCACGAGCGATTTTGACATTTGGTTCCCAAATTTGCAACTCTAGGTTTAAAGCTTTTTGATGTACTTTCTTTGTGATACTTATGACTTTTAGGGTTCGAGTGTATTCTTAACTTTAGATACATGATATCAGTAGTTATCTTCTGAGGCTTCACTAGGGTAGGTTAGGGTTATATTTTCACTTGTAGATGCATCCTCATTGGTGTGCTTAGTAATATTTTAGGGTTCGATGGATGCTTATTATTAGATCCTTGAGATTCATTAGTTGCCATTCACGAATCATTTAGGATGGAGTCGAGGTGATAGATTTTCAGCGTAGGAACCATAAATGCTAAATAAATGCTTTCTATCAAAAGGAAAATTATTAGGGTTTAGGTTTTAAAGCCAAATAAAGATCCGGTTCGGGAAATGACTATATGTCATCCTCCCCAGCCTTGAGGAAAAAGGAGCAGGGGACCTCTCGGTTAGCCTAGAACAGCAAACCCGGTGTGATGCTTCAAGGAGTTCTTTTATATTTTATTTCACCTTATTTCCAGTTTGCAAACATCAACTCCCCTGTTTTTATCACCACCTTAAAATCAAATTTAAATTCACCATTTGAGCCTCTTGTGGAGTCATTTTATTAAAGAGAAAAATCCATCCCTGAGTTCGACCCTAGACCACTATATTGCAGTAGCTTTGCTATGGCAGTAGGAGCTTTAGGATACAAATTTTGTTGATTTCGGATCACCCTACTGTGGCATGAATCATCGGCCTAGTGCCATGACATGCCTAGACAACTTTAGGCACAGTGCTTGCTTTAGCAAAGAGGGTGCCTCGACTTAGTGCCATGACATGCCTGGGAAGGTGCGCCATTTTAGTGCAAAAGCCCTAGACACGGCGACTCGGCCTTGTCCATGCCTAGACACGGTGCCTCGGTATATAACAGTCACTTTATTTTTCAGCTATCGTTGATCTTTTTGGCAAGCCCTGTTGTTGCACTTTGCTTTGTCCCTTTTTATTGTCACAGTGTTATGCATCAGGATAGGAGCATGCTCCAATTAGATTGTAAAGTTAATTACACCAATCAGACTCAGGTTGTGAAATCCAATGTACACAGGTGAGCAAATGGATCCTCCACAGAAACAATGAAGTCGTGAGGTGCTGATAAGATTCACAACATATAAGTGATGAGGAGGACACATATACCCTCCCCAGGTAGGTGCACCTTCTGCATCATACCACTTTGTTGATGATGTGAGTGCCACCATTTATCACAGTGCCCTAGCTTCCCCACTTTTCATGGAATGGAGAATGAAAATCCATATACGCATGTCGGGAGTTCGAGTGTGCACTACTTTTAAAGAAGGTGTATCGACATGGACTGCTTAAGTGAAGAGCATTCCCTTTGACCTTTGAAAGATAAGGCGGGTGGCTCGATTCATTGAGGTAGGAACAATTAGAAATTAGGTTGATATTGGCTGAATTTTTGAAGAAATTTTTCGAGTACAACCAAGATAGCAGTTTATGAAGAGCAATCTACACTTACTCGGCCTCTGATAATGAGAAGTTTATCGGTGTTGGAGAGATTCATGAAGACCATCGGTGCATGTCCACACCGTGGGTTTGATACATGGATGCTTGTGAATCACTTTTATGATGGTATGTCTCAGGCCATGGAAGCAGCTACGGAACCATGTGCGGAGGAGACTTTACGAGCAAGGAGGGCGGATGAGGCCATGGACTTGGGCTATGTTGTCGAAACCTCCAAGGCATGGGATGAACGAATCGAGGAGAGGCGGAGAGGTGAGATGCCGACCCGCCCAAAGGGGAGGCATTTATGCACTTTCGAGAAGATCTGGAGATGAAGCTAAAGCCCGGCCCTTTGGCGAAGGTTTAAGGAGGAGCTTGAAATGAGAAATCAACATGAAGTGCAAACGTGAATGGATACCTACATCTCACCCGGCTGTTTTAATTATCGGTCAGCGACCGTCACAGGGAACCTTGTCCATTATTTCCCTTGATGAGACATGCAAGAGCATGCCCATGTCTTGGAGTCAAAATAAGCCACACAAATTCTCATATGGCAACACCTATAACCCGATTGGAGGAATCATCAGAACCTATCATGGAAGCCAAAACCACATATGCCCCGGAGCATAGCATTGGTTTAACTCCACCTCGGCCTGAGGCGACCTCCACCTTCTTCTCCTGTTGAGCAGGCAATTCTAAATTTAAGCAAAGTAGTAGGCACGTTTGTGGAGGAACAAAGGTGTTGAATGTTCGATCCTAATCGGAAAATTGAGAGGCGTTCGAGCTCACTCAAGAGATTAGACATGTGCATTAGTTGCAAGTTCCATTTCGGAGTTGTCCTAACGATGCGAAGTCTGAAAAATTCCCTTCCCGGACAGCTGACAAAACCTATGGGAATTCATGAAATAAGCTCGGCCGGTGATCGAATGCAGAATTGATGAAGTCAAGCGATGATGACTTTGGAGGATTGGCCAAGAAGCGAACCGGCCCGATCCAGCGCAGCGAAGGCAGCTCCCCCTGATGGTTGATCCACGGAGGAAGAAACAACCGGCAACGATGGAAGAGGAGAAACATAGTGCTTGCCCCCTCCTTTCCCACGGGCGCGAAAAAGGAAAAATTGATTACAGGCTAGGAAATTTTTAGAATTTTCACGGCAAGTGAAGGTTAACAATTCTTCTTGACAGCATTAAGCGAGTCCGGTAATGCAAAATTTTGAAGGACTTATGTGCGGTGAAAGATGTTTCAATGTGAATAAAAGGCCTTTTTGTGAATTAGTGCTATCATTAGTGCAAGACTCACATGATATAAGGACCGGGATGTCCTCTGATCTCGGTGTGCTCCCGGGGCACTGGTGAAGAAACGCTCCCAGACTTGGGGGCTAGTGAACCTCTTGCCATATTCCATGTCTGGCTGACTTGGTTTGGGACAATTGAAACCCACTTCCATCGCGTCTCTGGCGAATGGTCTGTTAAATACCAAAGGGACCATTGAGGATGTTCTAATACAAGTAGACAAATTCTACTATCCGGTGGATTTTTGTCGTACTTGACCTCTGGCCGGTGCAATGAGGCTGACCATGTACCCATCATATTGGGAAGGCCATTTCTTGGCTACTTGAGATGCCATTATAAATTCTTGAAATGGGGTTATGCAGCTCACCTTTGGGAATATGACTGGAACTCAAAATATCTTAGTTTTGAGTAAGGCATATGTAACCCCGGTGAAGGTATAAGCTATGCGAGTCAGTTTGCGTAATAGATACAATTCTTGAAGAGCAGGCTAATGGCGACCAAGTGCAAGATGTGCTAGCTTCGGAGTTATGTGAGGTGCCTTGAAGAACAGCGGGAACCTCAATGCATGAGCACATTCTTGAGGGATCTTTGGAAGAAAAAGGTGGAAATTCTTACCTTTGCCCGATTGGAAAAGAGGAAAAGGAATCTGACAATTTGGATCTCAAACCACGCGTGGAATTAAAATATGCATTTTAGAAGAAAATAAGCAAAGGTCCGCTTGTAATATCACACGCGACCACTCCACAGAGGACAACCCGTCGTGACCTCAAGATGAACAAGGTTGGGGTGGAAAATATCTCGATTTAAAAGGCACGCCCCAACAATCCGCACCCACCATATTTATTTAGAAGAAGAGTCTAAAGTCAAGTAGCGTGCCTATATAGAGGTTGAATCCTCACATGTGAGGTGGTTCGAATCAAGTCCCGGTTGCTGCAAGTCGGTATCATTTACCCAATATCTGATAGCACTTAGGTAAGCCCAACCCATGTGGTGCCTAAGAAGTCGGGGTGACCACTGTTAAAAATGAAAGGGTGAGGCTGTGTCTACCGCCTCACTATTGGATGGAGGGTATGCATAGATTACTGTGGAGGCTCAATGCAAGAATACAGTGCACTACTTTCCCACGCCTTCATTGATCATCTTCTTGAGAGAGTTTCAAATCTATTTTATTGCTTTTAGATGGGTATTCAGTGGTACTTTCGTATAGCTTTACTGGGAATCCAGCACTAAGAAAAGACCACCTTTACTTGTCCATTTGGAACTTATGCCTACAGGATGATGCCTTTTGGTCTTTGCAACACCCTTGCCACCTTCCAAAGGTGTATGCTTAGTATGTTCGGGCCGATATGGGTATGCACAAGGAAGTCTACATGGATGACATCAATCGTATATGGAGTGATTTTGAAGAATGTCCGACTAATTCAAGCTATCTCACAGAGGTGCATTGAAAAGAACCTCGGTGCGAATCGGGAGAAATGCCATTTTATGGTGAACTAAGGATTGTGCTAGGGCATGTCATTTCCAAGAGGAAGTAGAAGTTGGACAAGGAAAAATTGAACTTATTTCCAAACTCCATTTTCTCCAACAAATGTAAAAACAGCTAAGCAATTCCTTCGATTATAGCTTTAAGGTGAGATTTATCAAGGACTTTTCAAGATTGCTAAACCCCCATAGGTCGCTTGAGAAAAGATGCTAAATTTGCTTGTACGGACTCGCCAAAAGAGCTTTGAAGAGCTGAGGTCCCATTTGACCACTACACCAATAGTACGGGCACCCAATTGGAAGTTGCCTTTTGAGGTGATGTGTGATGCAAGTGATCTTACTATTGGAGCAGTTCTTGGACAAAGAGAAGGAAACCTTTATGTAGTCTATTATGCAAGAAACCTTGAATGAAGCACAAAGGAACTATACTAATACGTAGAAAGAATAATGGCAGCGGTTCATGCCTAGACAAATTCCTTCGAGCATACTTGGTTGGTCCGAGATATAGTCATTTTTGGCGCATCATTCCGCTTTGAAATATATGCTAACTAAGCAAAATGCCAAGGCAAGATTCTATCCGATGGGTTCTTCTCGCTCGTGAATTCACTGCAAACATAATGTGTTGGGGTAACAATGTTGTGGCAGACCATCTTTCGAGATTGACCATAGCCCACAACACTCATAGCCCCCCCATCAACGATGAATTTCCTGAAGAATCTCTAATGCAGTTGGAGAATGCTCCCTGGTATGCTCACATTGCCAATTTCCTAGCAACAGAGAAACCTGTACCTGATTGAAAGAACAAGATATAAGTATTTTTGTAGCGATCCACGCTCCTATTATCAAGAACTTGCTAACATCAGGCAGATTTATAATTAGGAAGGTGTGCTTAAAGAATATAACAGTGGAATTCTAAGCCATCGCCATGATGCCCAGAGGGTTTCATTTTATTCTTAAGAGCAAAGAATGAAGGCTGCACTGCTTCTACCGGCCTTCTCTTTCAAACAGTTTCATCAAATGTGCCGAATATGTGATAGATGCCGTGCTCTAGAAATTGTCTCAGCCATTATATGATGCCCCTAAACTCAATTTTAGTAGTTGAGCTTGACTGGATGTTTGGGGCATCGATTTTGTGGGACCTTCCCCACGCCTTATGGGCATTCATACATATCATAGGGTGTGACTATGGCTCAATGGGCTATAATCCCCAGAAAACCAATGACCATAAGGTGGTGCTCAAATTCTTGAAGGCAAACATCTTTTCCAGTTTGGGGTACCAAAGCCATTATTAGTGATGGGGGTTCCTCACACTTTGTAAACAAGTCTTAAACCTCATGGCTAAATATGGTGTTAAACACAAATTGGCTACCCCTTACCATCCTCAAACAAGTGGTCAAGTAGAGCTTGCCAACAGGGAGATAAAGACCATTCTAATGAAGGTGGTGAACATCAATAGGAAAGATTGGTCCTCAAATGATTCATCAGGGCCTATTGCATCGAACTTTCAAAACGATTCTTGGAATGTCCCCCGTGATCGCTTAGTCTAGCTGAAAAGCACATGCCATCTTCCGCTGGAAATTGATACAAAGCATGGTGGGTAATCAAGGAAGCCGAACATGGATTTAAGGTATCGGACTCAAAAGATTCTTTGATCTCATGAGCTGAGGAACTACGAAATTATGCCTACTTGAACCTCGAAGATTGCAAAGGAAAGATCGAAAAATGGCATGATTAGATGATAATCAGAAGAACTTCAAAAGTGGGGACCAAGTCCTCCTGTATGATTCCAAACCCACCTTTTTCGGGCAAACTTAAATCCGCATGGATCTAATTTCATTCATCATTCATCATGTACCCCAATGGCTCTAGATTTGGGCTTCAACCAAAAGGATGGGAATAGAGTGCTCAAGGTCAATGGGCAAGAGCGAAGCCCTATGTCGCACAAAGACATCGCAAACGAGAGTGAGATTCTCCTGATCATCCATGATAGATACTTCCTGTTATCGAAATGGGTTTGGTTCCAATCGAGACCAAATCGCAGAACTCAAAATTTTTTGGTTTTATTTATTTTGGTCGCATTTTTGTGTTAATTTTTGCTTTTAGTATTTTTTATTTATTTTAGTTTGTTTAAAACTTTTTTATATATATTCAGTTTAATAATTTTTTTTTATTTTTTTATTTTTATTTATTTAAATTGATTTTGTTTTTATTTGTGCAGATATATGTGATGCAGGTATGCACTCGCTATAATTGCAATTCTTTTGCCTTATGCTCTTTCTGGCTTCCAGAAGGCCTTCAACTACCAAACAAAGTATAAAAGCTCCCCCTCATTTCATCCAATCTCCTTCGTACCTTCTCCGAGCGCCCAGAGCCAAGTGCTCCTCCCGTGCTCATGCTGGGCTTCTCGCACCACACGCACGCCCGAGCGCACCCACCGCCCGCCTCTCCACTCACAAGCAGCCCTCACGACGCCGCATCCCTGCCGCACGCCCGAGCCCCACCGCGGTTCAGACTGCGGAGCCCATCGTTATCAGCCCAGGGTCCGGGCCTGCACCCCCGAGAGAGGGTGCCGCACATCCAGTGGCCGCAGCCGCCTCACTCTCCGGCCTGTGCTCTGCAGACACCTCCCGCATTGGCCCCCATAACTATGACATGTGGTCCCCGCCTCGCTTCTATTTCGCAGGAGGCTCAAAGCCTCGAGCCCCCATCCAGGCGATACCAGACCCGGGTGGGACCTCGACCCCCTTCTCCTATGCATCCAAGACCACCCCGGAGGGCCCCGCCTTCCAAGCGGGCCAACATCTGGCCTGGGGGAGTCTTTGCGGTCTAGGCCCGAGCCTACGCCTCCCAAATGCGCTGAAGTTCATCACCTCCGCTGCCCCCGCCGAGGATCAGTCCCGATATTTACCGCGATCCGATTCCAGTGGAACGCCGAATCCTGGCGTCAGACTTGCATGGGAGAGTCATACTATGGTGATACCGATGATTACGACCGGGGCCGATTCGTAGATTCGACAAGTATGATCCAACGATATTCACTATCGCCATTCATGACCAGGCGCTTTTTCTATCCCCGCGGTGCTTCGAGTTTTATCATACAAATGACATCCCAGTGAGCCGCCATCACCGCAGCTCGTGATCAAGATAGGACTCGCCGCCCTCAAATACTTTGAGCAAATGGATATCACAAATTACTTTAGACTCCACTCAAAGGTTCTAGCGACCTAGCGTACCTACCCAAGAAGGGTCTCAAATTCCATCACCTAGAGATGGCTCGCCTCTCGTCGAGATACCACCGCCAGCCTATACTCTTCTCGTCTAAGAAGTTTCCCGTAGATGCTCCTCGCAGACCACGTACTTCGGACCAACCTGTTCCCACTTCAGCATTATGTATAGCGCAGGGGAGCTATACTGAGGTTCTGTACCGGATATCCAAGGGCCTAGTTCAGCCCCGCCGAGCTTCTCATGACCGCGCTACTACACTTCGAGGAGAAGGTCCACCGAAAGGACCTGGCTCGGGCAGAGGCTATTCCCCTGTTGATGCCGAGGTTGTTGTGCCATGTCTTGGAGCATCTGGGATTCCCGGAGGAGCCACTTATAGAGCGGCGGCTGAGTTGTCCTCTGGTTTTTTCTATCGAGCAGTCTCTATCTATACCACTCTCCTTTATTCTATAAAGAAAGAGAGGTCAGATGATTGCAGGACCCGAGGTGAGCATCCCTGAGAAGTGAGTGAGAGGAATTCCAAACAGATTTGACCCCAGTCACCCCATCCTCACTTTAGATCACTCATCTCATCAGAGCACTGCATTGTCCCGGCACCTGTGGATTTGTCGTTTTATAAACACAAGATCGCACTGCCGAGGTCACTCTCACGCAGAATCACGCCATGCTTCTTCAGATTCAGAGCCACCTCGGTCTCCCACCAGTCAACGTGACAGAGCCTACATAACCCACTACTCGTGATCACCCGTCGCATCCGGTCTCCCAAGAACCTCCTCGGATGTGTCGGGCAGCCGCCGCGCCAGCCAGATCCATCGGCCTACACCACCACGAGAGAGTGAGTGGTCGCGACTCCATTCCTCTCTAGCTTTCCCTACCCGCTGGAGACACTCCGCTATACTTTGGGTTTGGGGGTGTTAGAGTCGAACCGGTCATCTATCATATTTTGTTTTGTATAAGCTTTATCAACTACCTACTTGTTTTGTATAGGATTGTTTAGTAAGTATGTATTAGCCAATAGTAGGCATTGATCTTTTTGTTGTAATTAGTATGTATTGTGTTTAGCTATGTTAAGCTTGTACTAGCCACTTTGGTTATAATGCTTTATAGCAAAGATTTACAATTTTCTACACTTTGCAAACCATTTTTGCTCCAGTATATTTTTTTCAGGTTTCTCGCTCTACTCAGTTGAAAATTGAAGCAATCAGATACCATACCCAGAATAGTTCCATGCATGATTAAGTTTTTTGGTTGGTTGAGATTCCAAAGTATTCAACCTTGTTCATCCGCCTTTAACTAATCACACACAAAGGCACATCACTTTCATCAATAGGTTGAGAAGTTGTACAATTCTTTTTACTTGCAAACCCGCCTTTAGATTCGTTGGACGACCCATAATAGGTTTGGTTACTCACAAAAGAAGACCAATGAAGTCTTCCAAATGAAAAAAAAAAAAAGCAAAAGAGAGGTGAGAAGAGGTGGTAGGTGGAACAGATACTTTGATTTCCAGGAACCGAATGTCGAGAGGTAGTGCAGAAAGCTGAATGCAGCTGCAAAGCACTTGTTTGAAACTGACTGAGGTGTTCGCCATGGGTGGATGGGTGGAGTTTAGCGAGTTGTAGGTGTTGGATTCTCAAAATCATTCAAGTCCGTGTGGGTGAAGCCCAAGAGTTGAAGCGGTCGATGCATCCTTTTGACTTGATGCCCTAAAAACCAATTGGTCGAGTCATAGGTGGACCCTTCGCTACACGTGACTGTGAAGTCGAAGCCTTTCAGCATTGCACCCTAAGCAATATAATCGAAGTAAGAAATAAGAGTGTAACTGAATCTATTTAGGTTGGTCATCGGTTTAAGGTCCGCAAAAGAGCTGTCAGGTGGGTGGAATACGAAGTACCTATTGGTTCAAACTGGTTACCTAAAAACACTTAGATTTTGGTGGAAGTTCAAGTTGACTTCCTTGGAATTGATGCTACCCTGAAACTTGTTCCTATATGGCAATTGTTCTCTCATGATGGTTTTTGTACAGAGTCCAAATTTTTCATACTGAAGGTAGAGCCTCACTTGTCCACACACTTTTTGAACAGACCACCTTTTTGCAAAAGCATAGCCTGCATGTCCTTTATTATTTTTAGCATTGCTAAGGGACTAGCAATGTGTCGATTGGGGGGTGTGATTAGTACCCAAAAAGTGCTATTTTGAGTCCTATTTAAGATAGGTTTTGAGTGCTTTGCGTACTAATCATATTATTTAAGCCGATTGACTCAGAGGCAGGTCCCTTTTTTGTACTACTAATTTTGTTTCGAGGTTGTTTTTGGTAGTTTTGCAGGTTTCGTAAACCTTTACCATCATTTCAAGCTTGGCATCGAAATTGAGCTGATATATGCTGAGTTCATATGGTTTGTTGTCAATTTCATCAAGCCTGGGATGAAGAAATAGCAGGCTGGAAGATGCATAATGCAGGCTAGAGAAACAAGGAAGCAAGCAGGAGGAGAATGGCAATTTCAGAAACATAGTTTAAATTTTCGCGAATGATAATAAATTTTCTAATCATAGCTTAAATTTTCAGAATCATAGCCAATTTTCGCCATATGTTGAAATTTCGCTACATAGAGAAATTTCTCTATGATAGCGAAATTTTCGCTATATAGCGAAATTTTCGCTACATAGCGAAATTTTCGCTACATAGCGAAATTTTAGCTACGTAGCGAAATTTTCACTATATAGCAAAATTTTCGCTATGATAGCGAAAATTTCGCTATCATAGCGAAATTTTTGCTATATAGCGAAATTCTTGTGCATAGCGTAAATTCCTCTCGTGATCGCAGCTTTTGTGATTCAAACGACCCGCTTTGCTAATTCCTTTTTCCCTTTAATGTAATCATATTATTTAGGATAGTTTGGATTTTCGCATACCAGGGGCTATATAGTTTAAGTGTTATGAATATTTTGTAACCTAACTTTTGTTGAAAGGCATTTTTCATTACGACCCCTGTTCTCGACTCTCACCTGCTCTCTTCCCTCTCCTCTTTCTCTCACTTTCTAGGCTTCCAAACACCCCCTTTGAGGATGACAACTCAAAGGATGTTTGGCTAAGGCCTCCAAACCTTGAAAAAGAGGGTTGCTAGCTAGGTTGATGTATTTTGTTGGTGTTCCTCTGTTTTTCAAGACGCAGGTACTACGCATTTATGTTCCAAACTTTCAAAACTAGGTTTTTAAAAGCTATTTGATGTATTTTCCTTGGTCAATACTTGGCATGCTTTTAGGTTCAGTGTATTCTTAATGGTAGATACACTGACATCCATTAGATGTCATTTATGAGCCATCGAGGGTAGGTTAATGTTGGGTTACGGGCAAAATATCAAATATGGTTGGAACATAAATGCAGTGGAATTTATAATTTTTATCCCTTAACCCACCAAGGATCATATGCTTTATAAAAAAAAAAACCAAGGAATGGTAAACTAAACTTACTCAGATCGACTGGCCAAGCCTTCAAAGTCTCCAAGGCCTTGGCTTCTATTCGTGGATCTCAAAGGTACTTCGCTTCCGAAAAGCGACCACCCTCTACAAGTATCCACACACGAACAAATAATAAACGATCTTGTTGAATGCTAGTTCGTGTTCGCTCTTCTCAAAAGAAATTAGGTCTTCTGCTTGCTATTCTTAGAGTAAAGATCATTAACTACAAAATATATATGTCTCACATATATATCTATGCTAAGTCCTGCTAGGTTTTAAATCAAAAAACGAATTTTTATATTATATATATTTAAAACTCTTTAACATAACAATTTAGTTCAAATCCTTATCGATATGGAAATCAATTATATTATTATATATTTAAAACTCCCTTACACAATACTTAAATTCAAATCTTATCAGATAAGGAAAACGAATTTATTTATATTATTATATATTTAAACTCTTTTTAAATAATAATAACAATTTATATTCAAATCCTTATCAGATAAGGAAACGAATTTATATTATTATATATTTAAAACTCTTTAAAAACCCTTTACGTATTATTTTGGTCCAATAAGAAAATATAAATAAATTAATTATTTGTTATAATTTAAATCACGATTTTAAACTTTCTCAAAATTAAATTTGAATTTAAATAACAACTAATTATATTATTTGTAATTTGTACATTCGCTCATTTTAAATTACTACAGAGAGAGTGAAAACCATAACCCTTATTATCTGCTCTAATTAATGTATAATTCTCATAGGTTCATTAAACATTGCGTAGGCCTAAATCACATTTTTTGATCCTACAAGTCATGACCTCAGCAAGACATTGCGACTACCCAAGTTAAATGAAAAGTTCATGATCCGAGATAACCTTAATATAGCTACTGACAATCCTTTCGTCTTCATGATATCTTGATAGAATATAAGGCATGGACAAAGTCAACCTTATATCGTTTCATCTTTAATTACTGAACTCTAATGATCGACTAAACAAATGACATTGATCTCCATCAATTCATTTGAGCACTACTCATGCATTTCTCGGCCAAATGTCGAGGGGACCCAGAGATATCTCTCTTATAATAAGAGGGACAAATTCCCTTTTAATCGCTCATATCTCACTACATAATTCTTATTATGTTCAAGTATAACCTTTATAGTCATCCGATTAAAGACAACGTTTGATTATATCAAACACACATTCCTTATGTTGAGAACTATAGCCATCTCAGTCAAAGGATTTAATGACACAACTATTAGAGATTAACTTATGACTTTGATCCATGTATTAATCTGAAGACGGGTCTATCCAATATTTGTTCTTAACAAATAGATATAAATTTGATTTGTATCTTATACACATATTCATCCCATGAATATCAATCAAACTTTATACTAATCTTAATTCATTGTTATTCCCATAACAATAACCGATTAGGGATATTTAGAATAATTAATAATATTATTCAAGGACATTATATATAATAAACATGCAAATCATCATAATACCTAATTCTCATAAATATCAAAATACCATGTCCATAATGATACGCAACCATAGCTTAAAAATTTTGCAATCCTCGCGAAATTCCTCGCTATACGTTGTTTCTCGCATGATACGAAATTCCCATTTATCATAGCAAATTTCGCTATCATAGCTTAAAAAAATATCGTGCATAGCTTAAAATTTGAATTTTCGCTATGCCTTGTATTTTCGCTATTATAGCGAAATTCACTATGCATAGAGAAATTTGTCCCCCTCTGTTTTTGATCCAAATCCACCTCGCTTTTGTGTAATTCCATTTTGTCCCCATTGTAATCATCATATATTCTTGGTATTTTTGGTATTTCACATCTTGTACGGCTATATAAGCTACCTTATAACTTTTTGTAACCCTAACTTTCATTCAAGTATCTATTCACACAAATTTTGTTTTAGGGTTTACGCTTTCTCCTCTTCTTTCTCTCATTTTCTACGCTAAACACCACCTTGCGACGATACAACTCGCTTAGATGTTTTGGCTAAGCCTCAAACCTTGAAGAGGAGGTTAGGTTGGAGCACGTTGGTTCAGTGGTCCCCGCTTTAAATGAAACAGGTATTGCATTTATTGTTCTAAACTTTTCAAACTAAGGTTTAATGCCATTTAATGTGTTTCTTTTGGTCCATACTTGTCATGCTTTAGGGTTCAATGCATTCTTAAGGGTAGATGCACTGACATTCTTTAGATGTCATTTACGAGCCACTGAAATGAGGTTAAATGCTATGTTTTCAAACTCCATTGAACATTAAATGCTCAAGACATGTGTTGACTCAACAGGAAAGTGTTTTAAGGGTTAGTTTTTAAAGCCAAACAAAGATCCGGTTTTAGCTATGACTATAAGTCATTTGCCCTAATGCGAGGAAATAACCCGAGGACACCTTTATAAACCCATTTTATCAAGCTAGTGACCCAAGCCTTCAAGGTCACAATTTCACACTTTAATCTAAACTCCGCTTCGCCACTCCAAAGGAACAACCAATCTCCCCGTTTTTACCCAAATCCAAAATCCAAATGAAAGCCCTCTCACCCATTTCGAATCATGATAATAATCATTCAAGGGATTTAAAACCCATCCCCGTGTTCGACTTCTAGATCGCTATATCGCAAAGAGTTTGACCACGGCAAAGAGGAGGAAAATAGGAAACAAATTTTGTTGATTCCGGATCACCCTACCCTGGCACGAATCACCTAGTACATGCCTAGACACGGTGCCTCGGCCTAGTGCGATGCCTAGCAAGGGTGCCTCGGACTCGTTCCCTGACATGCCTAGGCAAGTTGCCTCGGCCTCGAGCATGCCTAGACACGGTTACTCGGCCTAGTGTATGCGTAGACACCGTGCCACGGCCTAGTGCCACGACATGCCTGGGAAAGGTGCCTCGGCCTAGTGCATGCCTAGACACGGTGCCTCGGCCTAGGTCCATGACATGCCTAAGTAAGGTGCCTCGGCCTAGTGCGTGGCTAGACACGATCACTCGGCCTAGTGCATGCCTAGACACGGTGCCCCCGGCTTGCGCTTATCTAGAAAGGGTGCCCCTGACCGGCTCTCGACGTGCCTGGGGGCAAGGTGCCTCGGCCTAGTGCATGCCAAGACACGGTGACTCGGCCTAGTGCATGCATAGACACGATGCCTCGGCCTAGAGCCATGACATGCCTAGGCAAGGTGCATCGGCTTAGTTCATGCCTCGACATTGTGACTCGGCCTAGTGCATGCCTAGACCCAGTGCCTCGGCCTAGGTCCATGACATGCCTAGGCAAGGTGCCTCGGCCTAGTTCATGCCTAGACACGGTTACTCACCCTAGGGCATACCTAGACACGGTGCCTCGGCCTAGTGCCATTACATGCCTAGGCAAGGTGCCTCGGCCTAGTGCATTCCTAGACACGGTGACTCGGCCTTGTGCATGCCTAGACATAGTGCCTCGACCTAGTGCCATAACATACCTAGGCAAGGTGCCTCGACCTAGTGCATGCCAAGGCACAATGCCTCGGCCTAGTGCGATACCTAGCAAGGGTGCCTCGGCCTAGTGCCATGATATCCCTAGGCATGGTGCCTCGGCCTAGTGCCATGACATCCCTAGGCATGGTGCCTTGGCCTAGTGCATGTTTAGACACGGTGACTTCGCCTAGTGCATGCCTAGATATAGTGCCTCGGCCGAGTGCCATTACATGCCTAGGCACGGTGTCTCGGCCTAGTGCATGCCTAAACACGGTGACACGGTCTAGTGCATGCCTTGACACGATGACTCGACCTAGTGCCATGACATCCCTAGGCATGGTGCCTCGGCCTAGTGCATGCTTAGACACGGCGACTCGGCCTAGTGCATGCCTAGACACAGTGCCTCGGCCGAGTGCCATTATATGCCTAGGCAAGGTGCCTCGGCTTAGTGCATGCGTAAACACGGTGACTCTGCCTAGTGCATGCCTTGACACGGTGACTCGGCCTAGTGTATGCCTAGACACGGTGCCCCGGCCTAGTGCCATGACATGCCTAGGAAAGGTGCCTCGGCCTAGTGCATGCCTAGACACGGTGACTCGGCCTAGTGCATGCCTAGACACAGTGACTCAACCTAGTGCATGCCTAGACACGGTGCCTCGGCCTAATTCCATGACATCCCTAGGCAAGGTGCCTCGGCCTAGTGCATGCCTAGACATGGTAACTTGGCCTAGTGCACTGTAAAACGATGCCCTGGCCTATACCATGACATGCCTAGGCAAGGTGCCCCGCCTAGTACATGCCTAGACACCCATGACTCGCCTAAGTGTGATGCCCAGCAAGGGTATGCCCTCACTTAGTGCCCCGACCGCCTAGACACTGATTCCTCGCTCTCGGGGCATGCCTAGACATGGTGCTACCGGCCTAGTGCATACCTAGGACACGGGGTGATCATCAAAGGCATTCCTGCACACCTGCCCCGGCCTAGTGCCATGACATACCTACTGATTAGTGCTTAAAAAGTGCTCTTTTGAGGCCTATTCATCGTAGGTTTTAGGCACTTTTTAGGTACTAATCATTCCAAATAACCCAATTGGCATATTGATGTCCCTATTGTGTTACTAATAGCATTTTGTAGGTGTTTTGGTAGTTTTGCAGGCCAAACACTTCTCCATCTTCGGACCGGATCGAGATTGCAGTCAACACGATGAATCCAAGCCGAGTTCAAAGCCATATTGCAACTTAGAAGAACAGGAGAAGAAGAGGAACTTAAGAAGAACAGGAGCAGAAGAGGAATGGAAGAAGAACAGAGCAGGAAAATTCGCACTAGGGTGCCAAAATCCGCACTATGCGAAAATTGGCACTGGTGTCAATTTTGCCACTGGTGCCAATTTTGGCATTAATTTTGGCATTGGATCCGCACTATGCAAAAATAGGCATTGAGCTAATTTCGCATTGGTGCCACCCCACATTGCCAACTCATGTGAAAATCCCTCCCTTGTTGAATTTTTATTTGTATTTTCTCCTTTTTTCCATTTTTACCCTCTTGTCTAATTCTTTTTGAGGCATAATGGTATTTTACCCTAAGAAAAACTCTATATAAGCTCCAATGTTTGGGAGAATTGTAACTTTTGGGGAACTTTTGAACTTTTGGCTTAGTGGAAATACAAGCATTGTAAGTTCTCCCGCTTTTCTTTTTCTTTTTCATTTTCTTTAATTTTCTTTCATTTTTCTCTAAGAATCAAACATACCTTTTGGTGATGACAAACCAAGGCATGCTTGGCTAAAGCCCCCTTTCCTTGAAGAGGAGGGTCGCTGGTGGAGGTTTGGAGGTAAGTTTTCATGCCCTCTCATTTATCACACTACATTTATGAGCATTTAAGCTCCCTGCATCTCACCCTAGGTTGAAACCTCTCGATCCAAATTTCTAATGTGTATTTATGTTTTTGCGGGTTATAAGGATGCTTAATCTTATATCCACTGGTCATCCACTTAGTTGTCTCCTATTAGTTGCCGTAGGTTGCCTCTTGAGGCCATATGCACAATCGTTGTGACTTGAATGCTCACTCGAATGCCATATCTCATGAGTGAGTAATTTGCATTTAGGGTTTTAGTGTCAATCAAGGTCCCGCTTTGGGAAACGACTATGTCATTATCCCCAACGCGAGGAAACAAAAACCTCGGTGGGCATGAATACACCTTAAAATCCAATCCAATGACCCAAGACTTCAAGGAGTCTTCTTTCTAAATCTTTTCCTTTAATTTATATGCAGTTTACAACTATCCAACCCATTGTTTTTGAACAAAACCCAAAATCCAAAGAGAAATACCATTTTCAACTCAACTGCACTTCTCATTTCACGAAGAAAACTCATCCCCGTGTTCGACCCTAGATCGCTTATACTACAAAGAGCCTCGGCTACTTAAATAGACACCCAGATACAAATTTTCGTTGATTCCGCACCTTTACCGCGAATCAAATGGCGGTCGTTGCCTGGGATGGTGCCCTAGCGAGATGAGAAGCTTTTGAACTTGTGATCCACATCACTAGTGTTGGTGAATTCTCATTTCTTTTTTATTTTACCATTTTTCCCCAAGTGCAGTTCACTGCAGGGGAATTTGAATTTTTATCCTACACATACTGCTTTTTCCTGTTTTTATTTTAGCTAACCTTAACCCTTTTGGTAGTCTTGTTTTGCATTGGTTTCTTGTCAAGTGTGTAGGCGTGAGCAGCTTATGCAAAGGGGGAGTTGAAACACGCATGCACATAGCTCGTTGACCTAATCGAAAGGTGGCTGTGAAAATTAGCCTCTCACAAAGGATCGATGGAGTCTCCACTGAGGAGCAAGACAGCCAACAAGGTCCAATAGGTCCTAATGCTTATCGATCCATGAGGGATCACATACACCCACCTAGGGTGAGTGCACCCTCATGCATAATTCCCCCTGCTGAGGAAGTGTCTGTGAGACCATATCTGGTGCCCCTGCTCCCAACCTTCCATGGTATGGAAAATGAGAATCCCTACAACCATATTAGGGAGTTTGAGGAAGTATGCACCATTTTCAAAGAGGGTGCCATCGACATGGAGCTACTAAAGCTAAAAGCCTTCTCACTGACCTCAAAGACAAAGCTAAAATATGGCTGCAATTCATCGGAGGCCAAGAACCATCAGAATCAGCGTAACCGCAAAGTAATTTTGGAAGAAATTCTTCTGCACACAAGACCAATAATTTGAAGACAAATCTACACCTTGCAGCTCAAGACAATGAAAATTCTACCAATGCTGGGAGATACATGGAAACCCCCGCTGCATGCCCACATCATGCGGATTGATACGTGACGCCGGGTGAATCATTTTATGATGGAATGTCCCCGCTATGAAGCAATCGTTAGAGACCATGTGGAGGGGACTTCCTAAGAAAATCCGATGAGGCCATGGGATTTCCTCAACTATAGCCGAGACATCCAAGGCTTGGGACGAGCCGAATCCCAGGGAGGCAGACAGAATGAGACCCTCAGCAAACCAGGTGTAAAAAAGGGGCACACCACTCAGAGGATGTGGAAACATACAGTTATCCATCTTGGCTAGGAGGGTGGAAGAACCGGAAGGTAAGGCTACATAAGGTCCGTGCAAAGGACTGTCTCCACGCACCAAACCATGCTTCAATTGCCAATCCACTGGTCACCCGGGGAGAGCATCACTATCCACCGTCTCGTTGAGGGATTTGATGCATGAACATGTAAATGTTGTGGGCCAAAATAGGCCACCGGCTGATGCCCAATATGGCAACACATATAATCCTAACCGAGGAACACCCAAACCTCTCCCGGGAAGCCTCAAATTTCTAGCATATGTTCCCTGTGAGCACATCAAGAAGAACCACCCACCTCTTCTCCTGTTGCGCATGCCATTTTGAATCTGAGCAAGGTGGTGGGAAATTTTGTGGAGGAGCAAAAAGGCATCAATGCTCAGTTGAACAAAAAAATTGAAAATATAGAAAGCTCCTTGAACAAGAGAATAGACGGGCTGGAAAGTAACCTTAACCGAAGAATTGATACCAGCATCCATAATAAGAATGCTAACCACAGCTAAGAGGTGAGGTTCCCTCTCTCACCCACTCGCCAACCAAGGGGAGCCCATGAACTGAGCTATTCCAGTGAACCTCCCCCAAAAATGGATGAAGTCAAATATGTCATTACCTTAAGAAGTGGAAAAGAGGTTGATCAACCAATGCCCAAGCCTGTTGAGGAAACCAGAAAAGAGGAAGAAATGGAGCCAGAACACATTTTCTTTCAAGGAGGACTGGGATCGGCTAATCGCATGCCACCTCCATTTCCCAAGCACTAAGAAACAAGAAGAAGGCATCCTGCGCGGTGTGGATCCAGAAGTCCAAGGCAGAACCGGTCAACATACTCTTTTGGACATCATCATCAAACAAGTCCCCGTTTATGCAAAGCTTTTTAAAGACTTCTCGTATTAAATCGTGTTGGTCGTATCGACAAAAGCGCATCTTTAAACGATAATGTTTAGCTCAATGTCCAATGTGCAGACAGAAATATAAGATCCGTGGACCCAATCCATTCAAGCTTAACATTTGAGGAACCTACATCGACAAAGTTATTTGCTGGGCCTTGGTGTTAAGAATAACCTCACGCCATAATACAAGGTATAGTGTACTAGGTTTTGGGAGTTAAAACAACCAACATCACCCTATCCTCTAGCCGATCGTCTGAAAATACCAAAAGGGATAGTGGAGATGGTTAGTAAAAAGTAGAGGGCTCTATCCGGTGATTTGTGGTTCTCACACGTAATCGCAAGGGCACAATCAAGTGCCCATTATATTGTGAACGCCATTTCTCGCCACATCAAATGCCATTATCACTTATCGGGGTCATGCAAACACATTTGGCAACATGACATCAAAGCCAACATTTTCCACTGAGCAACAAGCAAAACCAAACTGAGGGACGAGGGAGCAAATCCTATGAAGCTCGGCCTGAGGTACACTCGGGCAGAGAAATGATATTAACAAACAGCAGGAAGAATTGATGGAGAACAATGAAGCAGTTAATGAAGAATCCAACATTCCTCCTGCAACAGTCAGCCCACTGCCACCAGAGACCAGATTGCCCAAAACAAGAGAGCTGAGCATGAAGGCACCTTAAAGACACACCACCGCATGAGGAGCTTCTCCTCCCGACCCTCTCGAGATCCAATTCACACAATCGGGAGTGGTTCCCAGAACCCGGGAGAGTTCACCCAAATTTTTGTTGGAAATTTTTACTTTATATTATTTTAAGTCTTAATTGGGTTTTTAGTGGTGCCACTACTTTACCTATTTTCTTCAAATATTTTCATTTACAAGCTTATCTTATCACAATTTTTAGTTTTTGAAATGTTTGTGAGCGAAAGGTGGAGAACTGGCCTCCTCGCATTGTAGTGCAAGCAGGTAAAACTACTCAACCATGCCATTCCTCCCCGGTTCAAACTTCGTCACCCTATTGGAGGTACCACAGCTTTTTATAAGCTTTGATAATTTTGTGAAAGATACCACATAGAAATAACATAACCATTTTTACTTTGTAACCATTTTTTGGTTCCTATATTTTGTGGTTTTGTCTCTTCTAAAGTTGGTATAGTACCTGTATTGGGCACGGTTTGGTTAGCTCTAGTTCCATACTATCTAATTGTTGGTCAATTGAAGTCCCCCTGTCTTTCTACCTTTCTCCACCAGAGCTAGCCACATTAATAAAGTGGCACATCACATTAATAGGCTAGTGAGTCGCTTGACCCTTCTTTTTACTTAGCGCACCATTTAGTTTAGTGACCACCTATATTGTAGTTGGTGCCCTCAGTGTAAAGTTGACCACACATGTTCAAAGAAAAGAAAAATAAAAAGAAAAGAGTTTGTTAAAGCTGAGGAGCGCTCGGCCCGAAACCCTGAGCATCGGTCCGAGGGGTATATACAAAGCCTTTAAAGCCCTGTGCCCCGAACTAATCAATTATGACACCATTTAGTGCTCACAGGCATGGGGTAGAGCTGAAGTGAGTTGTAGGTGCTAAATTCAAAATCATCGAGTCCCATAAGCTCAGAGAGTCATGTCGAGAGATCTGCCGATGCCCTTAAACTCTTGCATTACAGTCACCGTAGATCTCGTTATATGGATCCCAGAGGTTGAATTTCTATGACAGATCTCACATTACTTTTGTGAAAAGGTATGAACAAAGAGTTAATCTGATTCATTTTTGCCGGATATCTTTCTAAGGTATTAGTAATGGGTTGGGGTATAGCAATAGTTAGTTTATTGATGCAAACTAATCCCCTATACACTTAGTTAATTTCAGTGAAGCTTCACAGTTGATTCCTTGGGGTGACACCGCCCCAAAGCATATGTATGGTATGCGCCTCTCAAACTCGATTTTAATGCAGTGGCCCAACCTGGTTAATCGGCTGTAGCATTACCTATACCCACACTTTTTGTACACATCTGCATGTTCTCCCTTTTTCTGGTTAGGGTGTTTTCATTGCTAAGGACTAGCAATGGTTGGGGGTGTGATTAGTGCTTAAAAAGTGCTATTTTCGAGGCCTATTCATCGTAGGTTTTGTGTTAACTTTTTAGGTACTAATCATTCCAAATAACCCAATTGGCATATTGGATGTCCCTATTGTGTTATTAACAGCATTTTGTAGGTAAGCTGCGTTTTGCAGGTGCCAAACACTTCTCCATCTTTGGACCTGATCGAGGGATGTAGTTGAACACGATGAATCCAAGCCAAGCTCCAAAGCCATATTGCAACTAGGGAACAGAGCGTAAGAGGAACTTAAGAAGCGAATGTGAGCAGAAAAGGAATGGAAGAAGAACAGAGCAAGAAAATTCGCACCAGGGTGCCAAAATCCGCACTATGCGAAAATTGGCATTGGTGCCAATTTTGGCATTAATTTTGGCATTGGATCTCAAGATATGCAAAATCGGGCATTGCGCCAATTTCGCACCGGTACAATTCTTGGCACATTGCCAACTCGCGAAATCCTCTCCTCCGTTGTTGACTTTTGATTTTATTTTCTCCTCTTTTTCCATTTTACCCCTCTTGTCTAATTCCTTTGAGGGCATAATGGTATTTTACCCAAGAAAAAACTCTATATAAGCTCCAATGTTCGGGAGAATTGTAATCTTTGGGGAACCTTTGAACTTTTGGCTTAGTGGAAATACAATCACTGTGAAGTTCTCCCGCTTCCTTTTTCTTTCTTCATTTTCTTAATTTTCTTTTCATTTTCTAAGAACCAAACATACTGGTGATGACAAACCAAGGTATGTCGGGCTAAAGCCCCCTACTTCCTAAGAGAGGGTCGGTGGAGGCCTGGAGGTAAGTTTTCGCTGCCCCCACTACACTGCATTTATGATACCAAGCCCTGCATCTGACCCTAGGTTGAAACCTCCTAGATCCAAATGTCAATGTGTATTTGGCAAGCTTTGTCGCAAAGTGAGTGCTTAACTTTGATCCACTGTCATCCACTCTAATGGCTTCCTATTACTGCCGTAGGTCGCCCTTCTTTCGAGGCCATATGCACACTGCTGGGTGGGACTTGAATGCCTCATCACGCCATATCTCATGAGGCAATTAGTAGTCAGGGTTTTAGTGTCAATCATGTCCTGGCTTAAACAACTATAGTCATTATCCCCAACGCGAGGAAACAAACCCGAGGGCATGAATACACCTTAAAACTAATCCAGCTGACCTGCAAGACTTATGAGTCTTCTTTTCAAATTTTCCTTTAATTTATATGCAGTTTACAAACTTATCCAACCCATCGCTTTTTGAAAAAAACCCAAAACTAAAGAGAGAAAATAACATTTTCTCAACTCCAACTCGCACTTCTCATTCATGAAAGGAAAACCATCCGTGTTCGACCCTGTGACCGCTATACTCCAGCAAGAGCCTCTGCCACGTGTAGTAGGACACTCCAGGATACAAATTTTGTTGATTCCCGCACCCCTACTCGCACGAATCACCCAGAAGCAAGGTGCCTCGGTTCAGTGCCATGACGTGCCTGTGCAAGGTGCCTCGCCCTAGTTCTTACCTGTGACACTGGGTGATTCCCACTTAGTGCATGCCTGCATTACCTGCGTTCTGGCCAAGAACCATGACATGCTTAGGCAAGGTGCATCGGCTTAGTTCATGCTTAGACACGGTTACTCGGCCTAGTGCATGCCTAGACATGGTGCCTCGGCCAAGTGCGATATCCAGCAAGGGTGCCTCGGTTTAGTGCCATGACATGCCTAGGCAAGGTGCCACGTCCTAGTTCTTTCCTAGACACGGTGACTCGGCCTAGTGCATGCCTAGACACGGTGCCTCGGCCAAGAGCCATGGCACGCCTAGGAAAGGTGCATCGGCTTAGTTCATACCTAGACACGGTAACTCGGCCTAGTGCATGCCTAGACACGGTGCCTTGGCCTTGGTCCATGACATGCATAGGCAAGGTGCCTCGGCCTAGTGCATGCCTAGACAAGGTGACTCGCCCTAGTACATACCTACAGACGGTGCCTCGGCCTAGTACCAATACATGCCTAGGCAAGGTGGCTCGACCTAGTGCATGCCTAGACATGGTGACTTGGCCTTGTGCATGCCTAGACATAGTGCCTCGGCTTAGCGCCATCACATACCCAAAAAAAGATGCCCTCACTATGCATGCCTTAGACAAGGCTCGACCTAGTGCGATACCCAGCAGTGCGCCGGCCTAGTGCCATGACATCCCTAGGGCAAGGTGCTCTCGGCCTCAGCTCATGCTGACAAGGCCACTCAGGCTAGTGTACGTCTAGACGGTGTTCGCCTAGTTATTACATGCCTAGTCAAGGTGATGCAAGGTTGGGACCGTGATGGATGATCCAGAAGTTTAGGTAAGTCAAAATATGGGTTTGGGGTAGTTTTCTTGGGCTAAAATAGGTTATGGACGAATTTTGGAGATTTTCTAAGTTAAGAAAGGTGAATTTATGGTATATAAGGGAAAGGGGTATTTAAGGAAGGTTTTGGGTTGAGGTTGAAAATATGGTTATGGAAAGTTTAGAGAAAAGAGTTGAGATATGATGGAAAGTAAGTAGTTTTCACAAGAGTGGTTATTTCACCGGTTTAATGAAACGATCCACACAAGATGGATGATGAAGTGAAGGCGTCACACAATCAACTATGGACGGGTTGATTGATAAGCCGGACAAAGACTTCGCCACCAAGGAATCCACCAAGGTATGAGAAGCCACGAACTCGTCCCCAAGGGAATCCACCCAAGAGATAAGAGAACAAGAGAACTCTTAAAAAAGAGAAATCTGAAAATATTATTAAACTTGAACTGATTGTCAAAAGCATCACATTATGGGGGTATATATAGCCTCATACTTTAAATCAAAAAAGCAACTTCTACTTTAACTAGAAAAGAAACTTCTAAATTACAAAAAAGCAACTCCTAAAAGAAAACTTTCAAAACAAATAAAACAAACTTCTGTAAACAAAGCAAATCTTTTCTTCAAAATAAATAAAGCAAACTTTTCTAAAATAAATAAAGCAAATCTTAGTAAAATAAATAAAGCAAACTTTCTAAAATTAATATGGCAGCTCCACACTCGTGGGTTTGTCCAAGTCTCGACCACGTTTTTGCTTCCAAGGCCCAAATCGAGGTCCAAAAGGAGTTTTCACATGTATTCACGCCTTGACTCCTCCCCCAATCCACTCTTCAATAACTAGGGCTGAATTCCCAATGTTCGGTGGTTTATAAAAAGCTCCCTGCATCCCCATAGCTGGGAAAAAGACTTGCCCTCAAGTCTCGAATCGCGGATAAGCCCTCAAGTCCTTAACATCAACATCGAGAAATTTTATAATCGGCCCGCAACCAATCTCGTGTGCTTTCTCCAATTTTCTATAATCTTGAAAGGGCCATCTACTCCTTGGCTTGAGCTTTCCAAACTTTCCCGCTGGAAACCCATCCTGCGAAGGTGTACCCAAACCACCCGCCAACCTCAAACTCACATACTCAAGTACGCCTATTTGTTGCTCTACATATTTGGCATTCTTTTTCTCAATCTTCAAGTGAACTTCTTCATGCAACCTCTTGATCTCTTTGGCTCTAACTTCAACATCTCCACTAAATTGTTGAATAGTCGGATGGGGTGCTAATTCCATGGGTCCAATCGGTTGTAGTCCATAGACTACCCTCGCTTTTCCCACGCTTTATGCATGGACCTATCAGAGGCAAACTCAATTTGGGGTAGAATCAAACCCATCGGTTTTTTCACGTTTCTTCCCACATAGCCCTTAGCAAATTTCCCAAGCTTCTATTAGTAACTTCCGGTTTGACCATCGCTTGAGGGTGATAAGAGGTACTAAACAAGAAAGAAGTCCCCAGCTTTTCTCCACGTATTCTCCAAAAGTGACTAAGAAACTTGTAGTCTCGACCAAACCATACTGGGAATACCATGTGCACGCACAATCTCTTTCTACACAAGTCGGCAACATGCGAAGCATCATTAGACTTGTTGCATGGTACAAAGTGAGCCATCTTGAAAACCCGTCAACGATCACCGTAATCGACCTTTGTTTCTTGTGTTCTAGGTAATCCCAAAACAAAATCCTGCTTACCTCCTCCCACGGCATATTTCGGGAATCGCAATGGTGTATATACTCGCATTGGTTTCCGCGAGTTTTAGCCACTGCGCACACAACACACTTCTTGACAAATCGAAGTACGTCTTTCTTAGCTTAGGCCAAAAGTAGTTTGCCTTCACTAGAGCTAAGGTTTTGCTTCACCAGTGTCCTCCTAATGTTCCACCATGAAACTCATCCAAAATACTCAATCTCAAGGAACAAGACGGAGCTGCATAGAGTGTTTCCCTTTTAAAGAGAAAACCGTCCATCCTTTTACAAAATCCTTGAAAGGCTTGTTGGCTGCATACCTTCCGTATTTCACCAAAAATCAGCATCCTCCTCATATAGTTCTTTCAACACACGAATCCAACTACTCAATTTGCAAGGAAGTCACTAGGGCATGTCTCCTACTAAGGCATCCGCAACAACGTTATGAACACCCGCTTTATGCTCGATTAAGAAGTTGTACGCTGTAAGAATTCCACCCATGTCGCATGTCTTCGATTCAACTGTAGCTTTGTGGTTGATGAATTTTAGTGCTTCATGATCCGAGAAAAGCACAAATGGCTTGTAGCGCACTGGACTCCAATGAAATAAAGTGCTCTATAGATAACATAAAACTCCTGTCATAGGTGAGTAATTTCCTTTTGCTTCATTTAACTTCTCACTAAAGAAAGCGATGGTGAAGCTTCGACCATGACAAGACTAATCCCAACTTGAGATGCATCACACCCCACTTCAAGACTTGTTGAAATCGTGTAAAAAACCAAACACTGGCTTCAAGCATTTTTCTTAATCAACCCTAAGCTTTCTTCTAAGAACACTAGTCCACTTTGAATTTGTCTCCCTTTAAGCATTCTACTACAGAGCCATTATAGAGCTAAATCCACTAATAAATCTCCTATAAAAAGAGACTAGCTCCATGAAAACTTCTCACATCATGGATCGAGCTAGAGCGTCAATTCAGACGCCTATCTTGCTTCGTCCATCTCAATTCCATCTTTAGTAACCACATAACCAAAGAAATATGATTCGTCGGCATAGAAGTCACACTTCTTCGTTGACAAATAATTGTTGCTCCCTTTAGGATAGAGAACAATTGCCTCAAATGCTCCTAAGTGCTCCATCGACTTTTGCTATATCAAAATATTATCATCAAAGTATACCACCACAAAATTTCCAATGCATGGCTTAAGGATATGATTCATAAACCTCATAAAAGTGCTAGGGGCATTGGATAGTCCAAATGGCATCACCATCCACTCATAGAGTCCATCTCGAGTTTTAAAGGTCGTCTTCCATTCATCTCCTTCCCTCATACGAATTTGATGGTATCCACTCCTCAAATCAATCTTCGAAAAGATGGACGCACCATAGAGTTGATCCAGCAAATCATCGAGTCTTGGAATGGGAAATCGATATTCAATAGTAATCTTGTTGACTGTCCTACTATCAACACACATCCTCCAAGATCCATCCTTCTTTGGTACTGTTGTGGTAGAACCGCACAAGGGCTCTTACTTCTCTCGAATGCCCTTGGCTGAAAGCAACTCATCAACTTGCCTTGTAAGCTCTTCATGTTCTTTAGGACTCATCCTATAGGCCGATTTATTGGGCAAAACAGAACCTGGTACGAGGTCTATTTGATGTTGAATATCTCTCATAGGGGGCAACCCATGTGGAATCTCCTCAAGTACTACATCAACAAATTCCCGCAGAATTGCCTCTACTTCTTTGGGATCTCCTTCTCACTTTCGGTTTCTTCAATAGCAACCAAGGCCATCAAGATCCAAATCCGCCTCTCGATTTCTTTCTCCAACCTCGGATTTTGACAACAAAGAATTTTGCTCCGCCGGTTTGGAGGTCGGAGCAATTGCCTATTTCAACTGCTAAGACAATTTTGTGGCCATCCTCATGAATGTAAGTGTTCTCTGCCATCATAAATGACCTTCCTATCATATTGCCATGGCCTCCCAAGTAGCAAGTGACAAACATCCATTAGAACAACATCACACCATATCTCGTCCTGGTAGCGCTTTCCAATTGTAAAAGAGACAAGGCACCTATGCTTTACCTTGATATCACTACCCTCTCAAGCCGCCTAAGTTTATGGTTTCTGATGTGGATCCATCTTCAACCGCTTTTGCACCATCTCCAAGGAAACACAATTTCGAAGCTCCCACTATCAATAATAACCAAACAACCCCCGTCCTTAGATGTGCACTTTGTGTGAAAGACATCGACCGCAACCAATTCTTCATATCACTATCACCGCCTATCTTAAGACTCCTTTGAACAACTAAGGAAGTCCCATGGTCGGGCATAGTAAGTTCATCCTTAACTTCATGGTCAGATTCAATTGCCTCTTCGACATCTTTCCTCATCTCTTCATATTCTTCAATTAGGGCAACCACTGTTTGTTAGACATTCATAAGCTATATGCCCAACCGTGGCATTTAAAGCACTTCCTTGACTTGTGAGGTAGACTCTGTCAGGCTTCGGTGCACTTCACCTTTTACTTGAGGTTTAAGGGTGGTTTTAGCACTACTAGGACCCCTTGAAGTCGAATTCTTGATAAATCCTTCTTTAATCCGATTTGTAGTAAAACCCCCATACTTGTTTAGAGCCTCAACTTTTAAGGCAAGCTTTATCACATCTTGAAGAGTATTATATGGCTGCAATTGAACGGTTTTAGAAATTTCGAACCTCAAACTGTGGAAGAAGGTAGCAGCTATGGACTGCTCCTCAGCCTCTTGCAAAGTCTCCTTTGATCAACAAATTTTCAAACTCAGCCGAATACTCCTCCACACCAGATTCACGTCTCAAATTCTGAATTTTTGAGGAAGATATCTCGCGATAAAGGGAAGTGGAAGATACCTTTTAGTTCTTTCTTCATCTTTCCCAAGTTTCAATCTTCTTCACATCTCCTGACGCTGCCCCTTAAATTTTCCCACCAAAAGAAGCATTCTTGCGCATCTTGATAGCCACCAACTTCACCTTTGCTTCTCGGGATCATAATATTCAAAGACACGCTCGACTCCAGATAATAATCCAAGAAGTCATCATGCATTCTTCCTTCAAATTCTGAATATCAAAACTTGATCGAATCTGAACTTTCATCATTATTACGCTTTCATAGTAATCATCATCGCGGTATCGATCTTTCATACCTTCCTCCGCATAATCGTATTCTCTTGAATGCTTGTCTTTAGGCTTCTTGCGCCTCAAGTAATCCCGAACTTGGCTAGGCGGCACAATTCCCTCGTCAAAACTTTCATCACCTTCACCTTCCATGAAGGTCTTTGTCGCCATAGGATCATCATTGATAGCCATCTGCTTTTGTAGACGCTGAACCACAGATTCAAGATCAGCAATGCGTTAATGGGATTAAGAACTACTGAACCATGATTAGACTCGTCTCCGGAACCAAGAATACTCTTTAGCTTATGATCAACCATCAATCCTTGAGCTCTGATACCACTTTGATGCAAGGTTGGGACCGTGATGGATGATCCAGAAGTTTAGGTAAGTCAAAATATGGGTTTGGGGTAGTTTTCTTGGGCCAAAATAGGTTATGGACGAATTTTGGAGATTTTCTAAGAAAGGTGAATTTATGGTATATAAGGGAAAGGGGTATTTTAGGAAGGTTTTGGGTTGAGGTTGAAAATATGGTTATGGAAAGTTTAGAGAAAAGATGAGATGGTGATGGAAAGTAGAGTTTTCACAAGAGTGGTTACTTACCGGTTTAATGAAACGATCCACACAAGATGGATGATGAAGCCGAAGGTGCCACAATCAACTATGGACTGATTGATGTTTCTGACAAAGACTTCGCTACCAAGGACCCACCAAGGTAAAGGAGAAGCCACGAACTCTGTCCCTAAGGGGAATCCACCCAAGATAAGAGAACAAAAGAGAATTCTTAAAAAGAGAAATCTGAAAATATTATTAAACTGAACTCGATTGTCAAAAGACTACATTATGGGGTATATATAGCCTCATACTTTCTAAATCAAAAGTTAAATTTCTACTTTTAACTAGGAAAAGAAACTTTCTAAATTACAAAAAGCAACTCCTAAAAGAAAACTTTCTAAAATAAATAAAACAAACTTTCTAAAATAAACAAAGCAAATCTTTTTCAAAATAAATAAAGCAAACTTTCTAAAATAAATAAAGCAAATCTTAGTAAAATAAATAAAGCAAACTTTCTAAAATTAATATGGCAGCTCCACATCGTGGTCCAAGTCTCCACCACGTTTTTTTGCCTTTCCAAGGCCCAAATGAGGTCCAAAAAAGGAGTTTTCACATGTATTCAATACGTCTTGACCTCCCCAATCCAATTCTTCAATAACTAGGGCTGAAATCCCAATGTTCGGTGTGTTTATAAAAGCTCCTACATTACAAGGTGCCTCGGCCAAGTGCATGCCTAGACACAGTGACTCGGCTTAGTGCATGCCTTGACATGGTGACTCGGCCTAGTGCATGCCTTGACACGGTGACTCGGCCTAGTGTATGCCTAGACACGGTGCCCTGGCCTAGTGCAATGACATGTCTAGGAAAGGTGCCTCGGCCTAGTGCATGCCTAGATACGATCACTCGGCCTACTGCATGCCTACACACGATGCCTCGGTTTAGTGCCATGACATGGCTAGGCATGATGCTTCGGCCTAGTGTATGCCTAGACACGGTGACTCGGCCTAATGCATGCCTAGACACGGTTCCTCGGCTTATTGCCATGGCATGCCTAGGCAAAGTGCCTCGGCTTAGTTCATGCTTAGACACGGTGCCTCAGCCTAGTGCATGCCTAGACACAGTGCCTCGGCCTAGTGCGATGCCTAACAAGGGTGCCTCGAACTAGTGCCATGACATGCCTAGGCAAGATGCCTCGGCCTAGTGCATGCCTAGACATGGTAACTCGGCCTAGTGTATGCTCAGACATCTGCGTCTCTGTTAAGCCACGCGCATTATCCAACTGACAAACATAAATGTAGCGGAATTCAAAAAAATTTATCCCTTAACCCACCAAGGATCACATGCATTTCATAAAAACCGAAGGAAGGGTAAACAAAACTAAGCTCTTGTAGATCGATTCGTCAAGCCTTCAAAGTCTCAAGGCCTTGGTTTATCTCGACCTTCAAAGGTGCCGCCTTCAAAAGCGACCACCCTCTTACAAGTATCCACACGAATCCACACAACAACAATCTTGTTGAATGTGCTAGTTCAGTTCTGTCTTCTCAAAACAAAATTATGGTTTTTTCTTTTCTCTCTCCTCGTTTCGTTGTTCTCAGAGTAAAAAACGACTACCAAATATATATGTCTCACATATATATATATATATATATATATATATATATATATATATATATATATATATATTTAAAACTCTTTGTAAATAATAACAATTTAAATTCACAAAACATAACTGCTTCAAGACATAATCAAGTTTACCGAATTTAAACTTCTCTCAAAATTAAATTCTAATTTAAATAACAACTAATTGTTATTTGTAATTTAAAAAAATCTCATCATTTTAAAATTACTACAGAGTGAAAACCATAACCGTTATTATTCGCTCTAATGTGCTGATTCTATAGGTTCAATTAACATTATAGTAGCCCTAAATCACATTTTGATCCTATAAGTCATAAGTACTTCTACAAGCAAGACATTACGACTACCCAAGTTAACGAAAAGTTCACGATCCGGCATAACCTTAATATAGCTAATGACATAATCCTTTTGTCTCATGATATCTTGATAGAATAAAAGGCATGGACAAAGTTAACCTTATATCGTTCTCTCTTTGATTACTTGAAACTTAATTAGACTGACTAAACAAATGTCATTGATCTCCATCAATTCATTTGAGCACGACCATGCATTTCTCAGTCTCAATTGTCGAGGGAACCCAGAGATATCTCTCTTATAATAAGAGGGACAAATTCCATTTTTAATCGCCTATATCTCACTACATAATTTTATTATGTTCAAGTATAACCTTTATAATATCCGACAAGACAACGTTTGATTATATCAAAATACAATATTCCTTATGTTGAGAACTATAGCGATCTCAGGTTAAAGGATTTAATGACACAACTATTAGAGATTAACTTATGACTTAGATACATGTATTAATCTCAAGACGAGTCTGTCCAATATTTGATCTCAACAAATAGATATAAATTTGATTTGTATCTCATACTCATATTCATCCCATGAATATCAATCAAACTTTATACTAATCTTAATTCATAGTTATTCCCATAACAATAACCGATTAGGGACATTTAGAATAATTAATAATATTATTCAAGGACATTATATATAATAAACATGCAAATCATCATAACAATTAATTCTCATAAATAGTCAAAATACCATGTCCATACGATAGGCCTAGAGCACTATTACTAACACCGGGGCCTAGTGCCATGAAATGCCTAGGAAAGGCACCTCTGCCTAGTGCATGCTGAGACACGGTGCCTCGACCTAGGTCCATGACATGCCTAAGCAAGGTGCCTCGACCTAGTGCATGGCTAGACATGGTGACTCGGCCTACTGCATGCCAAAACACGATGCCTCGGCCTAGTGCCATGACATGCCTAGGCAAGGTGCCTCGGACTAGTGCATGCCTAGACAGGCGACTCCTACCATTGCATGCCCAGAGCATTATACCAAACTTAGCGCATGCCTAGACACCTGCCCCCTACTTAGTGCCATGACATGCCCAGCAAGGTGCCCTACCAAAGGTACGCCCAGACACGGTGATTCTGCCAAGGCATGCCTTAGACACGGTGACTTGGCCAAGTGCATGCCTAGACAAGGTGCTCTGCCCAGTGCCCCGACATGCCTAGGAAAGGCGCCTCGCCCTAGTGCATGCCTAGACACGGTGATTCTCGTCTCAGCATGCCTACACACCTGCCTCAAACAGCGCTATGACACGCTAGGAAAGGTGCCTCGGCATAGTTCTTGCCTAGACACGGTGACTCTACCTAGGGCATTCCTAGACACGGTGCCTCGGCCTAGTGCCATGACATGCCTAGAAAGGTCTCCTCGTACCCCAATGCATGCTCTGTACGTGGGTGACTCTACTTAGTGCATGCCTGACACCTGCAGCCCTCGGCCTAGTTCCATGACATGCCCAGGAAAGTGCCCGGGACTAGTGCATGCCTGTGACACGGTGACGTTCTAGCGCATGCCTAGAAACTGCCCCGGCTTAGTTCCATGACACATGCCTAGGAAAGGTGCCTCGCCTACGAGGCTCTAGACACGGTGCCTCGGTCTACCAGCGACGAGTTAAGGGTGCCCAGCCCGCCACGACATGCTTAGGTGTCGCCCCCAACATAACACGAGTCCCCTTTACAAGATGAGGGTGTCGCTTTGGCCCCATGGCCCGCCTAAGGGAAATCGAGCAAGGCAAAGAAGGGAAAACAAGTGTCTGGAGGCACAAAGCGTGAGCCAAGCACGCACTTGAGGGAAGGCAAGCAAGTAATCCGATTGACGCGCACACCGCTACCGCACTCACTCGGCTATTGTGGCCTAGGGCGTGGCACTTGAGGCAAACGGAATCAGTGTGGGGAATGTCATCAATATATAGGCAGAGAGAGCCTTAGCGGTAAGCTTCCTAATCCGAGTGCAACAAGGATTCCACAAACTCAAGGAGTCCTACAGAAGGACTCCTGAAGTGAAGGACTCCCAGCGGAAGGACTCCTACCTAGGCTGAAAGACTTGCCGGTCGGACTCCAGGGCGGGAAGGCAATCTCTAGGCGGAAGACCTTGTAGCGTGGGAGGACTCTACTCCCGTGGAATCAAGGCGTGGCCGTATAGGAGTTTCATTCGGCCGACTCAGAGCGAAGGATTGCGCTGGCTTGCTGTATTTGAAGACTAGAGTTAGAGTAGGACTCTTTGTCATAATTGTATCAGGATTGCCCTTGAACGTCCTATATAAAGGGCCTGCTTGCCCACTTAGTTAATTCATGTACTGGAGTTGGATCCATAGAAAAGCATAGAGCATCCCGAGATGTGGGAGCCTTTGCAAGATTGTCTTGTGTTTTAGTAGCTAATAAAATACAAGTTAGGGAGAGTGCCCCGTACGCCTTGTGTTCGAAAGAATAGTGAAGCGTTGAGAAGGCTGGCCTAGCGGGTTCCTAGGCGCCGCACACGAGCCAAAAAGAGGGTGTGTGATAGTTGGTATCAGAGCCAAGGATGGCCAACGCGAGGATGACGGTTGATGCGCTGCGTGAGCAAGTAGCAAGGATAAAGGCCGAGGTAGGCACCCAGGTGTCCAGGCTTGACTCGGAGATAGGCATGCTAACCTAGCTTAACTCCACCTTTCACCGCATTGCCGATGTCGCCCTCGTTACTCGACTTCACCGTGAACCCATGGCAGACCCGAGAGAAAGTCATTGAGAATCCGATAAACACCCCATGATCGACGCAGGCCATGACCGAGGAGTTCGAGGAGCCGGATCAGATTCTGGGAGGGGGGAGATCGCAGCCACCTAAGCGAGCAAGGGTGCAGGCACGCCACCGCCAGATCTCGCCTCCCGCAAAGGTGCGAGTGACCCGAGCCCAAGACTTTTATGCTGTGAACGCAAAGACTGAGAACCTTCCTCGACATGGGGAGACATGAAAGAGGCCATCATGATGCCACACATTTACGTCTCATCGCGACTGGAATACCGTGGGTGAACAGTAACGATAACCACTTATGTATTTGACAGGTGATGAAAAGCCTTGGTGGCACCAAAACGAAAGGACACTACCGTCTGACCACACCAAAGATCGAGAGCCGAGATCTCTTGAAAAAGGAGTCAAAGGATCGCTCTACCCACGACCACTGCGGGATGGCGAGGAGTCTCCAAGAAACTAAAGTAGACGCTCACCAGAGACTACGCGGAAAGAGTTTGAACGATCCTTGACATCAAGGACATGTTCGGTCGACAAGTCGTCAACTTCTCATGCTCAGCGCGCGATGGGCCTAAACCAACTAAAGGAGGCAAGGTTCAAGACTTGCCCTCAGCCATGGCAAAGAAGGACTGCCTATCCGACCACAGAAAGTGATTCCTTTTCCTCTACTCCCACCCAAAAGGGAAAGGCCACAAAGAAAGAGTCGACCTAAGTCGATAGAAAGACTCCAAGAGGAGGTATGGTCAGAAGCAGTTTCCAGGAGGTGCATGCGAGCTGTGGGAGAAGGGGACTTCACAAACTTTAGGTCGCCGATGTTTTATCCGCGATGGCCGTTGATCGAGCGAGTGGATTGCCCAAAGAAGGAGAAGCCTCAATCCACTCATGGTCAAGACCGGTGAAGATAATGGTAGAGATCCCAACAAGAGCCAACCCTTCACACACGCTACGCGAGCCGAGGCGACTCACAGAGGACTGATGTATGTTAAGTTGCTGACCAGAGGGCAGAAAATTGTGGCATTGGTAGACAGTGGGGCGATCCACAATTTTGTAACAACAAAGGAGGCAGCCTGACTCGGTTTGAAGCTCGCGAAAATGACAAAGAAGTCAAAAGCCGTAAATAGCTACACAAGAGTCGTATGGTATGATGGCGAATCATGGAAATTCAGACGGGATTGAAAGGCAATGATAGACTTTTGAAGTGTTCCTTTTGGATGATTTTTGATTTCATTTTTAGGCAACGATTCTTCCTAAAGAGCCAACCCAGCCTTGTCAGCGCACTTGAATGGACTGTTGATCATGGATGAGATGAAGCCATGCTTTGTGGCCGGCATCAGCAAGCCACCTAAGAGACCTTCAGGGGAGAAGGCTTTGTCCGCCCTGCAACTCGAGAAAGGCCCAGGGTGCGGTGAGCACACATATGTCACTACAAGAATGATCGAGATCAAGTCCGACAAGCAAGTCGAAGTGCCTGGGATGTTATGTACTCTATACTCGAGGAGATTTGCTGATGTTATGCCTCCCAGCTGCTGAAGAAGTCGCACGAGAAGGCAGACGGACATCGATAGAGCTCGTGTCAGGCCTACATCTCCCGCTTCAAGCTCCTATCGGGATGACTCCCACCAGTTGAAAGAGTCATGGGAAGTAGTTAACGGAGTTAGACGCTGGTCAAGTCCGCCCCCTCCAAAGCGCTCAGATGGAGCACCGTGTTGCTCTCGTATTAGTTGCAACAAGATGGGACGCTCGGATGTGTGTGGATTACCCGCACCGACAAAGTCACGATCAAGAACAAGTATTCGACACTTTATCGCTGAACTCGATCGACGAGCAAAGCCGAAGTACTTCACTAAGCTGTGACTTGGCGATCGGATATTGCCGGCGCGCTATACTGGAAGGGGACAGGCAAAGACTACATGTGTAACACGGTATGAAAGTTTTGAACTCTCTTATTATGCCTTTTGGTTTGACTAATGCTCCCGCTACATTTTGTAACCTCATGAATGATGTCCTATTCGACTTCTGATTCATCTGTGGTGGTTTATCGATCTACATAGTGATCTACATAAATTAATTCTTAAGATCACGCTGGTACACCTTGAGACGGTGCTGACAGGACGAAAGCAACCGCCAGAAGGTCAAGAAAGAGAAGTGTGAGTTTGCTCGTAATCGAGATCAAGTTTCGGGTCATCTGATTAAAGTCCAGATAAGGATGGATGGGGTGCGAAGGTGGCAGCCACCGAGATTGACAGCCCCGACCAAGGTGACGTAACTGACGTTCTACTAGCAAACTACTAGTGAGATTTATACTGGGCTATTCCATGATAGCCAGTGCTCTCACGGGCCTTTTGAAAAAAGAAAGAAAGTGGGAATGGTATGCTGAGTGCCAAGCTGCCTTCCAAAAGCTCAAAGATGCGATCACCTTAGAGTCGGTTTTGAGACTGCCTGACATGGAGTTGTCGTTTGAAGTGCACACGGATGCGTCAGACAGGGCCCTAGGTGCTGGTGCAAGAGGGGCATCAAGTAGCATTTGAGAGTCAGAAGTTGAATGCAGCGGAGGAAAGGTACAACGCCCATGAGAAAGAGATGATTGCGGTCATCCATTGCCTTGAGACTTGGAAGCACTACTTGATGGGAACTCGGTTCGTAGTAGTGACTGACAATGTTGACAACACCTTCTTCACAACTCAAGAAGCTATCGCAGCAAGCTCGATGGCAAGAGTTCTTGGTCGACTGATTCGTGCGCATGTTCGTCAGCGCATAAATCGCGGGCATGTTTTGATAGTACAAAGCGCAAGCTATGGATCGCTGGAGCTGGCCAGACAGATTTCAAACAGCTGAGTTGGGACTCGGTCGCCAAGACCTCAACGTATCAAAAGTCGGGTAGAAAGCAGGTGAAAGAGGGAACCAATGCAGGCGACACTGCCCGAACGAAGCTGTTTTACTTCGTGATGAGGGAAGCTATATGTGCCTTCGAGCAAGCTGAGATAGGAGCTGCTGAAGGAAACACATGATATGAGATGGGCCGGGTCACCCAGAGGAAAGAACTTTCGGGCGCCGGCTGGCATGATCTTTCATCGCCTAAGATGAAGGAAGACGCAAGCATATGTCGCATATGCCGCGTTTGTCGTTGACAAGACCGAGCAAGAAGGAAGCGATTGTTGGCGCAGCCCCCTCGGGCCCATCTCGAAAATCCATGGCAGCGGTGTATCGCATGGACTTTATCTGGTTTCGATAGTAGAGGGCTTTGACGCTTTTGGTAGTGGTAGAAAGTTTTCCAAGCACGTTGTTCATCCAGCCCCGAAAGTGAGTGTCCAACCGAAGAGGCGCCACAAGATCTTCTTCAAGAATGTCAGTGGAAACATTTTGGGATGCCTCGAGGACATAGTGTTTACCTGAGAGATACGCGCCATGGTGCAATTTTTAGTTTGAGCTGCTCAAGACGCGCGTAATGCAAGTTCTCGATCATGAATCACCTCGTGACCGATGCATCGCATGTGAGTGAATCAGATGCTAGAAGAGTACTTACGCCACTTCGTGACAGCCTCTCAAAAAAATTGGTTGGACCTTCTGGAGCCAGCGCAGTTGTCCTACAATCAGCCAAGTTCACCACGTGAATGAGCCCTTTCTCGAGGTGGTGCACGAGTCTCCAACCACGCACTCGACGCATCGTTAATGAGCAACCCGACGTAGCGTGAGCCCAACCGCGACATTAAAGTTTGCAAAGTCTCTAAGTAAGATTTGCTTCGATGAAGCTGCAGACGCCCTAGAGAAGGCAAGTAGAGGTACGAAGAAGTACGCAGATTTGAGGCGGTGAGACTCCTAGAATTCCGAGTAAGGAGATTGTTCGCTGGGGCTTAAACACCTCAAATCTGGAAGAAGATCATATAAAAGCACTTTCAGAGAGGTTTGATTCCAAAATATGATGGACCCGGTTGCGGAAGGTGATAGGGAACGGGCCATAAACTCGGTTGGCCAGAGAGGTTGAAGCTTCACCCGAAGATATCATGTAAAGCTTCTAAGCCTTATCACTGCTGATCCTAGTCCGACAGTGCAAGCAAAGTGAACCCGCCTATGCTTAGAGTCGAAGTTCAAAGAAAGAGATTCGTAAGGACGCCCGCGGTAAAGCCGGAACCCGACATATCATGTAAGTATCCTGTAATAGGAAGATGGGGAACTCCGGAAGAACAAAGCGGACCAATGGCTTGATTCATTGGAAGGGGACACCACGCTGAGGCAAAGCAGTATGGTGCTACATTATGGCAAAGCTTGAAGATCGATCCTTGAGTATGCGTTAAAGTCAACGAACGTTGAATACCTCTAGTGGGGAGGGTTTGTCACCGACTAGATAACACGAGTCCCGGGCGTACGAGGGCGCCGCCTCGGGCCCCATGGCCCACCTAGGAAATCGAAAGGCGCAAAGAAGGGAAACAAGTGTCCGAGATCACGCAAAGCGCGTGAGCCAAGCGCACGCACCCGAGGAAGGCAAACCGCATCCCGCTTCGACGCGCACGCTGACCGGCCACTCGCACTCATGGCTTAGAGGGGCCTGGGCGTGTACTTGGAGGCAAACTAATCGTTGTGGGAATGTCGCCAATTTATGCAGAGAGCCTTAGGCTAGCAAGCTTCCTAGTCCGAAAGTGCAACAAGGGCTCCTGGCTGTACCAAGGAGTCCTATGCAGAGGGACTCCAGCGAGAATGACTCCTACCCTAGGCGGGAAAGACTCCCCAAGTGGGTCGGACTTAAAGTGGAAGGCCCTTAAAGGAAGACCCCAGCTGGAGGACTCCTACTCCTGGTGGGAATTGCGTGGTTGTGTATAAGAGTTTCATTCGGCCAAACCCCAGAGCGGGAAGGATTGCGCCGCTTACCGATTTTTTGAAGACTAGAGTTAGAGTAGGACTTTGTCATAATTGCATCGATTGCCCTTGAACGTCCTATATAAAGGGCCTGCTTGCCCACTTAGTTAATTCATGTACTGGAGTTGGATCCATAGAAAAGCATAGAGCATCCCGAGATGTGGGAACCTTTGCAAGATTGTCTGGTGTTTTAGTAGCTAATCAAATACAAGTCAGAGAGGCCCCGTACGCCTCAGGCTCTTGAGAGAAATAAAGTCAGACTGAGAAGGCTGGCCTGAGGGTTCCTTGCTATACAAGAAAGCAAAAAGAGCCAAAAAGAGTATGTAGGACACTAGTAGCGTGCCCGCCCAAAGGTATGCCTAGACATGGTGACTCTCGGCCAAGTGCATGCCCGTAAACTGCTCTTCTAGCGATGCCTAGCAAGGGTACCTCGGCCTGCACATTTGATATATTAGACCACATACATCAACACAACTAACCAAATACTATTCTCTATTTACTATGCACGATTTACTATGCACTATGCACTATGCACTATGCACTATTCGCTTTCACTATTCAATACCCACTATTCGCTATCCGCCTCCAGCTGATTCACTACGCACGGCCCCGGCTGGCCCTGCCAGCACGGCCGGCCCCCAACCTAGTGCATCCCAGACACAAAGGCTCCCGGCCTGCCGCCATGACATGCCTACAAGGTGCCTGCCCAGCGCATGCCTGTGACACGATGCTCCTGCTTGTGTGCCACGACAGATGCCAAGGAAAGGTGCTCTCACTTAGCGATGCCTAGACACGGAGATTCCCGCCTAGTGCAGCGCCCAGACAGGTGCCCTCGACCAAGTGCCATGAAATGCCTAGGAAAGGTGCCTTGGCCTAGAGCATTCCTACACATGGTGCCTCGACCTAGTGCATGCCCGCACACCTGACTCCCGCCCCAGCGCATGCCCAGACACAGCCCGGCTCCAAGGCCATGAGATGCCCCTACAAGGTGCCCCACTCAGTGCATGCCTAGACAATGCGGCTCGGGCTTAGCGCATGACTAAACAAAGTGACTCCGCCCATGCATGCCTAAACATCTGGTTCACCCCAGCGCCATGACATGCCTAGGTGCCTCGTTTGCATGTCGAGACACGTATACTCTGGCCTTAGTGCATGCTCGACATGTTGCCTTCGCCTAGTGCCATGACATGTCTAGGCAAGGTGCCTCAGCGTACTGCATGACTATACACGGTGCCTCAGGCTAGTGCGATGCCTAGCAACGGTGTTCCTGACTAGTGCAGCGCTCGTATTGATGTTGACTTACTTATCAGATGACCAGACAAGTGCTCCTACTATCGTGATACCTAGACGGTGGACTGCCTAGTGTCGTGATTAATAATAGGCAAGGTACCCTCTTTCGGCCCTAGTGCATGCTCTAGACAGGTGCCCCGGGCCTAGTGCGATGCCTAGCTGCCAGGTGTCTCCGCCTAGTGCCGCGAATGCTCTCCAGGCAAGGTGGCAGCCCAGCCAAGATGCCTGTGACACCTGACTCACCCTTAGCATGCCTAGACAAGGTGCCTCGGCCTAGTCCGATACCTAGAAAGGGTGCCTCGGCTTAGTGGCATGACATGCCTAGGCAAGGAACCTCGGCCTAGTGCATGCCTAGACACGGCATCTCGCCAGTGCATGCCCAGACACCTGCCTCTAAATTTCTAGTGCAAATGACATGCCGTAGTGCGTCTCGCCTCAAGGCATGCCTGCACACCCGGTGACTTCGGCCTAGTGCATGCCTAGACACGGTGACTCGGCCTAGTGCATGCCTAGACAGGGTGCCTCGGCCAAGTGCCATGACATACCTAGGAAAGGTACCTTGGCCTAGAACATGCCTACACATGGTGCTCCTACTTAGTTCATGCCCGCACATGGTGACCCTCTACTTAGTGCATGCCCAGACACGGTTCCCAGCCTGAGCGGCCATGACATGCCTCTCGCAAGGTGCCTCCGCCAGTGCGCTCAGACACGTGCTGGCCCAGGAATGCCCAGATGGCAGTGATTCTCGACCTAGTGCATGCCTAGACACTATGGCTCGGCCTAGTGCCATGACATGCCTAGGAAAGGTGCCTCGGTCTAGTGCATGCCGAGACAAGGTTACTCGGCCTAGTGCATGCCTAGAAACAGTGCCTCGGCCTAGTACCATGATTACATACCCAGTAAGGTGCCCTCGCGCACTGCATGCCCATACATCTGGTGTCCCCGCCTAGTCTCGATGCCCAGCGCGTGCCCCGCCTGGGCTACGATTACGCCCGAGAGAAAGGTGCCTCGCCTAGCGCATGCCCAGACACCTGGATTCCCGCCTCTAGCGCATGCCCAGACACCTGCGCCCTGCCTAGCGCCATGACACATGCCCGGGTCAAGGTCCCCGGCCCAGCACGCCCAGACGTAAGTGATCTCGACCTATGTATGCCCAGAATACCTAAGACTCGGCCCGCAGATGCCTACAGACACCAGGCCCCCCTCAAGGCATGCATAGACACGGTGGCTCGGCCTAGTGCCATGACACGCCCAGGCATTTTGTTCCCTCTATAGCGCACGCCTTGGTATTTGATGGCGGACTCCACCCATTGCATGCCCAGGACACGGTGCCCTACTTCAGGTCGTGACATTCCTAAGCAAGGCACCTCGTCCCAGCGCACGATACACGGTTCCCACGGCGCGATGCCCAGCTAGGTGTCTCCTAGTGCCATGACCTCACCCCGGCAAGGTGGCTCGATTCCAGTGCATGCCTGACACGCCACTGCTCAGCGCATGCCTCAGACACCACGCCCGGCCCAGTAAATGACATGCCAAAGAAAGGTGCATCGGCCTAGTGCATGTCTAGACATGGAGACTCAGCCTAGTGCATGCCTAGACAGGGTACCTCAATCAAGTGCCATGACATGCCTAGGAAAGGTGCCTTGGCCTAGAGCATGCCTACACACGGTGCCTCGGCCTAGTGCATGCCCAGAAAGAGCGACTCGGCCTAGTGCATGCCTAGACACGGTTCCTTGGCCTAGTGCCATGACATGCCTCTGCAAGGTGCCTCAGCCTAGTGCATGCCTAGACACGGTGTTTCGGCCTAGTGCATGCCTAGATAAAGTGACTCGGCCTAGTTCATGCCTAGACACGGTGGCTCGGCCTAGTGCCATGACATGCCTAGGAATGGTGCCTCGGCCTAGTGCATGGCGAAACAAGATCAAATTTCACAGATGCCGACACCTGCCTCGTCTAGCCGCCATGACATGCCAAGGAAAGGTGCTCGGCCTAGTGCATGCATAGACACGGTGGCTCGGCCTAGTGCCATGACATGCCCAAGCAAGGTGCCTTGGCGTACTGCATGCCTATATACGGTGCCTCGGCCTAGTACGATGCCTAGCAAGAGTGCCTCAGCCTAGTGCCATGACATGCCCAGCAAGGCGCCTTCCTGCTTCGCTGCATGCCCCCGACACTCCAAGGACTCCCACTAGCGCATGCACAGACACTGCATCCTACTAGTGCATGCCTAGACACGGTGCCTCGCCCAAAGGCCATGACATGCCTGGGTCAAGGTGCCCCGGCCCAGCACTTCAGACACTCCGTGACTAAGCCCCAGTGCATGCCTGCACTCAGGATTCCTACCAGCGCATGCCCAGACACCTGGCCCTACTAGTGCATGCACAGACACCTGCCCCCCACTCAGTGGCATGACACCTAGGCAAGGTGCCCGGCCCAGTGCATGCCGAGACACGTGACCGGGCTCTATTGCATGCCTAGACACCCGTGGTCTCGGGTCCAGTCGTGACATTCCTGTGTGTGAGCGCACCCCAAATTCTAAACACTGCCTCTACTAAAGGCGATGTCTTGCTGGGGTGGTGTCTCTACCTAGTGCCGTGACACGCCTAGGAAACGTGGTTCGACCTAGTGCATGCCTAGACACGGTGACTCGGCCTAGTGCATGCCCGAGACATCTGACTCCCACTTAGTGCATGCTCTAGACACTGTGGCTCTCACCCTAGCATGCATAGACAAGGTGCCTGCACTTACCGCCTTCTGACATGCCTAGGCAAGGTGCCTCGGCCTAGCGTATGCCTAGACACGATGACTCGACCTAGTGCATGCCTAGACATGGTGCCTCGGCCAATTGCCATGACATGCCTCGGCAAGGTGCCTCGGCCACTGCATGCCTAAACAATGTGCGCCTCGACCTAGTGCAATGCCTACCAAGGATGCCTCGACCTAGTGCCATGACATGCCAAGGAAAGGCCCCTCGGCCTAGTGCATGCCTAGACACGGTGACTCGGCTTAGTGCGATACCTAGCAAGGGTGCCATGACATGCCTAGGCAGGGTTCCTTGGCCTAGTGCATGCCTAGAAACGACAATTCGGCCAAGTGCATGCCTAGAAATGGTGCCTCGGCATAGAGCCATGACATGCCAAGGAAACGTGCCTTGGCCTAGTGCATGCCTAGACAAGGAGACTCAGCCTAGTGGATGCCTAGACAGGTGATTAGTACCCAAAAAGTGCTATTTTGAGCCCTATATCATATAGGTTTTGAGTGCTTTTTGCGCACTAATCATGTCAATTATGCCAATTGAAGTGTTCAGGTGTTCTTAGTTTCACTTATTTCTGCTGGGGAGGTTATTTTTGGGTTGTCTTGCAGGTTTTTGCGCACTTTGAGAGTTCAATATCGGACATATGCTAAACCATGAAGATTGAACCCATTCATCGCCCATCAAACATACCAAAATCAAAGAAAGAATGAAGGCAAAGCGATAAAAGTCAGCAAAGATAGGAGCAGAGGCCATGCACCAAGATCAAGAATTTGCATTTTCATAAGACGTAAAACTTCAAGTAATCATAGCTTAAAATTTCGGGGTAACAATCCTAGCGAAATTGTGAATTTTCGCTAGACCCAAGGATTTCGCTCTACACTGTTCCTAGCTTAAAAATCCTCAGCTGCTTATCATCTAAAATTTCGCCAAGCTAGCTAAATTTTGTGCCTAGCTAAATTGTCTCGCTCATTATCCTTTTGTAATTAATGCAAACCGACTTTATTTTGGTGTATTACTTCCTTGTCCTTTATTTTAGCCAAAATGTTAGGCTTTATTGTAGTTTCACATAAATGGGTGGCCTATATAAACCCCCTTAGTTTTTGTAACCAAAGAGGAAGCTAACTTGGGAGAGAAATCTTTTGGGGGATTTTTCATTTTTATGTAAATATCTTCCGCAGCTCATTTAGGGTTTTGCTTTTCTCTCACTCTCTCTTCTTTCCCTTATTTTCTAGGCTGCCAAACTCTTGAGGATGACAACTCAAGAGATGCTTGGCTGCTCTTTCTTTGAAGAAGAAGGTAGCTAGCTTGGCTGCGTGGGGGCACGATGTGTTGTCCTCATGTGTCAATGCTACAGGTAATCGATTTATGGCTCCCATCTTCTCAAACTAGGGTTGAATATCATTTAATGTCATTAATTTGGCCAATACTTACCATGCTTTTAGGATACAAGTAGTATACTTATTGCTGATGCACCGTGGTTTTTGTATGGTCTTTACGAGCTAATCGGGTAAATGATGTCAATTGCTGTGGTTTCAAACTAAAAGGGGCTATAGATGCATGTTTCCTGTGTTGACTCAAATAGGAGTGGTTTCTGTGGTTAGGTTTGCTAGTTATAAACAAAGATCCGTTATGGCTTGAACTATAGGGTTGTTGTCATAACAAGCAGGATAAAACCTCGAGGACACTCTGCTTGCCCTATGTTATCAAGTTAGTGACCCAAATCTTCTAGTTACCTTTTCACACATCACTTTCACTTACACTATTCGCCTTTCAAACTACTCACACCTGCTTTTAAACAACTAAAATCCAAATAGAAAGCCTTACCTTTTCACACTTATGCGAATCATTCCTAGGATGAAAACCCATCCCCGTGTTCGACCCTAGACCGCTATACTGCAGTAGGAGGAATTTAGGAATATAAATTTTGTTGATTCCGCTCACCCTACTGTGGCACGAATCAAATGGCGCCGTTGCCGGGGATGGTGCCAAACTACGTTTGATGAGTTGAAGTGTACTTGTGATCAACATCACAAGTGAAGGTAACCTTTAACTTCTTTAAACCGCTGGTCAGAACCGCAAAGTGTTCACTTTGCGCAGAATCGCGACCGCTTTTGTTTTTTTTTTTATACTGCTTATTTTTAGCTACTAACCCTTTACAAGTTGGATTGTGCCTTTGTGTGTCTCAGCTTTTGTGTCAGCTTATGCAAAGGTCGGGACGTAGGAATAATTGTGTAGATTACAAAGGATCGCACACCCGGGCCAAGACAGCTGAAAAACATGGATCCTTTCGTCAAGAACAAAGAGAGTCAAGCAAGGCCCCCAATGAATCCAACAGCCTATAGATCAATGAGGGACCATATTCACCTCCTAGAGTTATGCCCTTCCCCGCATCATACCTCCATCGAAGATGTAGCAAGAGGCCTTTACTTGGTACCCTTCTCCCCACATATCGCGTATGGGAAAATGAAAATCCATACACACATATAAGGGATTTTGAGGAAGTATGCACTACCTTTAAGGAATGAATACGGACATGGATTTGCTTTAGCTGAAAGCATTTCCACTGACCCCAAAGGACAAGGCCAAGATTTGGCTCAACCCAATCGAGCCTAAAACCATAAGAAATCGGGCTGAGTCAGCAGTGCAGTTTTTAAAAAATTCTGCCTATAAGACCAACAATTTGAAGAGACAAATTTATACCTTTGCAGCTCAAGATGGTGAGAGGCCGATCAGCAAGTTGGGAGAGATTTATGGAGATCATCGTTGCATGCCCACATCACGGGTTTGATACATGATGCTAGTAAACCATTTCTATGGTATGTCTCCCGCCATGAGTGCCTTTTGAAACCATGTGTGGAGGAGACTTTCTAAGTAAGCATCCTGACGAAGCCATGGATTTTTTAAATTATGTGGCTGAAACTTCTAAGGGTTGGGATGAGCCAAACCCTAGGGAAATGGAAACGATGAGGCCCTCAGCCAACCCTAGGGGAGGGATTTATACACTGCCAGAGGACATAGAAATGAAAGCTAGAATTTCAACCTTAGCTAGGAAAGTGGAGGAGCTTGAAGGAAAAAGGCTCCATGAAGTGCAGGCAGTGACTGAAAATCCTGCACAAGCCAATCTCTGCACCAATTTAGTAGAACAGTGTCCTATGGCCCCTTCAATGAAGGATTTGATGTCAGAATGTGCAAATGTTGTAGGTCAATACAAGCCACCACAACCCAATGCCCCATATGGAAATACCTACAATTCCAATTGGAGGAATCACCCTAACCTTTCCTGGAAGCCCACTCCCCCTGCCTATGTACCCCCAGGTGCCAAACCACAGTTTGGTTCCCACTTCAACCACAACCACCACCATCCCTAATTCTCGGTGGAAACGCTTCATTTTAAATTTGAGTAAGGTGGTAGGCAACTTTGTGGAAGAGCAAAAAGGAATTAATGCGCAACTGGCACAAAGGATTGATACTGTAGAAAGTACACTGAACAATAGAATAGATGGGCTAGAGAGCAACCTGAACCAGAAAATTGATAACCTACAGTATTCAATCACCAAGATCAAATAAGTCGGGCCGGAGGTACAAGAGGAAGGTTCCCTTCCTAAACAGTGCCAAACCCAAAGGGAATCCATGAGGTAGGATCATCCAACAATTCAGGAATGGATGAGGTGAAGGCTATAATCACCCTGAGGAGTGGAAAAGAGGTTGATCAGCCCATGCCCAAACCTGTTGAAGAAACCAGGAACGGAAAAGAATTGGAGCTTAACATATTTTCCCGACAGGATTCAATACAATCGCATGCCACCCCATTTCCATGTGCACTTAGAAGCAAAGAAGGGGTATCCCAAAGAGGTGTGTATCTTAGAAGTCCTAAGACAGGTGAAGGTCAACATACCTCTTTTAGACATAATCAAACAAGTGCCTGCCTATGCAAAATTTTTGAAAGATCTTTGCACAATTAAGAAGGGATTAGGGTATTGAGAAAAAGGCATTTCTCACCGAATAAGTCGTTGCCATAATCCATGCAGAACCCCGTCAAATACAAGGATCCGTGGATCTCCCACAATTTCGCCAATATTGCGGGAATTGCATAGACAAGTCATCGCTGATTAAGCTGCAGGAACCTACCGCCGTATTTTGTTTACAAGCGCTAGGTTCGGGGTGAACTTAAACCTACCAACATCACACTTTCATTGGCCGATAGATCAGTGAAAATCCCAAAGGGGATAGTTGAGGATGTCTTAGTGAAAATAGACAAATTCTACTACCCAGTGGATTTTGTAGTGCTCGACACTGAGCCAATTGCAAATGAACCCAATCATGTGCCAATCATCTTAGGAAGACCATTTCTCTCTGCCATCGCTAATGCAATCATCAATTGTCGGAATGAGCTCGCGCAATCCTACCTTTGGTAACATGACCTTTGAGTTAAACATATTCCATTTAACAACAAACACAACCGCTAGCAAATGAAAATCACTCTGGCGAAGTTGTTTCAAATGGTCGCATGCGTGAAAGCTATGTCCAGAATTGCAAGGAATAGTCACCAGGTGCATCAAGTGTGTTGAATTGCCATCGCGCCCACCGCAGGCAATTGTTCGCTCAAAGTCCATCACCGAGACCAAGTCACCAATGAAAAGTCCAACAACAAGGAGACAGCTCAGACCACTGCCGGGTTTGAGGAGATCTTTCTCCTTAACCCTCCTTGAGTAAATTTTTGATATTGAACTGGTTCGGTGTTTTCAAAAACCGAATTGCAGTTCAACAATTTTTGATTTAGTTTGTTTTAATTTAGTTAATTTTAATAATTTTAGTTATTTTGTGAAAATTTCCTAAATTGAAGCGCTTTTCCTTTGAGTAATTTTATTTATATCTTATAGTACTTTATATTAAGTAGCTATCTATATTTTTAGTAACTTTGTAATTATACTATAAAGTATCTAATAGATTTTTTTTATATATAAAGTATTATATGTTAATTCTTATTATAATAATTTTTTTTATTTTATTTTGTATTAATATTTAAACTAAAAAAATTTGAAATGCGTATATGATGTCGATTCAAATAAATTCGCTAATAATATAGCGAAAATTGGTGGAAATGGACTCTTCTGCTGCCGACTGAATTTTATTTAAACCTGGGAGGGCCAAAAGGTGAGTCATTTCATTCTCCCATAGCGAAGCTCCCGAGTCATCTTAATTTTCATAATTAGCCATCGCTAATAATTCGCACTACGAACTGGGTCACTGCGACGATCGGGAAATTCGACCGAAGCATTCTCAAATTGCACCATGTGAGCCGATCAGAGCCGAAGCCCCGCGCTACGCCTCGCTCAAGGCGAGACCAGATCTCCCGAGCCGCCGACATCAGGCTCGGGCCAGACCTTAGATTACGCCTGTGAGCACCGTATTAATCGGGCCATTAGAGCGGCCACCGCCAGAGCCATCGCTTCGCATCGGCGCGACCTAGTGCCCTCGTTCGCCGCCATTCAGCCGGGCCAGTTTTACTAGCCGCATCTCTAGGTCAAAGATCGCCATTGAAGCCTCGCTCGCCCTAAGGCTTTTTCACACTACGCTATGGTTCAGACTAGGCGGGTCTCGCTGGCCGCGGCTGTCGATTCAAGACACCCAAAGAGGCCCTGGGCCCGGTCCTACCCAAGACCATCACCGGGGTCCCCGAGAAAATTCGAGGAGCCCCAGGATTTTGTCGATACTGCAGACACCCACGGGACCCCCGCTCCCATCGCCTCAGGCTCGAGGAGAGTGCCAGAGGGCCCAGCCTCTGCTTAAGCCCACAACATCGTGCCCGGTGAGTCATTCATCCCACCAAATTCCATCTCTCACACGCCAGCTGGCTGCAGACGACATCACGCCCGCTTGTCGCCCCGTCTGCAGGATCAGAGGCCGTTTGTTCGTAGTGGCACCCCATTCCGGAATACCGCACTGGCAGATTCAGGATTTCATCGCAGGCTGGCTCTACACGCCCCGCCACTCGAGGGCTGATCCCAGTTTAGGGATTCTATGGAGGCTGGACTGAGGATTATTCTTCATCGCCATCACGACTCGAGGCAAGATTATTACCCACTCAGTGGTGCTTCAGCTGACACTGATGACATCTCAGAGCAGATGGTCCGTGGCGAAGCTCAGCTTTCTATCGATGATCGCTACGAGTACTCCGTAGGAGCGGCCGATATCAAAGAGGCTTTAGCCCCAAGGTGATAGCCCGCCCGCCAATGCAAGAGGGCTATAGAGATCAGCTCCACCCGACTCAAAGGCGAGATGAACTCGATCACCGGCCAGACACCACAAATGACCAAGATTTTTCAGAGGCAGCTCCCGCCCCATGTTGCCGATGACCATTTATTCCCGACCGCCTATCTCGCTACAAGATTATAAAAGTAGCGGAGGGAGCCATCTTCAGATGCTCTCCCACCGGATCTCTGAGGATATCAAGTTCGCCTCCGAGCCGCGATGACCCTCCTTGATGCATTTTTGGTGGTATATCCACCTAAGGATCTGCACGAGCGTAGAGTCTTCACACGGACGCCGAGACTACTCGCAGTTCGAAAGATCGGGATCCCGGAGGAGCCCGGTAGATTTCGAGAGTGAGGATCCGATGCCCTACTCCCGTCACCGGGAGCGAGTGATGACCAAACCCGTATCTTTCCTCCTCCGGCAGCAGGACCGGGAGGAGGTACCGGACCAGGTGGCCGAGGACTCCCACTGCAGACGGCACGCCCCGCCCGAGCCCGAGAGATACAGGAGTCCGGCTCCTCGCAGATGTCCCTCCATCTCCTCCTCCACATACCACATCCGTGGCCGCAAGCAGATAATTCTCGGCTCCATGAGTATACCTCTACATCATTCGCCTGGGAGTACGCCTCATGCCAACCGAGAGAGATAGGGGTCGGTGTGACGGATGCCATTTGTTCTTAAAGAGTTTACTCGCATACAAACCCAGATCAGAGGTTGACTCAGCAGTCACTCCATGGCCGTAGCAGATTAAGACTCACCTCGGGTCTTCCTCGTGTTCCGGATCGAGGGAGGAGCCTAAAGCAGCAAAGATCCGCATCATCAGATGTGTTATCGCAGCGAAGAAGAATCACAGACCCACCACCACCACAAATGCAGAAATGAGGTGGTTAGGTTTCTTTATGATTTCAGATAGTTACCAGTTTTATCAACCCTACTAATTCATTTAGATCATGTATTAGCCATAGAGGGCAAGGATATTTTTGTATGTTTAGCTGTATGCATGTACTAGCCATTTTGGCTATATCAAAAGCTATTCAGTATATATATACACACTTTTGCATATACTTTGTGCCCATCTTATGTGTAATCGCTTTCGCTTCTCTCTCTCACAATCAAATCAACACCGAATTGGCTCAATCAACAATTGAATCGCTTTAATCGGGCAATTGAATCGGCTTCTTTAAACGGAAAAAATTTGAAACCTGCTTGTCACCTTTATGTTAGAACAAATTCCATGTTTGATATAATTTTTGGTCAGTTGAAGTTCCAGCATGCTTAACTTGAACATTTCTCCCTTAAGCTAATTCACACACTGCACACCAGATTGTTTCAATAGGCTGTGAATTTGTTTACCTCCTTTCACTTTGCATAGTCGGCCTTAGGCATGTTGGCTACCTAGGATAGGTTTGTGTAGTCTTCCAAAAAGGAAAAGAAAAGAAAAATCAAAAAGAAAAAGAAAAAGAAAAGAAGAAAAAGAAAAATAAAGTCATGACACTTTGCCTTGAAACCGAACACTCTGGCCCCGAGGGTGTATGGTGAAAGCCTTGAAGCCCGATGCCCCAAGCCTTAATCGGGCTGGGAGTCACGACTTTAGTGTTCGTTATATGGGTGGATAGGTAGGAGTTTAACGATTTCAGGTGCTTGATTTTCAAGTCATTCGAGTCCGTGGTGAAGCTTGTAGAGTTTGTGGTCAATGATCCTTTTGTACCTTGATGTCTCTAAACCTTAATCGGTCGGGAGTCATCGGTAGACCCTGCCACCCGACTTCGTGAAGTCGAGTTTTAAGTATCAAAACCTACAATGTAGTTAACAAAGAAAGGAGAGTGTAACTATCCCTATCTAGGTTGGATTCACTTAAGGCCATGCCGCTAGTTTGGGGGAGGGGACAATTTTACAATTTAATGGCTCGGACCGTTACATAAAGAACCATTAGACTTTGGTGGAAATTCAAGTTAAAAGTCATGGAACCAATATTGACCTAAAAATTGTTCTTGTATGGTTTTGGCTCTTTCATGTCGGTTTTCAAACTTGGTGTCAATTTTTCAGTTTAAAGATAATGTTTATTTGTATATACACCTTTTTGAATAATAAACTTTTTGAAATCAATCGCATGCATATCCTTTTAGTTTTTGCATCGCTAAGGGACTAGCAACGCTTTGCTGGGGGTGTGATTAAGAAGTACCCAAAAGTGCTATTTCAGCCCTATATCGTATAGGTTTTGAGTGCTTTTTGCGCACTCAATCATGTCAATATGCCAATTGAAGTGTTCGTGTGTTCTTAGTTTCACTTATGCCGCTTAGGAGGTTATTTTTGTTGTTTTGCAAGCTGCGCATTCTCGAGTTCAATATCGAGACATATGCTAAACCATGAAGATTGAACTCCATTCACGCTATATCAAACATACCAAAAATCAAAGAAAGAATGAAGGCAAGTGATAAAAGTTGGTGCAAGATAGAGCAGGAGGCCATGCAAAGGAAGATCACAATTCAAGGGAATTTGTTAAGATTGCTGTATTTCACTGGATTGCGTAATTTTCGCACCTATACGGTGGTTTCGCTATCCTAGCGAAATCATGAATTTTCAAGGACCCAAGGATTTCGCTCTACACCGGCTCCTAGCTTAAAAACCAGCCGCCACCTGTATCAAGAGTTAGAATAAATTTCGCTAGTTAGCGAAATTGTTAATGCCTAACGAATTTTTGATTTGTCTTGCATTTCATTAATCTAGAATTTTCGCTACATAGCGAAATTTTTGTGCCTAGCGAAATTGTCTGCCTTGTCATCCTTTGTAATTAATAAACCGAATTTCGCCTTGGTGTATTACTTCTTGTCCTTATTTTAGCCAAAATGTTAGGCTTTATTGTAGTTTCACATAAACGGGTGGCCTATATAAACCCCCTTAGTTTTGTAACCAAAGAGGAAGCACCTCGGGAGAGAAATCTTTTCGGGGGATTTTTTCATTTTGCAAATACCTTCCTCACAGCCTCTCATTTAGGGTTTTTTTCTTTTCTCTCTTCTCTTCTTTCCTTATTTTCTAGGGCTGCCAAACACCCCTCTGAGAGGATGACAACTCAAGAGATGCTTGGCTGCTCTTTCTTTGAAGAAGGTAGCTAGCTTGGCTTGCGGGGGCGCTTACAGGTTGTCCTCATGTGCTGAATGCCACAGTAATCGATTTATGGCTCCCATCTTCTCAAACTGGGTTGAATATCATTTAATGTCATTAATTTCCATTAATACTTACCATGCTTTAGGATACAAGTATACTTATTGCTAGATGCAATCGTGGGTTTTTAGAGGCCCCTACGAGCCACCGAAATGATGTGTCAATGTTAGGTTTCAAACTGCGGGCCATGATGCATGTTTCCTCGTGTTGACTCAAATAGGAGTGGGTTTCTAGGGGTTAGGTTTGCTAGTTAAACAAAGATCCGGTTAAGTAGCCTGGACTATAGGTTGCTTTGTCATAATGTGAGGATAAACCCGAGGACACTTTTGCTTGCTCTATGTTACTACAAAGAACGACCTAAATCTTCAAAGTTACCTTTCACACATCACTTTCAGTCTTGCGCTTATTCAAGCAAACTACTCACATCGCTTTTGAAACAAATCCAAAATCCAAATAGAAAGCCTTACCTTTCACACTTATGCGAATCATTCCTGTGGATGAAACCCATCCCGTGTTCGAATCTCTAGACAGCCATATCAAGAAGAGTTTGATCACAAAGAGGGGAGGAATTTAGAATAGAAATTTTGTTGATTCCGCTCACTCCTATCGGGCAATCGAATCAACTGTGGTGCTCGCCATGCCAAGACATGCCTAGGAAAGGTGCCTTGGTCTAGAGCATGCCTACACACTGTGCCTCGGCCTAGTGCATGCCCGCACACCTGACCCGCCAGCGCAGCTTAGACACCTGCCTCGTCTAGTGCCATGACATGTCTCGGTAAGATGCCTCAGCCTAGTGCATGCCTAGACACGGTGCTTCGGCCTAGTGCATGCCTCGACAAAGTGACTTGGCCTAGTGCATGCCTAGACACGGTGGCTCCGCCTAGTGCCATGACATGCCTAGGAAAGGTGCTTCTTCCCTACTTAGTGTGCATGCCGAGACACGCAATCCCCGCCTAGTGCATGTCTAGACACGGCTCCTCGCCCAGCGCCATGACATGCCAAGGAAAGGTGCATCGGCCTAGTGCATGCCCAGACACGCAGACCCGGGCCTGCGCATGCCAAGACAGGTGCCCCGCCCGCGCCATGACATGCCCAGGATGCGCCTCGCCTTAAACATGCCTACACACGGTGCCTAGGCCTAGTGCATGCCCAGTCATGATGACTCGGCCTAATGCATGCCTAGGCACGGTTCCTTGGCCTAGTGCCATGGACTTGCCCCTAGCTGCCCAAATTTAGTGCATGCCCACGGCCACTAAGTAAGCTGGGCTCCAGTGCATGCCTAGAAAAAGTGACTCGGCCTAGTGCATGCCTAGACACGGTGGCTCCGCCTAGTGCCATGACATGCCTAGGAAAGGTGCCTCGGCCTAGTGCATGCCGAGACACGGATACTCGGCCTAGTGCATGCCTAGACACGGAGACTCGGCCTAGTGCCATGACTCCCCGCCAGTAAGGTGCGCAGTGCGCAGTGCAATGCTCATAACCGCGGCCCTACCAGTACGACGCCCAGCAAAGGGTGCACTCCGCCTGCGCCACGACATGCCCAGGGCAAGGCGCGCCGGCCCAGCGCAATGCCCAGACACGCTGAGTCGGCCTAGTAGATGCCCAGACACCCGTGCCCCGCCAAGTGCCATGACATGCCTTAAAGGTGCCCCCTGGGCGCACATGCCCACACACCTGCGGCCCGGCCCTAGCACGATGCCCAGCAGCGGGCGCCCCCCGGCCCAGTGCCATGACATGCCCCAGGGCAAGGTGCCCTCGCATAGCGCACGCCCAGACACCTACGACCCCACTTAGCGTACGCCAGACACGATGTGTCTCCCCGCCAGCCATGACACGCCCAGTCAAGGCCTCGCCCACCGCAGATGCCCAGACAACGGTGATCGGGCCCAGTGCATGCCTGTGACACCGTGCCCGTCCTAGTGCACGCACATAGGCACGCTTGCTCCTCGTTCCAGGCCATCACATGCCCAGGCAAGGTGCTCCTGGCTTAGTGCAATGAGACACGATGACTCCTACCTATCGTATGCCCAGACACCTGCAGCCTCAGCTCACGGACATTCCTAGGCAAGGTACCTCGGCTTAGTGCATGCCTAGAAACGGTGTCTCGGCCTAGTGCGATGCCTAGCTAGGGTATCTCTGCCTAGTGTCGTGACACGCCTAGGCAAGGTGGCTCGGCCTAGTGCATGCCTAGACACCCGGACTCCAGCCTTAGTGCATGCCCAGACACCTGCCTCGGCCTGGGGTGCATGTCAATAAACTGCCCCCGGCCTAGTACCATGACATGCCTAGGCAAGGTGCCTCGGCCTAGTGCATGCGTAGACACGATGACTCGGCTTAGTGCATGCCTAGACACGGTGCCTCGGCCTATTGCCATGACATTCCTATGCAAGGTGCCTCGGCCTAGTGCATGCCTAGACAATGTGCCCCGGCCTAGTACAATGCCTACCAAGGGTGCATCGGCCTAGTGCTATGACATGCCAAGGACAGGTGCCTCGGCCTAGTGCATGCCTAGACACTGAGATTCGGCCTAGTGCGATACCTAGCAAGGGTGCCTCGGCATAGTGCCATGACATGCCTAGCAGTGGTTCCCCGCCCAGTGCATGCCCAGAAAACCGCGACTGGCCTAGCACGCCCAGACATGGTGCTCGGCCTGTAGCCATGACATGCTGATGAAAGGTGCCCCCAATTTCTGCGCATGCCTAGACACGGACTTACCAGTGGATGCCCAGACGTGCGCTCGCCAAGTGTCAAGACATGCCCAGAGCAGGCTCCTCATCTGCAGCATGCCTGCCAATAATCGTGCCCTCGCCTAGTGCATGCCTAGACACGATGACTCGCCCGGATCACCCCCTACTGCAGAATTTAATCAAATGGCGTCGCTTTCCTGGGATGGTGCCAAACTACGATGATGAGTTAGATATGTACTTGTAATCCTCATTACAAGCATTGGTGACCTTTTTTAACCCTTTTTAATTTCTGCTGAAAGATTTCAAGTTTTTCACTTCCAACAAATACCGCGGGCTGTTTTTATCATTACAGTCATTTAATTGTTTAGCTAACACTAATCTTTTTAGCAAGCCTTGTTGTCGTTTCTTGCTTTGCCCATTTTGTGTTAAGGTGTGTTTATGCATCATCAGATGTAGATATACTGGCAGATCGCAGAGAGTATCCGTACACCAACCGATCAAGGTTGTGAAGTCATGGTACGCGGAGCAAAATGGATCCTCACCGAGGAACAAAGAGAGGAGTCAACAAGCAACCCTAGGAACTAACAAAGATAAAGGTCACCTAGGGACCACAGGTCTCCTAGGTGAGTGCACCTCCTCGCATCATACCACACATGTCGATGATGTGGTTGTAAGACCCTATCTCGTGCCCCCCTGGGCTCCCATATTTCACGGTATGGAAAATGAAATCCATACACCCACATAATGGATTTTGATGAAGTGTGTATAACTTTAAGGAGGATAACCGATATGGATTTGATGAAGTTGAAGGCATTCTATTAACCTCAAGGACAAAGCCAAAATATGGCTTAATTCACTTGAGACCAAGAACCATTAGAAGCTGGGCAGAGCTGCAGGCAGAATTCTTAAAAATTCTTCAATGCTCACAAGACCAACAATTTGAAGAGGCAAATCTACACGTTTGTTGCCCATGACAATGAAAGGTTCTATCAATGCTGGGAGAGGTTCATGGAGACCATCAGTGCTTGTCCACATCATGGTTTTACACTTTGGATGTTGTGAATCACTTCTATGGTGGTATGTCTCCAGCCATGAAGCAATTACTTGAAACAATGTGTGGAGGGACTTCCGAAAGCAAGCACCCATGAAGCCATGGAGTTTTCAATTATGTAATTAAACTTCCAAGGGATTGATATTTAAACCCAAGGGAGGTGGAGAAAATGAGACCTTCAGCCCACCAAAGGGGAGGAATTTTTGCACTTTCTGAGGATATGGAGATGAAAGCAAAGATATCGACCTTAGCAAGGAAGGTGGAAGAGCTGGAAGGAAAGAGGCTACATGAGGTGCGCGTGTGCAAGGATCAAAATCTCGTGCGGTGCCAATCCCATGCATCAATCCCGTCAATCCACCGGCCATCCACAAGAACATCGTCCAATCACTTCCCCGCGAGAGAGTTTGATGGCAGTAGCATGCCAATGTCAGGCCAATACAAGCCACAACCCAATGCCCCATATGGTAATACATATAATCCCACTGAGGAACCACCCTCAATCTCTCTCGGGAAGCCTAACCCCCCCGCTTTACGTGCTCCTAGCCGCTAAACAACAAGCTTTGGTTCCCTCGTCTCAACCACGCCAAAGACTCATCATCATCCCCTATTGAACAAGCTATTTTGAATTTGAGCAAGGTGGTAGGTGATTTTGTGGAAGAGCAAAAGGGAATTAATGTACAATTGGCTCAAAGAATAGATAATGTGGAAAGCACCCTGAACAAGAGAATAGATGGGAAAGAAGGAAAGAAGGAAAGAAGAGGAAGCTGAGCCTGAGAAAATAATAATCAGGGAAGATTTAATGAAGAAAAACATGCCCCCTCCATTTCCTCAAGCACTTAGAGCCAAGAAAAAAATCACAAACCAGACTAAAATTTGGGAGGTGCTAAGGCAAGTGAAGGTAAATATCCCACTGCTTGACATGATTAAACAGGTCCCAACATATGCAAAAATTTTGAAGGACCTGTGCACGGTCAAAAGAGGGTTGGGCATTGAAAAGAAAGCCTTCCTAATGTGAAAGGTGTCGCTGCAATTATTATCTGCAGTAAAGACCCCTGAAATACAAGGATCTAGGATCCCCCACAATATCAGTCAACATTGGAGGGACTTGCATAGACAAAGCAATGTTGGACTTGGGGGCCAGTGTAAACCTGATGCAGGAGCATCTATAAACACACCAAACATTGGGAATTCAGCACTAATTATTGAAGAATTGGATTGGGGAGGTCAAGACGCATTGAATACATGTGAAAAACTCCCTTTGACCTCATTGGGGGCCTGAAGGCAAAAACGTGGTCGACTAACAAACCCCAGATGTGGAGCTGCCATATTGATTTTAGAAAGATTTGCTATGAGATTTGCTCCAAGATTTTGTTTTATCCCTTTTAGGAAGATTTACTTTATTAATTTTAGAAAGTTCGTTTATTTATTTGTGAAGATTTGTTTATTTATTTTAGAAAGTTTTCTTTTAGAGTTGCTTTTTGTAATTTAGAGTTTTTCTTAGTTAAAGTAGAAGTCGTTTTTTGTAATTTAGAAAGCTTCTTTTCCTAGTTAAAGTAGAAGTTGCTTTTGATTTAGGAAAGTATGGGGCCATATATACCCCTAATGCCTTGAAATCGCTCAAGTTTAATAATATTTTATTTCTCTTTAAGAGTTCTTTGCTCCTCTTATCTCGTGGATTTGGGATCTAGCCCTCGTGGCTTCATACTCAGTGGATTCCTGTGGCGGTCTTGTCCCGCCTTTATCAATCAACCCGCCCATAGTCGATTGTGGCGCCTTCACTCCATCATCGATCTTGTGTGGATCGCTTCATTAGACCTAAGAAGGCAACCACTCTTACAAGAAATCCTACTTTCCATCACCATCTCATCTTTCTTAAACTTTCAATAACCATATTTTCAACCTCAACCCAAAACTTTCCAAATCTTGTTCCATACTACCAAAACCTTCCTAAAATACCCCTTTCCCTTATATACCATAAATTCACCTTTCTTAACTTAGAAAATCTCCAAAATTCATCCATAACCTATTTCTCGGGGCCCAAGAAAACTACCCCTAACCCATATTTCGACTTACCTAAACTGATCATCCATCACTGGGCCCCAACCTTGCATCAAAGTGGTATCAGAGCTCATGGATTGATGGGTGATCATAAACTGAACGGTGTGCTTGATGCTAGAGACAAGATCTCTAGATACAGTTTGAGTCGTTCACTAGCCAAGAAGGAAAAATATGATTTTTATGAAGAGCTTTTTAGAAACTTAGTCAACTTGAAGGTTTCGGGGCACAAGAAAGCCAAAGGTATGTATGTAATGGTGACTATGATTATCATGGGAGTGTATGATTGCTACTACCGAATGAAGATTATATAAGAGGCATGGTAACTATGATGAAGGCTTTAGATTCAATAAAATTTAGCATTCCAGTCGATGGAAGGATGGATCCCGATGAATTTTTGGATTGGCTTAATATGGTGGAGCATGTCTTTGGGTATTATGATTTGAGCGTGAAAAGAAGTAGAGTTGGTGGCTACAAAGATGTGCGAATGCTTACATTGGTGGAAAAACATGAAGAACCTTTGTGTAGAAAGAGATGGTAAAGAAGATTCAAACTTGGGGAAAGATGAAGAAAGAACTAAAAAGGAAGTACCTTCCCTTTAACCTCTGTGAACATCTACCTCAAAATTGAACTTTAAACAGAGATTTGAGTGTGGAGGTATTCGGCTAAGTTTGTAAACTTGATTATCAAAGGAGACTTGCAAGAGGCTGAGGAAATATGCATAGCCCACCTTTACATTGCTGGTTTGAGATGCGAGGTATTCTTCCAGAGTTATTTTTTTGCAACCATATAATAGTCTTCAAGATGTGATGGAAACTTGCTTTGAAGGTTGGGACTAAAAAAAAGTAGCAAACTCTACTCTGACTAAGAGTGTATTGGCTAATGAAGGGTTTGTTGAAGGTTCTAATTCTTGGAATCCTAGTGGTAGGAAAACCCCCACCCACACACTCAAGTAAAGGGTGAAGCACTGCAAGAATTGCCTTCTAAGTCAAAGACGTGTTTTAAATTATAAGGGTTTGGGGCATATTGATTAGAGCCTTACCCCAACAGCAGTACCTTAGCCAAGGAAGATGAAGCCAAGGAAGAAGATGTTGAACAAGTGATCGAATCCTAACCATGTCGAAAATGATAAAGAACAAATCCTCGCATCGAAATATAAGTTGGATGTTGAAGAAGTAGTGAATCCTAGCCATATCCCGGGAAGATGAGGGTGAAGAGTTCCTGCAGTCAAATTTTGATTTAGAAATCAAAGATGTTTGAATCTGGCGACTTTGGTTGTTGAAGAAGCCAAGAAAGTGAAAAGGAATTCTCACAAGAAGCAAAATCAATTATAGAATTTGTTGAAGTAATGCCTAAAGAAATACCACACGGTTTTCTACCTATGAGGGGTATTCAACATCAAATAGACCTCATACCAGGTTTGGTTTTTCCTAATAAGCTAGCCTCTATGAAGAGCCACACAAGGGCATGAAGAGTTTAAAACACAAGTTGATGATTTTCTTGACAAGGGTTTGTTCAAGAGAGTGAAAGTTCCTATGTGGTTCCCACTATGTTGGTGCATGAAAAAGATGGATCTTGGAGTATGTGTTTTGATTTCCAAGCTTTCAACAACATTTTGATTCATGAGGAAGCAAGATTCAACAAAGGGCAAAGAGTGGAACAATGAAAGACAAGCATATGAAGGTTATCAGCAATTTGGTATTTGATCCGGGAGGATGGATTAGGTTACACATGATAAAGAGAGGTGTTCAGAGTTGTACTACAAGAATAGATGGTTCTTCGAGATTATTAAGAAGATCATAAAGAATGCTTACAAGGTTAAATTGTGCGTGACGCAATATCTTGCCTACATTGAGTTAAGGATTTGAGGCCTTATCATGGTGAAGACTTGAGAATGATCTTTTTCCCGACTATAGGGGTTTGATGCGGGAGCATCTATAAACACACCAAACATTGGGAATTGACACTAATTATTGAAGAATTGGATTAGAGGAGGTCAAGGCGCGTGAATACATGTGAAAACTCCTTTTTGGACCTCATTTGGGCCTTGGAAGGCAAAAAAACGTGATCGAACTTGAACAAACCCAGTGTGGTACTTATTATTGATTTTAGAAAGATTTGCTATGAGATTTGCTCCAAGATTTTGTTTTATCCCTTTTAGGAAGATTTACTTTATTAATTTTAGAAAGTTTGCTTTATTTATTTTAGGAAGATTTGCTTTATTTATTTTAGAAAGTTTTCTTTTAGGAGTTGCTTTTTGTAATTTAGAAAGTTTCTTTTCTTAGTTAAAGTAGAAGTTGTTCTTTGTAATTTAGAAAGTTTCTTTTCCTAGTTAAAGTGAAGTTGCTTTTGATTTAGAAAGTATGGGGCTATATACCCCTATTAATGTAGTCTTTTGAAAATCGGTTCAAGTTTAATAATATTTTCAGATTTCTCTTTTAAAGAGTTCTCTCTTGTTCCTCTTGTCTCTTGGGTGGATTCCCGCCGGGGGCAGTTTGCGTGGCTTCTCATACCTAGGTGGATTCCTTGGTGTGAAGTCTTTGTCGACTTATCAATCAGCCACGTCCATAGTTGATTATGGCGCCTTCACTCCATCATCGATCTTGTGTGGATCGTTTCATTAGACCGATAAGTAACCACTCTTGTACAAACTCTACTTTCCATCACCATCTCATGCTTTCTCTAAACTTTATTAACCATATTTTCAACCTCGACCCAAAAACTTTCCAAATCTTGTTCCATACTACCAAAACCTTCCTAAAATACCCCTTTCCCTTATATATAAATTCCCACCTTTCTTAACTTAGAAAATCTCAAAATTCATCCATAGCCTATTTTGGCCCGAAAACTACCCTAACCCATATTTTGACTTTAAACGGATCATGTCACGGTCCCGACCTTGCATGAAACCTCTTTGTCATATTCAACGTATAAGCAGTTGGGTTTAGGGAAGCTCCAAGCCTACCAACATCACTCTCTCATTATTGATCGATCGGTAAAAATTCCTAAAGGGAATAGTGGAGGATGTTTTGGTAAAGGTGGACAAAATTCTACTACCGATGGATTTTGTAGTCGCGATGCAGACGATACGCGGTGGGCTAATCATGCTAATCATCTGAGAAGACCATTTTGGCCCACTTCCAATGTGATAATCAATTCTTAGATAGATCATGCAACTCATTTAGCGACATGACACTTTGGAGCTCAATATTTTCCTGAACAACGAGCACAAACTAGCAGAAGATGAGAGGTAGGAGTTTGATGAAGTCTGCTCAATTGGTCAATGCGAGGAAACCCGAATGCTCTAAACTACAAGAGGAATTGATAAAAGAGAGGTAAAAGCAATTGGTGGAGAATGGACTGCATCGATCCTCATCTTGACGATGATGCCCCTGACATCACCAAGTGAAAGAAGCTCGACCTGAAAGGAGGCCCAGGAGCATGGGGCATCTGCGGCCCACATCGGCTGCGAGGGTGAAGGAGCTCCTTTCTCTGGATCCTCATGGGGTGGAACCGAGTGTAATTGAGCTAGTTTGGTCTGCCCGAGACAAGCTATGACTCAAATCTTGGTTTAGTTTAATTTGGTCAATTTTTCGGTTTTACTTTATTTTCAGTAATTTTCTTTATCTTAATTTTAACTAAATACAAAAATTTTAATTTTAGTAAATTTTATTTGTTTTTATCTTATTTCTTTATTTTTTTTATTTTTTTTTATTTTTTTTAATTTATCTGAATTAAATTTTGTGTTTTTCTGCAGGATGAAAATTGGTGTAGGCATGAATTTCTCAATAATAGTGAAATTCATTCCTGCGACTCTTGTTTACCTCGGGACCTTTCAGGTTATGACACCTTTATAAAAGGCATACCCCGTTCCACGCTGCACCATCTCGGGAGCCGCTCATGGGCCTCCCCTTTGCTCCCTCGGTCTCTCCCGTGCCTGGTTCTGCCGGCATTGCGCCTGCGCCACACCCGGTAGGAGGCCTTGCCCGGTGCCACGGTGCTGGCCCCATCGCCCTGCCGAGGCCGGTCGGGTGCTGAGCCTGGTTGCCTCTCCTTTGCCGCGAACACGACTTGGTGCCACCCCTCTGAGTCCGCTGGCCAGCGTGCGCCAGTACAGCTTGCCACACTTGCTTCAGAGCCTGCTCTGTCCTTGTCATGCGTGGACCCGCGACCATGGTTCGCACGTGGGGTCGTAGATTCTGAGACCAGGTGGGTTCAATGCCCACCGAAAGCTGATCTTTGGCACTTCCAGGGCTGCAGATGCTCACTCTCCGGACCAGGCTGTAGAGACACCACCTACATTGGCCCCTGCTGCTATATCAGAGGAGGCTCAGGCTCCTGAGCCCCCATCTCGGCGATATCAGACCAGGGTGGGACCTCGGGCCCCTTCTCCAGTGCATCCGAGACCACGCGGAGGAGGCTCAGCCCTCGAGCGGGCCGGACATCAGCCAGTGAGTCTTCGAAGTGCAGGCCGGCGGCGTCGCCTCCTCCGGTGATGAGAGTCGTCGCGGTTATCCGGGCCTCGGATCGGGCGCTATGTTGAGTTGCGTCCGTCCCGAGGAATGTCAATCTGCGTGCTAGAGACTTCAATGGGGAGCCATACTATGACATCTGCAAGTGTGACCGCGGACCGGCGTTTCGGAGGTCGATGCGGTTGATCAGAGCGTTATTCCTTTACTACCTTTCATGGCGTAGAAGCGGGTTCTTACATCCGCGGGTTGTGCTTGAGTTCTACCCACACTATGACATCCGAGGAGTACCTGGTCAGTTTGGAATCCAGGTTCGGTATTGTGGTACGCCCTAGGGTACTCAGTCGCGGATATTATAGGCTATGGCCAGGCTGCCCGATGGTGAAAATTCCACTTGTGCCGGCGGTGGCTCTCGGCCATCATAAGCGAGATGGTTGCATTTGTCGCTCGAGATCTGCAATTTGAGCCCTGCCTCTCTTCGTAAATGACTTTCCCGGATCACTCTGGTGGACCACATGCTCGAACCGACTTATTCCCATTTCTGACCTTTATGTTCGGCGCGAGGGGAGCTATACTCGAGGCTCTATACAGGATCTCCGAGGGATTCTGGTTTAGTCCCTCCGAGCTCGTCATGACTTCTTTGCTGCATTTTGAGGAGAAGGTCCACTTAGTAGACTGGCTCGGTGAGGCTTTTCCTTTATTGATCTGGAGTTTGCTAGTGGGTCCACAGAGTATGCAGGGTTCACACGAGGGCCACGCATTGAGCGACGGATCAGTTGTCCCCAGGTTTTATCCTCTAGGGCGATCTGCCATGCCACTCTCCATTTATTCTCAAGAGCGGCGCGGGGCGGCGGGTATTGTGCGGAAGGGGATCCGCAAGGGAGAGCATCCTGTTCCAGTGGAGGTGGAAGTGGAGGACCCCGGGTTCAGGTCATGCCATCGACTCCTCCCACTTGCCCCGACCCCTACGACCTTCTTGGCCCATCCACATACCTCACAGCAGTCTCTAGAGCATATCCATGTCAGTTCCAGGGAGTTAGCTGTTGTTATGGATGTTGTATGCACTACTACTCGAGCATCGCGTTAGACGGATGGCGGCCAGAGAGTCACTCTCGCGGAGAATCACGCCATATTTCTTCGGGATCGCCCAGGCCTCGGTCTCCTTGGTCGGCGTGACAGAGCCTACACGACCCACTACTCGAGATCAGTCCGCTGTATCGCGGCCTTGACCTCTTTGGATATGCTTATGTGATCGCGACCAGATCCGCAGGCATCTACACCACCACGAGGTGAGGTGGTGGCACTCCACTTCTCCCAGCTTTTCAGATCCACACTTGATGGAGCGTGTTTATACTTTGGTTGGGAAAGTTAGGATTGGTAGTGTCTTCTATCATATTTTGTCTTGTTTTTAGCTTTATTAACTGCCTACTTATTTTGTATGGGGTTAATACGGGATGCATGTATTAGTAAGATGGTAGCGGTGAGACTTTGTTGTGTTTAGCTATGTTAAGCTTGTATTAGCCACTTTAGTTATATCAAAAGCTTTATAGCAATATTTACATTTTTCTACACTTTTGCAAATCATTTTTGTGCCTATATTTTTGTGTTTCTGCTCTTACCTTTAGTTGAAGAGGTGGAAGCCTGTACTACCATAATCTTTAGAAACAGTCCATGCATGATTAAGTTTTTGGTCGATTGAAGCTCCAAAGTATTCAACCTTGTATATCCACCTTTAACTAATCACACATACTGCACATCAGTTTTTTTCAATAGTTTGTGAAGCTATATACCTCTTTTCACTTTGCAAAGTCGGCCTTAGATTTGTTGACAACCCATAATAGGTTTTATTTGCGAAAACAAAGACCGGTAAAGTCTCCCCGATGAAAAAGAACGACCGAAAAAGAAAGAAGAAAAATAGAAATGAAAATCGTGACACTTTGCCTTGATACGAACACGGTCAGCAGGGTATGGCGAAGCCTTTAAAGCCGGAGTGCCCCTAAACCTTCAGCGGTTGGGAGTCATCGATGAGTAATTGAGCTACGGTGGATGGGGTAGAGTTTAGCGAGTTGTAGGTCTTCGGATTCTCAGAAATCATTGATCATTTGACTGAAGAGTTTGTGGTTGGTAGATCCTTTTAACTTGATGCCCCTAAGCCTTAATTAGGATTTGGGAGTCAATGGCGGACCCCCATTACGGTTTGGTGAAGTCGAGGTTTAGCATTGCACCTGATACAATCAGTATGAAATAAGGTGTAGCCCCGAGATCTATTTAGGTTGGTCTTTAGTTTAAGGTCCGGGCAATAGCTTGGTTGGGGGGAGGGAATAGCTTTGCAACTTATTGGTTCAAACTGGTTACCTTAAAAACACTTAGATTTTGGTGGAAGTTCAAGTTGACTTCCTTGGAATTGATGTTGCCCTGAAACTTGTTCCTATATGGCATTTGTTCTCTCATGATGGTTTTTGTACAGGGTCTAAATTGTTCATACTGAAGGTAAGGCCTCACTTGTACACACTTTTTTGGAATGACATACACTTTTGAAAAAAACAAAAACACAGCACGCACATACCCTTGATTGTTTTTAGCATTGCTAAAGGGACTATCAGCGATGTCGGAGTTGGGGTGTGATTAGTACCCGAGTGCTATTTTGAGTCATGGGTTTTGAGTCTTTTTGCGTACTAATCATATTGAATGTAGATTGACATGTGCGGGTCGTTAGGTACCTCACGATTTTTGTTTGGTTGTTTTTGCTTGGTAGTTTGCGGGTTTGGGACCTTGCAGTTAATGCCCAGTGCGATTTGAAGACCACATATTAGATGGAGTTTTGAATTTTTGCATTAATCATGTCATTTATACCAATTGAAGTGTTCTAGTCTTCTTGCACTTATACCATTTAGAGGAGTATTTTTAGTTTTGCGATATTTGTGCACTCTTGGAGTTCAATCTCAATACGAGATGAATCATGAAGTTGGAATTCAAGTCACCATTGCGTGACCTGACCCAAGAATCAATAGAAAACAAAGGCAAAGTAGAAGAAAATTCGATACGATTGAAGGCGGGATGAAAACGGTGAGAGGATAACAATCGGGAATTTTAAGCTAAACTGCGAAAATTTTAGCTAAAGATGCGAAAATTTCGCAACCTTAGCGAAAATTTATAACTAGCCGAAAATGTATTCATGAACCACTCCAAATTTAACTAACTGTTCCTTAAGCGAAAATAATTGATTTAAACTTCTCACGAATTTAGCTAGCTAAGCGAGAAATTGCCCTGCATGAAATTTCTTGTTTTTAAGCTAGACCTGTTGATTTAAGCTAATTGGCAAAGATTCTTTAGCCTAAAGCGAAAATTGATGCCATCGTCGTGCTGTAATTAATGCGAAGCGCCTCCAAACTTGGTGTATTACTTAATTGTCCCTATAATAGCGATTTCATAGGTTTTGGTATTTTCATGCCTTGAGGTGGCCTATAAGCCCCTCTTGTTTTGTAACCTAAGTAGCTCAATTTTTAGCAACAATTTGGGGGAGAGAAGATATTTTTGTAAGTTTTCATTTTTGTAAATAAAGTATTGTATTTTAGCTAGGGTTTTATTTTTATCTCTTCTCTCTCCTCTTTCTCTTACTTTCTCGGCTACCAAACACCCCTCTTGAGGATGACAACTCAAGAGATGCTTGGCTAAGCCTCCTTTCTTTGAAGAGGAAGGAAGCTAGCTTGGTGGTGGGGCATATGCATGTTGTCCTCTTGTATTAAAAGCCACGGGTAGTGTATTTATGCCTTATCTTCTCAAAGAAATATGGTTAAGTAATAACATTGAATGTCATTTTGATGACGATACTCTCCATGCTTTAGGATTCGATTGCATACCTAGTGTTAGATGCCTTTGTGATTCTTAGATAGTCTTCCACGAACCTCTAGAATGATGTTTAAATGTTAGGGTTTCAAAGTGAGGGTTGAATAACATTTACTGTTATTATTTTGGCCAATACTCTCCATTGCTTCAAGATCTGATTGCATACTTGCTAGATGCTTTGTAATTAGTTAGATAGTCTTCTGAGCCTACGAGATGATGACCAGATATTAGGGTTTTAGGCGTAAAGGGCCATATATGCATGCTACGTATTGACTCAAATAGGAGTTGCTTCATGGGTGAGGTTGCTAGTTAAATATAGATCCGGTTATGCCATGGACTATAGGTTGCATGTCGTGCGAGGATAAAACAGGGACACTTGTTTGCCCTAACTTGCCAAGTTAGTGACCTAAATCTTCAAGTTAACTTTTCACCTTTTACTTTCGAGTTTTACAATTCTCGGTTCTAAACCATTCCATTTATTTTTGAAACACAATTCCAGAGTCGAATAGAAAGCCTTACCTTGTTGTGATGCAAAATCATTTTTAGGATGAAAACCCATCCCAGAGTGTTCGGCCAATACCAGACCAGCTATCACTGCATTAGCTTGACTACAGCGATGTAGTAAGGCTTTCTGGAGTGTATATAATTTTGTTGATTTTAGGCTCAGCCTATTTTGTGGCCGCGAATCAAATGGCGTGGATTGCGGGGATGGTGCCAAACTACTAATGGTAAGGATTGAAGTGTACTTTGTGATCAACATCACAGTGAAGGTAACACACACCATCTTTTGTAACCCGGGTTACGATGGCGCAAGTTTTCATAACCAGCGGTAACTTCAGCATTTTATTTTTCATACAGTCATTTTTTTTTTCTTTCTTTGTTTTATTTCACTGTTAAAAAAATTATATGTACATAAAAAAAAAAAAAAAGTGATGCAAGATCGTTTAATGTTGTTTTTGTGGCCACATTTCAAATTTGCGGGATTGCATTTTCCAGTGGTTTGAATTGAGAGAAAATGGAATCCCCATATGGAGAACAATACAGTCAGGAGGGTAACCCTAGAGCTTACATGACAATGAGGGACTATAGGAACCTTCCATAGCGTGCGCGACGACACATGAGAGAAATCCAAACCCATTATAAGTCTATGAGGGAATATAGAGACCTTGATGGATGGAGTGCACTGTCTATAATGTTCCCTCAACTTATATACCTCATGCTTCTCCACATTTTACCTCGACTTCCAGTAGTGACAACCACCACCCTTATCCACTTGTTGAGCAAGCCATCCAATTTGAGCAAACAAGTGGGCGATTTCATAGAGGAAGCGAAAGGGGGTAGTGACATCCCGGGCGATCAGAAGCGAGATAGTTGAGAGCTCAGCCCAGACAAGAATTAGATGGGTTCCAAGTGAAATTGATCCAAAATTAGACATCCGGTAGAAATCCATCACCCAAAGCTCACGTCCGGTTTGTTCATCGAGAGGAGGAGAATGCGGAGGAAGAGTGCTTGACTAACACTATTGTGGGTGACAGGGCTCGATTGCGGCTCGGGAGGTGAAGATGAACCGGCGAAGATCCTCTGAGGAACTACAGGGGTGCCCACAATTATGTGTAGAATATGGGCCATGGAAAAAGGAAGAAGAAAGCCTCCCCAATCTTGGCGGGGAGGGTAATGGAGGAAGGTGGAAGAGCCCCATGGAGTTCACTACCAAAGCCCTTTCCTTGACAGCAGCCTTTGCTAAGTAGCCTCGGGTGACCAAGTGTACATCGCTGCACTGACAAACTCAAAACACAGAAGCTCCCGAAGCTAAGTCGACCCGTTTGCTTCGGCCCGTACGAAAAGGTGAAGCTAGTGGCCATTGCCGAGATTTTGCCACTACCTCCAAACAAGATGGCATTTTACTGAAACCGCGCTGGCATAGTGGATGGTTCGGTCTGCGGTTCGGGTTTGGAGCACCGAGACCTCGGCATTTCTAAGCTCCGCGGTTCGGCCCGACCTCCTTGGATATGCGCGTGGTACTCTGAGACCAGCCACCGCCCACGAGCGGTGGTGGTTAGGTTTCTTTATGATTTTGTTTAGTTACCGGCATCAGCGCCTGCGATTTTGATTAGGATTTTTGTATTAGCCAGTAGGCAGTGATACTTTTGTATGTTTAACGATATTCGTGTATTAGCCACTTTATGGCTATATCAAAAGCTATTCAGTTTATACCGCCTGCAAACTTTTGACACATATCATGTTTTGTGCCTTTACCATGTGTAAATGTTTTTCTTTTCAATTGAACAATTGAATTGCTACAATTGGACAATTGAATTGCTTTATGTTGGGAAATTGAAGCACTGTTTGTCACCTCTATGTTAGAACAAATTCCATGCTTGAAACAATTTTTGGTCACTTACAGTTCCAGCATGCTCAACATTCTCCTTATGCTAATTCACACGCACTCAGGATTATTTCAATAGAATTTGTGAATTTGTTAAACTTCTTCAGCTTTGCATGCGGCCTTAAGCATGTTGGCAACCTAGGATAGGTTGTGTTACCCATACTTGAAGACCAATGTTGTCTTCCAAAAAGAAAAAGAAAGAAAAGCAAAAGAAAAAAGAAAAAGAAAAGAAGAAAAGAAAAATAAAGTATTGAAGTTTTGCCTTGAAGCAGAGCAACGATTAGGGTGTATAAGCGAACCTTTGCAACTTGATGCCCTAAACCTTAATTGGTTGAGGTCATCGATTTAGTGTTTATTACATGGGTGGATAGGTAGAGTCTAACGATTTGCGGTGTGATTTTGAAGTCATATGGAGTCGGGGTGAAACTGTAGAGTTTGTGGTCAAGTGATCCTTTTGGCTTGATGCCCTAAACCTTAATTGGTTGGGAGTCATCGGTGGACCCCCGTTACACGGACTTTGGTGAAGTCGAATTTTAAGCATTGCTTCCTACAATGTAGTTGAATAAAGAAAGAAGTGCGTAACTATCCTTATCTAGGTTGTTGTGACTTAAAGGCCATGTCGATTAGGTTGGGGAGGAGACAAATTTTGCAATTTATTGGCTTAAATAAGTTATATAAAGAACCATTAGACTTAGGTGGAAATTCAAGTTGAGAATCATGGAACCAAGATTGACCTAGAATTGTTCTTGTATGGATTTAGTTCTTTCATATCAGTTTACAATTGTGATTTCAATTTTTCAGTTTAAGGTAATGTTTATATGTATATAAACCCTTTTTGAATCATAACCTTTTTGCAAATCACCACATGCATCTCCTTTTTCTTTATTTTGCATTGCTAAGGGACTAGCAACGTTTAGGTTGGGGGGGTGTGATTAATGCCCCGAAAGTCTGATTTTGAACCTGTATTAGATAGGGTTTGAGTGCTTTTTGCGCATTAATCATGTCATTTATACCAATTGAAGTGTTCTAGTCTTCTTAGTAACACTTATGCCATTTAGAGGGTATTTTTGGTTGTTTTGCAGGTATTTGTGCACTCTTGGAGTTCAATCTCAATCTGAAAAGGATGAATCATGAAGTTGGAATTCAAGTCGACCATCGACCGGTAGAATCAATGAGAAAACAAAGGCAAAGTGAAGAAAATTCGATGCAGTTGAAGGCAGGATGAAAAGCAGTGAAGGATCAACAATGCAGGAATTTTCGCTAAGCTTGCGAAAATTTTCGCTAAGATAGCGAAAATTTCGCAACCTTAAGCGAATTTACTGGCTCCCTAATGAAAATGCCAAATTTCGCTAGACCCATCAAATTTCGCTATGCTTGTTCCTTAGCGAAAATAATTGATTTCACTTCTCACAAAAATTTCGCTAGCTTAAGCGAAATTTACGCCCCTTCTTGAAATTGCCCTGCTCGCGAGGAATTTCTTGTTTTCGCTAGACACATTGATTCGCTAGTGTGAAATTCTTGACTCGCGAAAATTGATGCCTCGTCATGCTTTATAATTAATACGAGCCACCTCAAACTTGGTGTATTATAGTGTCCTATAAGCTTAGCCAATTTCATATAGATTTTTAGTATTTTCATGCCTTGAGGTAGCTATATAAGCCCCTCTTGTTTATAACCCTAGTAACAATTTTAGCAACAAATTGGGAGAGAAGATATTTTAACAAATTTTTGTTTTTGTAAAATAAAGTATTGTATTTTAATTTGGGTTTTATTTTCTCTCTTCTCTCTCCTCTTTCTCTTACTTTCTCGGCTACCAAACACCTCTTGGGGATGACAGCTGAGATGCTTAGCATTCAAAGCCTCCTTTCTTTGAAGAGGAAGGAAGCTAGCTTGGTGGTGGGGCATATGCATGTTGTCCTCTTGTACTAAAAGACACGGGTAGTGTATTTATGCCCCTTTTCTTCTAAAAATATGGTTAAGTAACATTGAATGTCATTTGATCTGGCCAATACTCTCCATGCTTTAGGATTCAGTGCATACCTAGTGTTAGATGCCTTTGTGATTCTTCTAGATGGTCTTTCACGAGCCTCTAGAATGTGTTAAATGTTGGGTTTCAAAGTGAGGGGTTGAATAGCACTTAATGTTATTGATTTGGCGATACTCTCCATACTTGAGGATACGATTGCATACTTGTTGCTAGATGCACTATGGTTCATTAGATGGTCTTTACGAGGCTCGGAAATGATATTTAATGCTAGGGTTTCAAGCGATGAGGGCCGTAGATGCATGCTACACAGTGTTGACTCGAATAGAGTTGATTTCAAAAGGTGAGGTTTGCTAAGTTAAACATAGATCGGTTATGCCTTGGACTATAGGTTGCATGTCATAGCGAGATAAAACCGAGGACACTTGCTTGTTTGCCCTAACTTACCAGATTATTGACCTAAATCTTCAAGTTAACTTTTCACTTCATTTCGATTTTACAATTTCTCGACTTTTAAACTCATCACCTTTATTTTGAAAGCCCAATCCAAGGTCCAAATAGAAAGTCTTACCTTGTTACTTATGCAAATCATTTTTAGGATGAAAACCTTTGTCCCCCGTGTTCGACCACAGACCACTATCTTTGAGTGGCTGACTACGGCGAGTAGTAGAACAGGTGTATATAATTTTGTTGATTTTAGCTCGACTCTTGCCAGCGCGAATCAAATGGCGCCGTTGTCGGGGATGTGTGGTGCCAAACTACTAATGGTAAGTTGGAAATTGTACTTGTGATCAACATCACAAGTGAAGGTAGCTTTTCACCTCTTTTTATCTCCGATTGCGAGGCCCATGGTTCGGCACTTAAGAGTAAGCACCTTTTGTTCAGTTTTCATTCGATTAGTTTTAATTTTTGTTAGCTAATCTTAACCTTTTGCAGCTCATGGTTGCTCTTGTTGTCTCTATAAATTTTGCTTAACGGGTGTTTATGCAACGGTGGGATAGAGACACATCGGGCAGTTGCATAGAATCGGTACACAACTTGACCCAATGGTGATCGGTGCACATCACCGTACCATGGATCCCATGCACGAACTCATGAGTCAACCGAGACCCGTGAATCAGTACTGTAGAACCATGAGGATCACATCCATCCTCCAGAGTTAATGCGTCACTGTGTCATTCCTCATAAGGAGTATAGCAGTGGGGCCTTATTTAGTACCCTTACTCCCCACATATCATGGTATGGAAAACGAAAATCCATACACTCCTTATTAGGGATTTTGAGGGAGGTTTGCCACACTACCTTTAAAGATATGATGGACATGGATTTGCTAAGGCGAAAGCGTTTCCATTGACCCCAAGGACAAGACGGGTGGCTTCACCAAACTCAGCAGGAGCCTAAGACATTAAATTTAAATTTGAGGCGCGGGGCGGAATTCGAAGAAGTTCTTCGGTGCTCATAAGACTAATAATTTGAAGAGACAAGTTACACCTTTGCTATTTCGAGATGGTGAGAGATTTTACCAGTGTTGGGAAAGATTTATGGAAACCATCAGTGCATGCCCACATCATGGGTTTGATACTTGGATGTTGGTGAACCACTTCTATGATGGAATGTCCCCACCTATGAAACAATTGTTGGAAACCATGTGTGGGGGTAACTTTATGAGTAAGCATCCTGATGAGGCTATGGATTTTATGAACTATGTAGCTGAAACCTCTTGAAACTTGGGATGAACCTAGTCATAGGGGCCCAGAAGATTAAGGCCATTGAACCACCAAGGGTAAGTATGCATTTCCTTTGAAGACACGAGAGATGAAAGCGAAATTGACCGGTTAACTTCAGATTGGATGATGCGGAAATGAAAAACCCGTGAAATGCAAGCCGGTAATTGAGCTATCTTCGTCGATTTTCTTGCTTCAATTTTCGGTCAAATAGTACCACAGGGAACCTTGCCAGAGCATACCCATGCCATAAAGTCAAAATAAACCACCCATAGATGCTCCATATGGTAACACTAATAACCACACAATTGGAGAAATTGTCCAAATTTGTCACATGCAAATCAAACCCCTTAATCAAACACTTGAGCACGACGACGGTTTGGTCCACTTCAATACAACAACAAACCTCCACTATCTTCTCTGTTGAGCAGGCAATCCTGAACTAAGTAAGATTGGTAGGTATATTTGTAGAAGAAACGAGAGAAGGTCGTGAATGTCCAAACTAATTGGAAAATTAGGCTTGATAGAAAGTTCACTCAACGAGAAGTGGACAATATGCATTTGGAGATTTCAAAATTGTCTAATCGGCCAGTTGCGAGTTCGAAAGGGGAAAAGGGAAGGCTCCCTTTCCCGGGGCACAACAATACTTGAAAGTGAGGTGAGAGCCGAAATAGGGGCGGCGAGGGACTTAAGTAAGCGATGAAGTTAAGGCGGTTGTGACTTTCTACGAGTGAGTAGAGATTAAAGCCAGCAGTATCAGAAGCCCGGTCAAGTCGACTCCATTAGTGGGTGAGCCACTTAGAAACGATCGGAGTGGACAAGGAAAGTGAGATTAGGAATATCCCTCAGTTGCGGGTTCTCGAAGAAAGAAACATTACATTAACGAGAAGCGAAATGTTGGAAATGTTAGCGACAGTGAAAGTCAATATTCCTCCTTGATATGATTAAAGCAGGAGTTCCCTGCCATGTAAAATTCTTAAAGGATTTGTGCACGGTAAAAGAGTCTTAATGTAAATAAAAGGCCTTTTAAGCGAGCAAGTTAGTGCCATAATAGAGAAGCAGACTGTGAGTATAAGGACCGGAGATGTCCTACGATTTCGGTGAATATTGGAGGCATCGGCGTGGAAAAAGCAACTGTTAGACACAGGAGCTAGTGTGCAGATCACATTCTTAGATTATTCTATGTACAAGCAATTGGGTTTGGGTGAGCTGAGCCAGCACCATCACACTTTCGCTCGCTGATAGGTCTATTAAAATACCAAAAGGAACCATTGAGGACGTTCTTATACAAGTGGACAGATTTTACTATCCAGTAGATTTTGTTGTACTTGATACAGAACCAATTGCAATAGGACCTAATCGGGGGTGCCTATCCTTATTAGGGGAGACCGTTTTTGCTACTTCATTACAATCATCAATTGTCGAATGGAAGTCATGCAACTCACATTTGGAAATATGACCTTGGAACTCGATATTTTTCATATGGGTAAAAAGGCATATGCACTTGGAGGAGGATGACTTTGAAGAAGTGCAGTATTTTAGATACCGATACGGAAGAGCAGGCTAATCAACGGCAAGGCAAGATATATTAACCCGAGTTATCAGATTGCCTTGTAGAAGCGACAAAATTTCAAGAAATGAGCGAATGCGGGGGTATTGGAGAGAAGAATGAAATTTTGCCTCTGTGTTTGGCGTGTGAACCCAGGAACCTCAACGGCTAGAACTCAAACCCCTCCCGATTTAAAGTATGCATTTTGGAAGTAAATGAGCGGTGCAGTTGTGATTTCTTCATAACCAGCACCTGAGCATAATCTCTGCCTTCTCAAGAACAAGCGAAACATTGGGATGGAAAATTTGTCGAAAGGCATAAAGCACGTCTATTTGCACTCATCATATCTATTTAGAAGAAGAGGAGTCTAAGTGTTAGGCAGCCCCCAGCGGAGGTTGAATCCCATCTACGGGAAGTAGTTCGTGTGGAGGTGAGAAATTACTCATTGCCTCAATTTATCCATTTACGATAGCACATGAGTTAGCCAACTCGGTGGTGCTAAGAAATCGGGGTAACAAGCTGTGAAAAGCGAGAAGGGTGAGAAGAATTGTCTACCCGACTTACAGCCGATTGGAGAGTGTGTATAGATTATAGAAGGCTCAATGGGTGACACGAAAAGACCACTTTCCATTGCCATTCATCGATCGGCTCTGGAAGAGTTTAGGGACACCCTTCTATTCTTTTTGGATGGGTATTCGAGGTATTTCAGTTGTTGCCCAGAAGATCAAGACTACTTTTACTTGTCCATTTGGCGCATTATGCTTATAGGAGGATCTTTTGGGCTTTGTAGCTTGACCACTTTTTCGCGATGTATGCTTTCGGTATGTTCGGTGACATGGTAGAAGCTATGTGAGGTATACATGGATGATATCACACGGTATATGGGGCGATTTTGAAGAATGCTTAACAGATTTAGAGCCATTTTATGAGGTGCATAGGAAAGAATTTGGTGCTTAGCGGGAGAAATGCCATTTTATGGTAAACCAGAGTGTATTAGAACTGTTATTATTTCTAGCGAGGGGGTGAAGTTGATAAAGCAAAGATACGACATTATTTCAAATTGCCGCTAACAAATATGAAAACATTGAACAATTCGCCCAGTCATGCGGGCTTCTCTGACGGTTCATTAAGATTTTAAAGTGTAAACCTGTCTGAAGCTTCTTGAAAGGATTACCCAGTCGTTTGGGAGAAGATTGCGGAAAGAGTTTTGTTGCCCAGATTTCTATTTATTCCTCCCAATAGTTCGAGCACTAATTGGCGGTACCATTTTGGTGATGTGCGATGCGAGTGATCTTGCTATAGGAGCGATTGCCTTGGCCAAGAGAAGATGGAAGCCTCATGTGAATTGTATTATGCAAGCAAAACCACAGACCGACACGAGAGGAGTGCTTACCACTACAGGAGAAGGATTCTTTGACGTGGTATATGCATGAACAATTAGAGACATACTTGGTTGGGGCTGATATAGTCATTTTATAGATGTTCTGCTTTGAAATATCTCTTAACCAAACAAAATGCAAAGCAAGAACTCTCACGTTGGGTTCCATTATTCGAGAGTTTAACTTTACCAAATTAGAGAGATAGAAAATTGGAAAATGTGGTGACGAGATCATCTGTCAAGGTTAACTATAGCCCACGACACTCCACGGTCCACCTATTGTGATGAATTTCTGAGAAGAATCCCTAATGCGGTTAGAGCTCCACAGGTATGCTCACATTGCCAATTTCCTACACTCTGAGGAGAGAAATCGGTGAGTGGAAGAAAGGACGGGATAGGAAATATTTCTTTGCTAAAATCAATTCCTGTGGGAAGAGCCTTCCTATTCAAATCTGTACGAGATCAAATCCATGGAAGATATGGCACGAGGAGGAACGGCAAGGGGAATTTTTTAAACCATTGCCATGAGAATGCTTGTGGTGGTCATTTTGCTTCCCAACTGATGAAGATGCTGCGGTCGGGTTTCTATTGGCCTTTGCATTGTTCAAGAAACGTACCAAATATCGCGATGTAGTATGTGACAAATGCCAAAGACTCGGGAAATTGTCTCGCCGTCATATGATGCCATTGCACCCAATTTTGGTGGTCGAACTGTTCGATGTATGGGGTATTGATTTTATGGGACCTTTCCCCACCTCATATGGTCATACATACATTTTGGTGGGAGTGGACTATGTCTCCAAATGGGTTGAAGCGATCCCCTGCAAAACCAATGACCATAGGGTGGTACTCAAATTCTTGAAAGCCAATATCTTTCGGGTTTGCCCAGGGTCACGAAAGCCGGTATTAGCGATGGAGGTTCGCATTTTGCATGTGAGACCATTTGAAGCCTCATGGCAATATGGTGTAAAACCTGGTAGCTGCTCCTTACCATCCTCGAAACAAGTGGCCGGGTGGAACTCGCTAACGAGGAAATTAAGACCATCTTGCGGTAGAGGTGGTTGCCACCAGCAGGAAAGGCGGTCCATTAAACTTCTTGATTAGTTATGGGCCTATAGGCAGCTTCCAGGCAATCTAAGGTGTCCCTTATCGATTGGTCTATGGTAGGGCATATGTCACCTTCCGAGTAGAGATTGAGTACAAAGCATGGTGGGGCGATCAAAGCTAAGCTTATGGACCTAAGCGGAGGCGGAGAGCGATTTTCTTGATCTTAATGAATTGGAAGAAATGCAGGAATAATGCCTACTTAGATGTGCAATTGCAAAGAAAGATCAAAGGAAATGGCATGACAAGTATTAACTAGAAAGAGTTTTCAAGGAGGAGACCAAGTCCTCTTATATGGCTCCAAACTCCACATTTTGTTTCAGGCAAGCTCAAATCTCGTGGGCCGGAATTATTGTTGTCGACAAGCATACCCAAATGGTTCGGTTGACTTACGTGATCCAAAGTGATGACAGGGTATTTAAAGTCAATGAATGAAGGTAAAACCATATGTGATACGTGGATAGTAAGGAAGAAATTCTCCGATGGACCCTCACCGAATCATGTTTTGTAAATTTAGTGGCTGTTAGCGGTTCAGGCAGCCCTTTGTTCTCATTCTTTTACTTATTTAAACGTCGTATGTTTAAAAATAGTGATATCGATTCAGAGCTTAATGATTGATTTGTTTTTTTTTTTTTGGGGCGATACTTGATGTGGAGTTCACGGGTGATATGCCCGTGTCTTTATACGAGGTGTGAAGTACTTTTTGTATTTCCATTTTGGGTATTTGTTTTTCTTTTCAATTGAACAATTGAATTGCTACAATTGGACAATTGAATTGCTTTATGTTGGGAAATTGAAGCACTGTTTGTCACCTCTATGCTAGAACAAATTCCATGCTTGAGTCAATTTTGATCGGTCTGATTCTAGCATGCTCAACTTGAGAATTTCTCAGCTATGCTAATTCACACCACTTGCACTCCAGATTATTTCAATAGGTTGTGGTGCACGCCCTGCTGGCTTTCTGGCCGTATAGGTATGTTGGCAACCTAGGATAGTTTTGAGTTACGCACATTTGAAGACCCGATGTTGTCTTCCAAAGGAAAAGAAAAGAAAAAAAAGAAAAAGAAAAAGAAAGAAAGAAAAATAAAGTCGTGAAGTTTTGCCATAGCAGAGCAGAGCACGGTCCGGTATATCGCGAACCTGAAACCGTGCCACTAGCCTTAATTGGTTGGGAGTCGTCGATTTTGTGTTCGTTACATGGGTGGATAGGTAGAGTTTAGCGAATTGTAGGTGCTTGATTTTTGAAGTCATACGAAGTCCGGGGTGAAGCCTTTAGAGTTTGTGGTCAGTGATCCTTTTGGCTTGATGCCCTAAACCTTAATTGGTTGGGAGTCATCGGTGGACCCCCGTTACACGGACTTTGGTGAAGTCGAATTTTAAGCATTGCATCCTACATATAGTTGAATAAAGCAAGAAGAGTGCGCTAGCCCTATCTAGGTTGTTCAGCAGCATGGCCATGTCAGTGTTAGGTTGGGAGGAACAAATTTTTCAATTTATTAACTTAATGCGGTTACATAAAGAACAAATTACACTTAGGTGGAAATTCAAGTTGAGAATCATGGGACTTAATATTGACACAGAGAATTGTTCTTGTATGGTTTTGGTTCTTTCATATAGGTTTCAAATTTGATTTCAATTTTTCAATTTAAAGTAATGTTTATATGTAGATAAACCTTTTTGAATCATAGCCTTTTTGAAAATCACCACATGCATCTCCTTTTTATTTTTGCATTGCTAAGGGACTAGCAACGTTTTGGTTGGGGGGTGTGATTAGTGCCCAAAAAGTGCTATTTTGAACCCTATATTAGATAGGTTTGAGGTGCTTTTGCGCGCTAATCATGTATTTATACCAATTAGGTGTTCAAGTCTTCTTAGTAGCACTTATGCCATTTAAGTATTGTTGGATTTGTTTTGCAGGTTTTTTGCGCACTTTGGGAGTTCAATCTCGATACAAATGATGAATCATGAAGATTGATCCCAATGTCAGTCATCAATTATACCAAGAATCAATGAGAAAATGAAGGCAAAGTGAAGAAAAATTGATGCAGTTGAAGACAGGATGAAATGCAGTGGAGATCAACAAAGCGTTTTAAAGCAGAGTTGCGAAAATTTTAAGCTAGGATGCGAAAATTTACGCAACCTTAGCCAATTGCGTATATGAAATCCAAATTTAGCTAGACCAAACAGTTTAAAAGCTGAAACCTTTGTTCTTAGCGAAAATTCTGTGATTTGCTACTCACATAAATTTAGCTAAGCTAGCGTGTATGCTTTGAGAATTGCGAAGCTTTAGCGAAATTTCTGTTCGCTATGCACGGTGATTTCGCTACCTAGCGAAATTCTTGACTAAGCGAAATTCATACCTCGTCATGCTTTTTGTATTTAATGCTAACCGACTCCAAATTGGTGTATTACTCTATTGTCTTTAACTTAGCCAAATTTGTAGGCTTGTTGGTATTTTCATGTATTGAGGTGGCCTATATAAACCCCTCCCTTTTTGTAATCAAGAAGATAGAGAATTTTGGGGGAGAGAAGAATTGGTAAGTTTTCATTTTTGTAAATAAAGTCTCGTATTTTAGTTAGGGTTTTGCTTTTCTCTCTTCTCTCTCCTCTTTCCCTTACTTTCTTGGCTGCCAAACACCCCTCTTGAGGATGACAACTGAGATGCTTGGCTAGCCTCCTTTCTTGAAGAGGAGGAAAATTTAGCTTGGTAATTAGGGCTCTATGCATGTCCTCTTGTATTAAAAGCCATAGGTACTGTGTTTATGACCCCCATCTTCTCAAATTAGGGTTCTGGACAAAACTTTGAATGTTATTGATTTGGCCAATACTCTCCATGCTTTAGGATACGGTGCATGTGTGCTAGATGCGCATGGTTCATTAGATAAGTCTTCTGACTTAAATGATATTTAATGCTAGGGTTTCAAATAGTAAAGGGGTCATAGATGCATGCTACCTGTGTTGACTCAAATAGGAGTTGATTTCAAGGGTGAGGTTTGCTAGTTAAACATAGATCCGGTTATGCCTTGGGTATAGGTTGCATGTCATAGCGAAGGATAAAGGCAGGGGACACTTGTTTGCCCTAACTTTAGAGTTAGTGACCTAAATCTTCAAAGTTAACTTTTTCACACTTCATTTCAGTTTTTACAATTTCTAGCTTTTAAACTCATCACCTTTTGTTTTGAAGCAAATCCAAAAATTCAAATAGAAAGCCTTGCAACCGTGCACTTATACCGTCATTTTGGATGAAAACCCATCCGTGTTCGGCCCTAGACCACTATCTGCTGCGGTAGCTTGGAAACTACGGCGGTAGTAGGAACAGGTGTATATAAATTTTGTTGATTTTAGCTCAGCCTCTTTTGTGGCACGAATCACCTCTTGGTGGACACTCACTTTCCGGGTACGGGATGAAGGCAGTGTATGGAAAACTGTCGACCAACACTGCTCCTGTGCTGTTGACTGCTTTTGACCACACTTTTGGTGGTTTTATACAGCTTTGCCCTCATGCAGTTTTGGTTCTTTAACACACTTTTGTAATTTCCTTATCTTTTGAAGGCACTATATAAGCTCAAGCCATGCTTCATAAATAAATCAACTTTTTGTCACTCCATCAATCAATCAAAGGAAGAAATTTAGACACGAAGCTTCCTTTCCCTACGCTGTTGGTGATTTTCTCTTCTTCTCCCTTCACTTTCTTGCACTTTCTTGGTAGCCAAACACCCTTTGATGATGACAAATCAAGGGATGCTCGGCTAAAGCCCCCCTGATCCTTGAAGGGGAAGGCCACTAGGTGCTGATTTTGGGCTTAGCTGCATGCTCTCATGCTCTTCATGTATGCATTTAAGGGTATTTGTGCTCCTGCTCCTCACCTTAGGTTAAAATCTCTTAGGCATGCTCTCCCTAATGTGTATTTGGCAAGCTTTTTGGGTTCGGTGGATACTTTCACTAGGTACACTGATGCCCAGTTAGTTGTCTCCTATTAGTTATTGTAGGGTAGGTTTTTGAGATGTGTTTTCACTACAGGAACATTTGCTGCCAAGTCAAATGCCATCTCCAAAGGGGAAAAACTCTTAGGGTTTAGGTTTTAAAGTTAAATGAAGATCCGGTTCGGGAAATGACTATATGTCATGCTCCCCAACGCGAGGATAAAGACCCGAGTACATGTTGGTTAACCTAGAACCCCAAGCCCAGTGGCCCGAGACTTCAAGGAGTTCTCTCTTTACTTTTTACATCAGTTATTTCGGAGTCTTCAGTGTTCACACACCTTGTTTCCATAAACCATAAATCCAATGAAAACCTGTTTCAATGCACTATAACTCCTTCTCTCACGAAGAGAGAGCTCATCCTTATGTTGTTGACACTATGGCCACTATCTTTACTTGAGTAGCTTTGCTCGTCAATAGTAGGAATCTAGGTTATAAATTTTGTTGATTTGAACACTACTTGGCTAAGCAGATCAAGCAGCGTGTATAGGCATGCGGGAGCGACTTGCTAGGCATGTGTGGCCAAGAAAACTAAGCAGAGCAGGTGTCTAGGCATGCACAAGGTCTAGTCACCGTGTCTAGGCATGCACTAGGCCAAGGCACCTTGTCTAGGCATGTCATGGCACTGGGCCGAGGCACCGTGGCTAGGCATGGCACTAGGTTGAGGCACCTTGTCTAGGCATGTCAATGCACTAGGCCGAGGCACTATGGCTGGAGCATGTGGCGCTGGGGCCAGAACCTTTGTGCCCTGGGCATGCATTGGGCCGAGACTTTACCCCGTGTTCGATCCATGCACTAGGTCGAGAGGCACCTTGCATAGGCATGTCATGGCACTAGACCAAGGCAGGTGTCTGAAAAATTGCACTGGCCCAGTCCCTTAGGATCTGTGTGCACTAGACCAAGGTACCTTGTCTAGGCTTGTCATGCTACTAGGCCGAGGCACAGTGGCAAGGCACGGCACTAGGCCGGGACACCGTGTCTAGGCAAGCACTAAGCGAGCAGTGTCTAGAGAAGAAGCACTGGGCGAGGCACCTTGTGCAGAGCATGTCTTGGTCAGGGCACCGTTGCTAGGCGTGACGCGCTAGGGTAGGGCAGGTGCCTAGGCATGCACTAGGCCGAGGTGCCATGCGGCATGTCATGGCACTATGCCGATGCGGGTGTCTGGGCATGTGCGGTCCAGGCGAGGGCACCTTGCTTAAGGCATGTGTGTCATGGCACTAGGCAGAGCGGAGTGTCTGAAAAGCATGTCTTGGGCAGTCCACTTTAGGGGAGTCCTAGACATGCACTAAAGCGAGGCACCTTGTCTGGGCATGGTCGTAGGCGCTGGGCGGGGGACATGGTGCTTCAGATGGCACTAGATTGGGGCACCATAGTCTATGGGCAAGCTTCAGGCCCAGGAAAGGCACCGGTGTCTGGGGCAAAGCAGGCCGGGCACTTTTTCCTATGGAGGCATGTCATGGCATTAGACCGAGGCACCGTTTCTAGGCATGGCACTAGGCCGAGGCACCATAATTAGGCATGCACTAGGTCGAGCCCACTTAGTGCCTATGCGTGTCATGGCACTGGGCGGGGGCCATGGCTGGGCATGTGGCGCTGGGGCCGGGTGTGGTGCCCTGTAGGCCAGGCGCTGTAGGCCAGGGCACGGGTGTCTGGGGCGAAGCCAGGCGGGGAGCCTGGAGTGTCTGGAACTGAGCCTTGAATGAGCACCGTGTCTGTGCAGGCTGGGCGGCCGCATGTCTGGCGTGTCATAGTGCTGGCAGAACCTGAAGTGACGACATGGCGCTGACCAGACTGTGCCTATGCGAGCTTTTTTTTTTTTTTTTGCACTAGGTCGGCGTCGTGCCTGGGCTTGTCATGGTACTAGTAGGGGCACCATGTCTGTAAAGGCATTCACGGGGCCAGAGAGGCACCTTGCTGGGGATGTGTCATGGCCTTGTGCGAGCCACTTGTGTCTGGGCATGCCGGGATCACCGAGTCACGAGTCAGGCATGCACTAGACCAAGGTACCTGTCTAAACTGTCATATTGCCAAGGCGGCACCGTGGTAGGCATGGTACTGAGGCGAGCAGGTGTCTAGGAAACCTTTGGGCCGAGACCACCGTGTGCAAGAGAGAAGCCTCTGTGGGGCACCTTTGGGCATGTGTGGCGTGGCGGCGGGTGGCATATGGCTAGGCATGGCCACTGGGCAGGAGCAGGTGCCTGGGCATGCACTGGGCGGGCGCCATGCCTGGGCATGTCTGTGGCATTATCTTGGGGGCAGGTGTCTGGCCGAGGCACCTTATGGGCATGTGTCGGCACTAGTAGGGCCCAGGTGTCAGGGTATGCACTAAGCCGAGTCACCATGTCTAGGTATGCACTTCCTTGGCCCGAGGCACCTTGTTCCAGGAGCGTGTCATGGCCTTTAGCCAGAGCCTGGAGTTCCTGAGGCGCGGGCGCCTGGGGCGAGGCACCATGTCTAAAGCAGCTGGGCTGAGGAAGCATGGTCATCGAGGCCCAGACCGTGGTCGGGGCACCTTGTGGGCATGTCATGGCACTGTCTTAGGAGCACCGTGGCTAGGCGTGGCACTGGGCCGGGGGCACCATGGCTGGGATGCAGATTAGAGTGCATGCTGTGCATATCGTGGCGCCCGGTCGAGCACCGTGGCTAGGCATGACACTGGGCCGACCGTGGCTATGCATGCACTATCTTTGAGGGACGTGCCTATGTGATGGTACGAGATGTCGTACTAAGCATCATGGCACTGGGTGGAGCAATGTGTCTAGGCATGCACGGACAGAACTTCACCGTCACCCTATGCAGCATGCACTAGGCCAAGGCACTTTGGCTAGGCATGTCATGGCACTAGACCGAGGCACCGTTCCTAGGCATGGCACTAGGCCGAGCCACCGTGTATAGGCGCTTCTAGGTCGAGGCACCGTGTCTAGGCGCTTCTAGACTGAAACAAGCGTGTCTATATATATGAAGCTGACGCTGGTAGGGGCGCCTTGCCGAGGGCATGTCATGGCGTGGGCGGGGGCAGGTGCCTGGGCACTGGGCCGAGGTGACACGGTTGGCGCGGCCGGAGGAAGAGTCTTAGTAGACACCTTGCGTTCTTATATTTTTTGGTCTGCTCGTGCAGCGATAGAGTTGAGCGGCTTGTCAACTTCGGACTTGTCCTTGATGTCAATGATCAATGAGCTAAATGACTTTACGTATTCTTTTACCATGCAGGTACCCATTTGCTTAAGCATTTTAGGAGACTCTAGCCATCCATGTCTAAGACTTTCGTGGGAATGAACTAATCCTTAATTCTTTTTAGGGTCTCCACATTTTCGATCTTTGGTCGACCAACTGCATACGGCACATCGTGTTGCGCTTTATCACGGCCATACGCTAAAGCTTTACATCTTAGATAAATACATGTGGTTTATCGTTGCACTTGTTTACCCGACAAGTATACCAGTAACAATAGAAACCAATTTTCCATGTCTCAAGAGAAGTTCTCCAAGTCCTTGGTGTTCCGTGCACCCGAAAGGCAGAGCATGACACTGCTTTTCTGAGGCGTATTTGAGAGGCATTGGAGCACGCTTGCATCATTCGCTTCAATAGTATGATCTCATAGAGATCTAGTCGCTCTTGGAACTCCTGTCATCATAAAGCACTTTCTCATGGAGGGTGTCCTTCCACTCTTCATAGGGTTTCTCGTAGCGTCTGCATTCAGATCAGCTGTTAGTAAGCGGCAAAGGCTTTTATTTATTGAGCAAAGCGCATCTCCATTAAAAGAAGGAATTCTCGAATTTCATTGATGTAAAAATACAAGGGAATACACATATTTAGACACACTAGAAGAGGATGAAAGGGAAACAAAATAAGAATATAATAATAAGGAAAGTAAGAGAAAGAATAGAAAAGGAAAATAATTCAAGTCTATTAGGAAACTAATCCTCGACACATACTAATGCAGAATAGGACAAAGGAAGGGACATATAAAAGAAGCTAATATAAAGGAAGCTAGTAAATTAGCTAGAGAGTAGAAGACAAGGCTAAGGAAGATGTTATCAAATCTTTCCTAAAAGCAGCGATATACCGAGAAGAAAAGAAGATTAAGTCGATAGTATTCGAATAAAGGGATAAAATGGCACATTGGCATTTCATCTTTCTTCTCGAAAGGGCTTTAAAGAAGAGAGGCGACTCAAGAAAATGTCGAGAATGACCGGGACTATTAGTGGTCTTAGTTAGAATCTATTGTAAATAAATGTGAGGAGGAATGATTGCACATTAGTCTTAGTAAAGAGTAAGGGAAGAATGAGTGCCATGTCATGACCTTTTCCCACTTCTTTGTGCGAAAAAGAGTTTGAGAATAATAAGAGCCTCTCTACCTCGTCCATCAAGGTTTAAGTTATTATTTATACTCCCAGACATCTTCCCAAACTCCTGATGCATAGAGGCGCCTACATCACTTCTCACTAAAAGAATGTGGCTCGCTCCTAAAGGGACCCGGTGACTACGGTAGAGTCGAAACATCCCTCCCCCTATCGGTGAAGCTATTGCGTTCCTCATAACCTCTTTTACCAAGTATGTAACAAGTTTCTATCGATTGACCACTACATACCATAACCATTACAACAACTCATACGAGTGACTTCTTCCCTTCTCCTCATCTCTGAGTCCTAGCTCCTAGCCTCTAACATCTCTAAGCTTCTAGCTCCTAATAGAAAAGGTAGTTTACTTGACTTTGAAATGAAGGCATACTCTTCGGAGTGCGTCACAAGAAAGATTAGAAGGCCTTAATCCCAAGTTCTAACACCAAAGCTATAGGTCCAGTCTAAGGGTAGTTAAAATGGATAAAAAAGAATATTTTTAGTATGTGTTTAATGTGTTCTTACTAAAAATTATGAATTCACTCCAGCTTCACCTACTAAAAGAATAAATGAAGGAAAATGACTGTTTTAAGCAATAGCTAAGTGGAAATATATCCTTCCTCTAATCCAGTTACATTGCTCTAGCTAGGGTTTTCCCTGAGTTAGCAGAAATCATCACGGGGTTCCCTTCTCAGGGAAGAGCTTCAAGAGGGGTCATTTCCTAGTGTAAAACCCGGGAAAAATTCAATTTTTCTGAAAATGAATAAAACGGTAATTTCGGTTGGAAACCATAAATTTTATAGATCTCAAATGACGAAACGAGCTTCATCGTTGAATTTGTCTCGCGAAATCTAGTTATAGTGAACTGTTGGGTCTCGAGATAGTCGAAATTTCACGTTTTTCAAAACAACGGGTGTCATGTGACACACTTAATGCATGTGACACACTTAATGCATGTGACACATGACACTAGGATGAATGGCTCATGTCGAGCCATGTGTCAAGTTGAGAAGGAAGGAAGGTGGGGCCCACCTCCTTGGGACAGGAACAAACAAGCAAAAGAAAAGAAAAGAAAAATTCAAGAAAATGGGGAAAATGAGACATGTGGCATGGAGGAAAGTGGGGGGAAGTTTCCCCCACTTTTGATCAATTCGGTGAATGAGAATCAAAGGGAGAAAGAAAGAAAAAAAAAAAAAAAAAAAAAAAGAAGGAGGAGAGAGAGAGAGAGAGAGCTTGGCGGAGGAAGGAAGAGGAAGAGAAGGAAAGAAAATTTTCTGACCAGTTACGGGCGAGAAGCAATGGTCCAGAAAATTAAAGTTGGTCCCTTGGCTGAGGCTTCAGCGTGGTGCAAAATCAAGGGACTGTCAAACTCCAAGAGATAGTGAATTTTCCTACTCGAATTATTTCTAGCCTCAAGGTCATTTAATGGCATAGAGTTCTTTGGGGCCATGAGTGGCCATGCATTTCAGTCCCAAAATTTTAGGACTGAATATTAGACGATTTAGGACTATTTTAAAGTGCCCCGGACCGGTGTTTGAGTATTGGTTTGATCAGGGCCCGGTGTCTTGGTTTCATTGTTGTGTGTTTGAGAGTTTTAGGGCTTTTGGCTAAATTACGGAAATGGAAAATGAAATGCGGTGTTTCATGGGTTGTTGAGGCCGTATGGTGCTTTGTTGGAAGACTGTAAAACATGATGGAAAAGCTCGCGGCGTCCTGTAGTGTAAACCCGAAAATTTGTGGCCCACAAATGCATAAACACACGGGATTTGATGAAATCAAATGGACATTGGAGAATTTTCCAATGGGTCTTGAGTTTAAAACAGGTGCATTTTGAAGAAAAGAGTCGTGGGTGAAAACACAGTAATGAGTTTCACACTTGGCATTTGCATGTGTGAGAGAGTTTGTCAGGACTCGGGTTATAGGCATGAGGAGTTGATTAATGCTGCTTGTTTTTGAACCAATGCTTGCTTCAGGTTTGAGCACTTTTGTCTTGTCGGTAATGGTGTTAATTGCACATTAAGGTCCTTAACATTTATTCTACTAATTGCATTTTGTGGCTAATTTTTGTGAATTTTGCAAGCTATTTATGTCAAAATTAGTGATGATCCAAGCACGAAGAATTTGAGTCAAACTCGTCACGGATGGGAGACCGGAGAAAAGAACCACTCCCATAAGTAGTTGATATTAAATTGCAACGTACTAGAGGAAGACTAAAGGGTTCACTTGCATGTTGTGAGTTTAGTGCCTCTTTAAACGATTCCATCCTTTACTTTGATTTGTATGTTAAATGCTACTGAAAGATCACGATAAATTGGTGTTAAAAGAGAACAAATATGTGATTGTTTCTCATCGGAAAGAATCACCAAAAAAGACATACACAAAAAAAAACAAAGATATGACTAAAATCAATCGAAACCAAAAAAAGAAAAAGCGCAAGCAAAATGCAATAAAACAAAACATGACAAATAATAAAGCGAGAGATTTTACATGATATAATTTTCTCTCATAACAACAATATATACGGTTTATATATTTAGATAATATTTCTTTTATAACAATCTTCTTTATTTCTCATTTATTTAGTTTTGACTTAGAAAATTAATCCAGTGTATCATCAAACCCACAGTGAAAACATGCTCGGGTTAAAATGCATTAACCATGCAATAAAAATATTTCAAAAAGCAGTAAAGGGACGATAGATGAAGATTGACTTGATCTTTAGATCAGTGATGTGCAAACATGTAAGAAAGGAAAGAGAATGAAAACATAGTGAAGTATGATGCAACAAAGCAACATATTTAAAAAAAAGCTTCAGAAACATGTGGAAAGTGTAGCTAAGCTTGGTTTCTGCACATTCACTGTAAGAGATGAAACATGCTGGAGAATGGATGAAGAAACTAAAGCAAAGCGATGAGATAACATTCTTGAGATTTTGTGGCTTTAACACAAAATTCAAAATAGATATCGAGAACAAAATTATTAAGACTTATAAATTCTTTCAACATAAATAGTAATGTCAAATGAATAACATAAACAAACATGAATATCTGAGAAAATATGTGCAAGATAATAAGGTGTTTATTAAACTCAAATCAAAACAACACAACTTGTTCTTGTCAACACCAAAACACACAGGTCGTATTGTTATTTATTCCAAAATTCTCAAAGCTCTCTAGTTCTTCTTTACAAAATGGTCCCAAATAGCCTGAAGACTGACTTCTAAGCTTGTTTACAGTGGTGCTCAAAAGTGCATGAACCTATTGTTTATTGTAGGTTTGAGCACTTTTTGTGTACTAATCGGCGTAGTAATAGCAATTGGAACATTCAGGTCTAAGCTGTCACCTAAAGTGTTTGACAGATTTTCAGTAGTTTTTGCAAGCTAATTGTGCCAAAGTTTTCAAGTCGACTCAATCGCTGAAGAATCAAGTGAATTTATTACGGATCGGAAGTCGGAAAGAAGAAGAAGCGGAAAATAGAAAGAAAATTGGAGCTAACGTAAAATTCTACAAGATTGCAAAAAATTTCCACCGGAGTTTGACCGATTGACTCCCAGTTGACCAGGTGCATAATTTTAGTACCTTACATAATAGTGTTAGTTCATGTAATTTGGTAATTTTGCTTGTTTGTTGGCTATATCAGCCATTTATGCAGGCTGTTAAGAGAAAGAACTTTCCTCTGCTTGGGCTCTAAAATTTTAGGCGAGCTTTCAATTCTCAGCATATTTCATTTCTTTCATTTTCTCTGGCTTTCTCACTAATGACCAGCCTTTAAGGATGACAACTCGAGAGGATAGTGGTTGAGCAACTTTCCTCAGCAAGTGGAAGAATTTCTTTGGGTGAAGGATCTCAAATGCCCAGAGGTATTCATGTTTTTCCGTAGTATTCATTATGCGTTCTTATTCTCCTTTACCCAACACAGGTTTGATCCATTCGAGTCACCTTGAATAATTGATATTAATCTTTAGATTATGTTGGATGCTTGTTGAATGTGGTGTTCATTGGTTATCATCTACGAGCCATTGTAGGGTGAGTGAGGTGATGCTCTTCTTTACATCGAAGACCATCGGCGGGGAAATGATATGAGTACAGATATTTATTTGCAGGTGACTTTTATAGCTAAATGGAAGAGCAGGTTCGGAGATGACTAGGTCATTCTCCTAACAACGAGGAAGGACCTGGACACCTCGGTTGCCTAGGACTCCATCCCGGTGACCTAACACTAGGAGCTCTCTTTTTATTTTTTGAATTTATTTTCTTTATTAATTTTCACCATTAGACCCCACCACCCCTTTTTATGAGCAAAAATCAAAAGAAATTCACCATTTAAGCCAATTGCCAAATCATTTGTCTTGAAAACTCATTCAATAATGTTCGACCACAGAACCCTTTATCTTCTTGTAGCTATACTACGGCGATAAAAGCAGGTTTATAAATATTTTTGATTAAAGACGCAAGCATCCATATCCACATGCCTATTGCGGCCTGAATCGAAAATGGCATTGTTGTCGGGATGGTGCCTAAGTCGCGAATGATGACACGATGAACACTTGTGATCCTCGTCACGAATCACAGTGAATTTACTTTTATTTTTAAATGTAATATTTTTCTGTCATTTTGTTAATTTTGTTTCCCTGTTTATTTTCTTGGCTAACCTTGCCACTTTTGATGAATTGTTTTCTTTTTTTCTTGTTTGGTCTTTACCTTTATTCCCCTGCGAGTACATGTTCAGTGGATTACAAATCAGGCATGTTGATTAAAGTCGGTGTTCTACAGGGGCTTACATTTAAATTGGAATATTAGTTTGAACCTAATGGAACACCTAGGAAGGACGATCGGCAACTTGGATTGAGAGAAATCCGACACATATAGGTCCGTGAGGGACTATAGAAACCTTCCACGGATGAGTGTGCCCTCATGCATAGTTGCCTCAACAAGCGCACCATATGGAAATGTTGCTAGTTGGAACCACCTAAACCTTTCATGGGGACGAAACCTACTCCTGATATGCATCTCCTCCACATCAGGGTGCTTAACTCATATTAGCCTCAACCACCATAGTCGACACCTCGATTGAACAAGTCGTGCGAACCTTGCAGGCGGTGGATGACTTTGAGGAAGAACGAAGACAAATTACGTCTGATTAAGTCAAAGATTTATCACGTGAAGCTCTACGGGCAAAAATTAGATATGCTTTAAAAGTGACCTTTATCATAAAATTGACATCATAACATTCTATTTGAGGCTCTTTGTCGGCATGTTCATCAAGAGGAAGAAATCGAAGAGTTTTAGTGACACCGTGCTGGAAGCGGTCTGTGGCTACGAAGAGTACAATAAAAATTTTGTATCCTCGGGCGTTTGGTGTTGTTGTCGTCCACTGGGAAGAAGAAGAAACCTCCCAAATCTTGATGGGGGTAGTGAAAAGGATACGATGGAAGAGCTCCAAAAGCATAATTTACACTAGCGAAGAGCCTCGAGGATAACAACTCGGAGGATGAGTGGCCCCTAGAACCACTTATCATAGAGTAGACCGGCTGTTGGGTGAAGGATCTCAAGCGTTGGAGGTTCATGTTTTCACACGGGAAAGAAGTTGGAGCAGTTCTACGTTGTTAGATTGTGTGGCAATGTGAGCTAATTTCGGTTCAATATGCACATAAAATGGGTGAAAGGCTTTTTCCAATGAATAGCTTTTATATATAATTTCTTTTGCTGTCTCGAAGTAAGACATGGCATGGGAAAATGGATTTTAAGCTGAAGCATTTCTATCCCCAGGTTTAGGAGTTGGTTTGTGGGGTGAGTTGGTGTGCAAACCATTAAATGATTTTGAATTAAGCATCATACAGTGGCTTGGAAAAGAGTCGGCTTGAGTAATTTTGAACATCCTTCTTTGATAAGAGTGAAACGATGTTAAATAATAGAGAAGCTTGGTCACGAGATCCCGAAGAAAATTATTCTCTGATCGGTGGTGAATTCTCCTTATAGTGTGAAAATGTCCCGAATTATGCGGGAAGCGGACTCTAATCAACCAAGCTTGGTGAACAAGATAGCTTTGTGGTGGATCATCGAATATAACATCCTAGGTGATCTTTTATGGGTCCTAAGGCTATATAAGTCGGATTGAACACAAAAGATCAGTGGGACTCAAGCTTCGAAAGTGAAGAAGTTCTAAGGAACTCCTAAAAGAGTGGAAGCAGCTCTATTTTCAAGTGATGTCTAAAAGCAAAAGTGTTTTAAAATTTTGAACACAATTAGAGCTGGGAATGAGAGCCACTTTAAATCCAATTTTTGAATAAACATATGCGAGTTGAAAAACAAAGATGCAACGAGAATTTTTAAGAAGAATAAGTTTTCCAAAAGCCCATCGTTATTTAAAAAGAATCTAAGATGTAAATATAAACTCAGTGAATGTTGAACTCAATAATATCCTTATTTTCCAAGTAAATTAAAAAGTCAAGAATACCACAACATGATATATCATTAAAGATTTTTATAAGCATAGGACATTTAGCTAATCCACAATTCCAACAGAGATCTTCCAACATGCTATGAGATTTTGAGCATACTTGTTCATTCCCTTGGACAAAACAGTAATAATTATTAATCCCTGACTGTTTTAACCTCCATATTTTATTATAAATTTATCTTTTTATTTTTCATGACTTATTCTATTTTTGTTATGATATATCTTTTTTTTTATTAATCAATGGAAAGAAAAATATTTTGAATGGAGACCGCCTCAGGGCGATTGACATAAAATATTAAAACAAAGCGACTTAAGATAATTAAATACGGTTGATTTTTTAAACTATAATATTTAAATTAAGTAAAAAAAAACTTTTATATATATATATATATATATATATATATATATATATATATATATATATAATTATTATGAGAAAAGATGATAGATATATGAAAAGCCAATAAAACCTAGTTAAAGTGATTAAAAGCTCTAGTTAGAGGAGTTTATAGTATAGGATGTTGATAAGAATTGTGAATAGCAAATGAATAAATGTAAAAAAAACTAACCTTATAATCCCAGTGAGTCAAATCCAAGTACCACATCATCCAATTTTCCTCGGTAAAAAAGTAATGACAATGGTAATAAATAAATAGAAAAAAACAAAAACTTGTTTTTAAAAAATTCTGACACTTCCAGATTTTAGTATTTTTATTTCATTTGATTAAGCTCATAAAAAACAAAGAAGAAATAAAAAACAAAAAAAAATAAAAGGAAAAGATCATATTTGATAATTATTTTAACAAAAAACAATTTTTAAAAACCGATTTTCTATTTTTGGAAAGTGGATATCTATCAAAACTTAAAACATTTCTGGTAAATACAAATAAAAACAAAAACAACATTCTGTAAAATCTGCATAGAGAAAGAAAAACCAACTATTAAATGTGTTTTGTTTTTCTTTTTGAAAAAAAGGAAAAGAAAAGAAAAAATTATAGATAAAATCTTCTAAAGCCTCCTCCTACACTTTGTCTTTCAATATACGTAATACAAGTTTCCCAGGAATTAGATTATATTACTAAACATAAATATAAATATTTGTAGACTTAAGGTGGTATTTGTTTTTACTTAATCTTTGAATAGAACTTTTTTAGGCAATGTTGAATAATCTTGTAGGTAGAAGTATTAAGTTGTTTGTTTTTAACATTGGGTATGATTAAGATGTTAGCAGATGGATTATTTTGGGTTCTCGCCTCGTCTCGCTCTTAATGAAACGAGTTTGATTTAATTGTAATCGGGTTTTTAGCATGTATTATTACTCCCGTCTCATCCCGATTATATTTTAAAAACAATTATTTATTATTTTATTTTATATTTTAATATAAATAATAATAATTGAATGTTACAATAAATAATTTAAAAAAATTCATAATATTTTTATTTTTATGAAATATATTAATTTTAATATAATAAAAATAAAAAATAAAAACAAAAATCAAATGTAAGGATGGTTGAAGTTTCTTATCTGCCTGGATTTCGTTTATTTTAAAATAAGACAAGTTTGAGGGTGAAAAAATAGCAGGCAGGTAGGGATGGAGATAGTCACATTGACCTCGTTGTCATCTAATAGTGTGTGTGCTAGCCACTTTTCTTCTTGTTGAGCAACATTAAGTTTTAATTTTAAGTGAAAATGACTTTTCTTAGTAGAAAAGTCAAATATTTTCTCACTTTTACGTCGGAAGCTTTTTAAAATTTATTGATAAGTGCGTGAAAATTTTAAAACAAACAACAATCAAAGCATTAAATTAACTCTTGCTAGAGTCTTAGACCCCTACAACAAAGCAAAAACCAAGATGGCCCCAAAAATTTTCAGTTGCTGCTTTGTGACGTTAGAGCCTCCCCTTATCATCTCCCTTTGTACATTGCAAGTGGGTTAAACCAAAATTCTACATACCTCTCAACCTTAACCGGTGGAGCAGTGATTTGACAAAAAAAAAAGCCTAACAATTGAATAAACAATCCAATTCATAGAGCGATGTGACCTTTGTTTTTGAAAACGTTGGGAAATTCATACAGAGAATATGAAAACAACGAAGCAAAAGGGTGTCAAACAATTTATAATATCGATATGGCAGATTCTAACCTCTCTCTTGACATTGGCCATGAGCGATAGCATTTCTTGCAATCGAGAGAAGCCACGTGATTTAGAAAGCGAGAAGGAAAACAATTGCGATTATTGTTAAATATTGATGGGCAAGAGGGGATAAATGTGTGTTAAATAACAACATCGAAATGATACCCACCTCGGAAAACCTTCAACTTGAGCTTCATCGTCATATCATCACCACTCTAAAATCCGCCAAGCCAGATCGATACAGGAGCGAAATTGCAAAAATCTCGAGAATGGATCGTTTTTGCAAAAATCTCGAAAGCGTAGAGTAGAGAGGAAGAAGAAAGTGGCTTGAGAGAGAAAGCCGGTAAGTAGAGAGGGAACGAAGAAACATGTGATGGGTCATGTGAGTTTAGTCGATCATAAAGTGTCGGCATAAACATGTAGAATCGCAGTGGAAGGAATCTACGTTGTGAGAGGAAGGAGGGGGGGTTAAGGAAGATTTAACAACAAATGCGAGCGGTAGTATCCTTATCTTATCGAAACACAATGAGGAGAGTATAATTGAAACGAGGGGGTTTGAGGTTGGGCAGGGAGAAGGAAAAATCAAAAGAAAATAATACCTTCTTTCTAGCCGAGCATTAGTGACAGTCTGTCTTCTCTTAAGTTCTGCTTTAGCAGTCTGTCTTCTGCCCTGACATTCATTTATAAACCATCTAACACCGTTTTCCTACTGATAAACAGTATTAACGAAGCAAAGTCGACATAAGAAGAATAAGACATTGATATAGCCTAGCATGCAAAGTTTGTGTAGCATTAGGAGCCCTTCTCTAATTTGAATTATTTTCCCATATTTTAGGACCCTTCTTGATTATTAGGATTCGTATTCTAGCATGAAGAATTTGTTGCATTAGGGATCTAAGTCCAGTCCTTCCATATCATCTGGATTTCTTATTCATGTAGGAACTGACTTTAAGCGTAAGAAGGGACGTATCTAAAGATAGAAGATTTTTATGTGAGAGCTTAACAAAATAAGGAAACCATTAGCGTAGGAAAAAAAAGGATCTTAGTCTCAAACTTTTTCTTTTTATTAGAAACAAAGAGAAATGACATATTAAAATAGAAAATCAAAAATACAAAGGAAGGAAAATATTTCCTTCCTCAAAAGCAAAAAGTGATCATATTTACAAAACTCCCTGAGAATCTGATTGAAACTGCTATCAAATTACTTATAGGTTTATAAGGCATGAGGTGCGAGAATTAGATCATGTCCGGACTTATGAGAGCCAATTGGTGTCTTTGTTGGCAACATCCAAAGCTAATATTTGTCGGTATATTTACTAAATATTTTTAGTTTTGTGAGACTGATCATTTGTAGTCCTTGACTTTTTAAACCATAAAAAAATAGTAAAATGAATAAGCGAGGTGGGTGCACATATCTAAAGATCTCACATGTGAAAGATGGAATCTGACTCAAATTAATAAAGTAAGTTAAAAAAGTCTGATTTTGTATCATATGGATGACAATTAGATTCCTATCCATATGCACAGTCTACGATAAAGCCCCTTATTCCAACTCTCTCTCTCTCTCTGCTTTCATTACAACATCATCACGTGCAACTGAAGTGCACGCCCCTGGCAACTAACTAAGCTGCCTCGCTATGTGGCCTGCGTAGTAAAATTAAAGCGGAGAGCTCAGTCCCACCATTCCCGAGAGACCTCTTGTTGGTGCTAAATGAGATAAAGAAAGTAATAGCCAAAGAAATGGTTTAGCTAGCGAAAAGTGGGTTGCCAAGCAGTATGTGGGAATCGGAAATCATCTTATAAGCAAAAAAATAAATCAACTATGTGACATTAATGGAAAGATTACAACCACTAAGCTCTTTGCAAATCTACTACAATAACATCTCCTTTTCCAACCAAATCCCACAAAAAAGGAAAAAGAAAAAAGAAAACAAAAAAATGAATGAAAGAAGGAATGGAATGAACAGAAAACAAACACCAGAGTTTGCTTTCGAAATGAATTCCTTTAACGTAAAAACTCTTGTGCATCGACCATTTCTGGCCTTGAAAATCTTCCCAAAATGGGAAAAGAATCACATTTAGAGCAAAGAAATATTACTTACAAATCTATTTGGTTATAGACATAGAGTCTTAGACCCCTACAAATTAAGCAAAAACCAGTCATCATCTCCCTTAGTCTCCACCTTGATAACAACCAGTGTTTCATGATCTTTGTACAACAATTAGGAAACTCAGTTTGGAGGGAAAAAAAAAGGCATTGTATGGGAAAGATGAGGAGCCATGATATATGCCTCCTCGGCCCCTGACTTGATACTAGGAGCTTTGGAAGTGCTTTGGCTTTTTGGGACGACAGTGGTGGAGACCGAATTCATTAGGGCGGGTTAGGTGGCGGTGGCAAAAGAATGGAAATTTATTTAGTGGAAATAATTAATATAAGCTTGCATTATTTATTTAGTACAAATGAATTTGGCTTCTTCTAGGTCAATTCATACCATCCTACTTCGATGTTTAATAGATTTCTATATGATAACAACTAGGAAAACTCATCATTATCGTAGTAATAATTTTGAAGTTTGGAACTCTCAAGCAAACATTACAACAAACACATTCTACCCATTTGATTGATTATTAAAAACATACTAAGTATGTATTTATATATATATATATATATATATATATATATATATATATATATATATATATATATATATATATATAGAGGATCCGTTGGAACACAGAAATACTAATTAAGTCTTACATGCGACAGCGAAATGAGCATGAACAATTCTTAAACAAAAGAACAAATCGATAGGAAGCGGTCTAATAGGGAAGGATTAAATAGTTAAAATTAACTTAATAAAAAAATCGATTGAGCATTATGTGGGAAAATTAACCATGAAATTCATTTTCTTTGAGGCATTTGGGGAAAAGCCTTGGAGAGAGAAAGAGCGACAACAGTAGCACTGGCTTAAAGAAGCACACAAATAAAATGATTTGACTTGAGAGAAGGAAGTTGCAGGAAACGGTTCCTCTGTTTTTTTGGGTGTGTGTGATGTGAGCTAATTCAGTTTACAATATGTATAAAATGGGTGAGCTTTCGATGAATAGCTTATATATAATTTCTTGTTTGTCTCCAGTAAGACATGGCATAGGAAATTGGATTTTAAACCGACCAGCTTCTATTTATCACAGGTTTGGGAGTTGGTTGTGGGGTGAGTTGGTGTGTAAACCATTAGGCGATTTTGAATTAAGCATCATGCAATTAGCTTAGAAAGTCAACTTTAAGTAATTTTAAGACTATCCCTTCTTTGATAAAAGTCGGCTTCAATGTTAAATAATGAAACGTGCGGATCCCGGAAAGAAAATTAGCTACTCTGATGGATGGTGAATTCTCCTTATAGTGTGAAAATATACGAATTATGCGGGGAGAGGCATTCCCAATCAGCCAAGCAGTGAAATGAATGCTTTGGCCGAATTGGATCATCAAATATAACATCCCCTCAGTGATCTTTTTATGGGCTCTAAGGCCCATATAAGTCAGATTGAACATAAAGATCCAATGGTTCAAACTCAAAGAAAGTGCGAAGAAGTTCAATTCTTATGATGTCTGAAATGAAGTTTTAAAATTTTGAACCTGAATTAGAACCCGGTGAGGCCTTAAATCGATTTTGGAATAAGAAAAACATATACAAGTTAAACAAGATGCGGCCCAATGAAATTTTTGTAAGAGAAATCAAGTTTCCAAAGCCCATCCTTATTTTTTTTAAAAAGGAATCTAAGATGTAAATATAGACTCAATGAATGTTGAACTCAATAATATCATTATTTTCCAAGTAAATTAAAAAGTCAAGAATACCACAACAGTATTTAAATTAAATTTTTATAAGCATAGGACATTTAGCTAATCAGCGATTCAACCAGAGAGATCTTATGACTTTGAGATTTTGAGCATACTTGTTCATTCCCTTGGAGCCAACTTATTAATAATTATTAATCCTATTGGCTTAACCTCCATATTTTATTATAGATTTATCTTTTTATTTTTCATGACTTATTCTATTTTTGTTAGGATATATCTTTTTTTTTTATTAATCAATGAAAAGAAAAATATTTTTTGGAGCCGAAGACCTTCACCTCTCAAGGACAATTAAAATAAAATATTAAAAACAAACGACTTAAGATAATTAAGTACAGTTTGATTTTTAAACTATATTTAGAATTAAGTAAAAAAATTATATATATATAAAAAATTAATATGAGAAAAAAGATGATAGATATATATGAAAAAAAAAAAAGCGATAAAACCTAGTTAAAGTGATTAAGCTCTAGTTGAGAAGCGGTTTATAGTTTGGGATCTCGGTGAAATAAATTTGTGAATAACCAAAATGAATAAATGTAAGAAAAACTAACCTTATAATCTTCAATGGAGTCAAATCCAAGTACCCACATCATCCAAATTTTCCTATAGAGTAAAAATAGACTAATAATGGTAATAAATAAATAGACAAAAAACGAAAAACAAAAACAAAACTTGTTTTAAAAATTCTGACACTTTCAAGATTTTAATTATTTTATTCATTTGATTAAGCTCATAAAAATAAAAATAAAAATAAAAAATAGGAGAAAAGATCATATTTGATAATTAATTTTTAAAGGCAGTTTCTAATAATGCAGGAAAGTGGATGTCTATCGAAACTTAAAACATTTAAGTGAAATACAAATAAAAACAAAAACAACATTAATAAAATGCGTGATGAAAGAAAAACCAACTATTAAATGTGTTTTCTTTTCTTTTGAAAAAAGGAAGAAAAGAAAAGAAAAAATTATAGATAAAATCTTCTAAGCCTCCTCCTGCATCTTTCAATACATCGTAATACAAGTTTCCAGGTAGATTATATTACTAAACATAAAAATACCAATCTATTTGGTTAGACTTAAGTCTTAGACCCACACAAATTAAATAAAACCAGTCATCATCTCCCTTAGGTTCCACCTTGATAACAACCAGTGTTTCATGATCTTTGTACAACAATTAGGAAACTCAGTTGGAGAAAAAAAAAAGGCATTGTATGGGAAAGATTAGGAGCCATGATACTTATACTCCTCAGCCCTTGATACTAGGAGCTTTGGAAGTGCTTTAGCTTTAAGGACGACAGTGGTGGAGACCAGAATTCATTCTAGGGCAGGTTAGGTGGGAGGTGACAAAGAATGGAATTTATTTAGTGGGGGAAATAATTAATATAACTGCATTATTTATTTGAGTACAAATTTATTTGGCTCTTGTGGAGTCAAATCATACCATCTACTTCGATGTTTAATCAATTTCTATATGATAACGACTAGGAAAATTCATCATTATCATAGTAATAATTTTGAAGTTTTGGAATTCTCAAACAACATTACAACAAACACATTCTATCATCTGATTTATTGATAAAAGCTTACTAAGTGTGTATTTATATATATATATATATATATATATATATATATATATATATGCTATATATATATATATATATATATATAGATAGATAAAATGGAATAGATCGAGGATCATTGGAACCTAGAAAATACTAAGTTCATCTTACATGCGCTGTGTGAAAATGAGCATAGACAATTCTTAGAAACAAAGAACAAATCAATGAGGAAAATGTCTATTAGGAAGAGTTAAATAGTTAAAATTAGCAATAAAATCGGTTGAGCATTATGTCAGGAAGAATTAACCATGAAATTCATTTTTCTTTGAGCAAGCTGCGGGAAAAACTTGGAGAGAGAAGAGCCTTGACCTTTGTTAAGCGAGCTTAAAAGCTACCTGAAATAAAATGATTTGACTTGAGAAGGAAGTTGGGAGACACTAGCTCCTCCGCTTTTAGATTGTGTGGCAAATGTGAGCCACTCTCGCCTTACAATATGCCTATAAAATATACAAAGGCTTTTCCAATGAATAGCTTTATATATAATTTGCAGGCTGTCTCAAAGTAAGACATGGTAATAAACAATATTTAGAATTAAGTGAAAAAAAAATTTTATATATATATATATATAAATTATTATGAGAAAAAGATGATAGATATATGAAAAAAAAAGCTAATAAACCTAGTTAACGTGATTAAAAGCCTAGTTGAGGAGTTTATAGCATGGGATCTCATTTGAAATAAATTCAGAATAAACTAAAATGAATAAATGTAAAAGAAAAAACTAACCTTATAATCTTCAATGGAGTCAAATCCAAGTACCACATCATCCAATTTTCCCTCTGAGTAAAGTAATGACAATAGTAATAAATAAATGAAAAAACAAAAAACAAAAGCAAAACTTGTTTTTCAGAAGAAATTACAACACTTTCAAGATTTTAATTATTTTTTATTCATTTGATTAAGCTCATAAAAAAACAAAGAAAAATAAAATAAAAATAGGAGGAAAAGATCATATTTGATAATTATTTTTTAACAAAAAAACAATTTTTAAAGACAGTTTTCTAATATTTTGGAAAGTGGATATCTATCAAAACTTAAAACATTTCTGGTAAATACAAATAAAAACAAAAACAACATTCTGTAAAATCTGCATAGAGAAAGAAAAACCAACTATTAAATGTGTTTTCTTTTTCTTTTTGAAAAAAAGGAAAAGAAAAGAAAATTATAGATAAAATCTCTAAAGCCTCCTTCACCACCGTATCTTCAATACATCGTAATACAAGTTTCTCGTGCAGATTATATTACTAAACATAAATACCAATCTATTTGCTGTGACTGTAGTCTTGCACTCTGCCAACAAAGCAAACCGATGGCCCCAAAAATTTTCGCTTGTCGCGTGACGTTAGAGCCTCCCTCATCTCCCTTGTACATCATAAGTGGTTAAAACCAAAATTCTACATACCTCTCAATCCAACTGAATGCTAATCTGACAAAAAAAAAGCCTAACACCTGGACAAACAATCCAATTCAGAACAAGAACTGTACCCCCACTCGCTTTTGAAACGCTAAAATTCATACAGAGAATATGAAACAATCAAGCAAAGTGGTGTCAAACAATTTATATATCATATGGCGATTCTAACCTCTCTTCTCGACATCGTCATGAGCGATAGCATTTCTCGCGAAGAAATCAGAGAAGCCCTGTGATTTAGAAAAGCAGAAAGGAAAACAATTGCGATTATTGTTAAACTATTGATGGAACCGGGGGATAAATGTGTGAAATAACAACATCGAAATGATACCCACCTCGGAAAACCTTCAACTTGAGCTTCATCGTCATATCATCACCACTCTCCAAATCCGCCGACGAATCGATCTGCGGAGCGATTGCAAAAATCTCAAGAATGGATCGTTTTTTGCAAAAATCTCAAGAAAGCCGTAGAGAGTAGAGAGGAAGAAAGAAAGTGACAAGAGAGAAAGCCAGCCAAGTAGAGAGAGAGGGGGAACCAAGAAGAACATGCCAATGGGTCATGTGAAGTTTACCGACATAAATTAATCTAAGATAAATACGAGAATGCAGAATTGAAAGACCTCTCTCTGTTCTGACAGAGGAAGGAAGGGGGGTTAAGGAAGATTTAACAACAAATGCAAGGCAAACAGATTCACTATCTTATCTCGAAACACAAGCAGAATATAATTGAAACAGGGGAGCTTCGGTTAGACCTTATAAGGAAAATCAAAAAGAAAATACTACCTTCTTTCTAATTGAACGCGGGCGAAAAACCCTGGTTTTCCGGGTTCGCTTTACTGATAATTGGGAATGAAGGGAGGAGTGGCTTTGGTACCCACAAAATTAGAAGAAGAGGAAGCTGCTACAAGAAGCAAAGCGCCTGAGGAACGACAGGGAAGCACACATGGTTGCTCTCAAAACAGGAAAATCCCCACTAACAAAGACTGAGACTACACCTACGACACCGCCCCTTGTTCTTGTTTCAAAAAGTTTTCCTAAAAGTTTGGCGGAGATACTGTATTACAACCGTAGATAAATTTCAAAACACAAGAAATATTTGAATACAAAGATATTTAAAATCATCTAATGCTTTCAGATTTTCAGATAAGAAAATAATAAATATTAATTTCTAAAGTTTATGAAATATTTATTTAACTTTAATACTTTTGTTCTAAAAATTATCGATAATAATATTTCTTACTTTATAATAAAACTTTTAATTTTATTATTTTAACTTAATTGATTTAATTATATATTCCTAATATTTTTTTTTTTTTAAATTTATGAACCGATTATAGATTCTAGTAAATATTATATATTAATAATAAATGTTTTTTTAACTAATTTTATGAGTATAGTCGAGGATCAAAATATCGGTATCGACGGATATATCGGTAGTTGAATTTTACGGATATATCGAAAGATTCTAGTAAATATTATATATTAATAATAAATGTTTTTTTAACTAATTTTATGAGTATAGTCGAGGATCAAAATATCAGATCGACTGACATCAGAGTTGAATTTACTTCGATATATCGAAGATATATCACTGGGATATTTTTACATAAATATTGAGAAAGTAAAATTAACAAAAATAATTTAAAAAATGTAAAATAACATAAATAAATAAAAATTCACTTCTTAAAGACAAATATAGATTACTTGCAATGGTATTTAAATCAAAATCTTTGTTTGGGTTTATACTTTTAGTTTTACTTAGCCTGTTTTTTCTAAAATAAAAGAGATATTTAATTTTTTATTATAACTAAAATAATTTATTGATATTAAGTAATATAATTAAGTTAAACAAAAATAATCTTAGTAATATTATTAAGTTAAACAAAAAATTACGTCTTAACACCACATAAAATAAATAGCTTTTAGTGTTAATAGGCTTTAATAATATCTTTTCTGCTATACTATTCTCATATTTTAAATTATCAAGTAAGAAATCAGATTTTTATAATATATGGAAAATTATAGCTTTCTCAATTTGTTTTAAACAAATATTATACTTAAAACAATAATGGATAAATAAATTGAAATTATAAAAAATAACTAATTTAAATTTTTTAATTATTTGGGCCCTTTTCTTTTCAAAAAAAAAAATTTATTTGGGCCTTTTAGCCCTGCAACCCATCATCTTCATTTAAAATATTTGATCTTAGCCGTCCATGTTTCACTAACAAATCTCTATTGTTCATTTATCTTAAACCCTAAAAGTCACAATATATTGTTTTGAACTTTTCTCGTAAGTGCCTTCTCCATCTTCCTATCTTCGCATCATAGATCGCAAACGCTTTGGAAGCCTTCTTCCATCTTCTTTCTTCTTTTTTCGCCCTAGCAAATGTTTCGTTTCTCAGATTCCCATCTTCTCTCTTTTTTTTCTTTTTTCTCCTTTTTCCATCCTCTCATGAATCTCGCTTTCATTCTTCTTTTTTTCGTAATTTGTCTCGTGAAATACTTCCAGAGAAAATCGGAATTTATCGTCGATATATCGACCTCAACCGATATATAGTCGATATATCGGCGATATTACCGACACAATACCGAAATTTCAAGCAACCGACTATCGTTTGTATATTTCGTTTCGATGTCGACCGATATCCGATATATCCTCGATATATCGATCGACATTTCCGATTTTTTAATCATTGAGTATAATTACAATAATCCCAAATGGTGATTCTTTTTAGATTGTTTAGATAAGATTAATAAGATGTTGTTAATGCCTTGCCTTAAATCCTCAAACAAAACACTAATGAAACTTAAGCTTTCTATTTTCTTACCTAACTAATAAAGTTCTTTATTATTGCTCATTTTGGTTGCTTTCTTTCAAATAAACACCATATAGAGTCAGGTATCCCAAGCCTCTACTAGACTTCTCTGTAAATTTACAAGACCCACTTAACTTAAGTCCACAACAGCAACGGACCCGCCCCTGCCCCATCATCTACCTTTATAAAGTGCCCGAATACGCGGCCGGGAACATAGCATTAAGGTACAATCTCTCCTGACAATTAGTTCCGTCGATAACCTCCCGAACACATAAGCTGCTAAGTGGGCCTTATCATCGGACATAGTCTCCTCAGACATGAGCAACCGCTTCGAACGGCCAAGCTAATTCGGTGCGTAAGACTCGGAGGATATGGTCTTACAAAAAGAAAGGCAACCCATAATGTGCGAGAAAAACGCTACCTTCCCCTTCCGTTTTGGGAGGAAATGATCCACTTCCCATGGAAAGCATATCTCATCCCTCCTCCATAAAAGAGAAAAGAACCACACCAAATAAGGTACGACATTCCTTACCGAGTGATTTTCGCCCGACCTCGATCTTCCCGCTAACTTAGCTATCTGGAGGACTTACCTTAACACCACCGTCGTCTTCCTGTTTGTTTTGCAGGTTGTTGCTAGCCGGTGAATGCTCCGACGATTCGCTGACTCAGAGAATTCTGGTAACTACAATTGGCGCCGTCTGTGGGAAAGACCAACCAAAAAAACTCATCGACAATTTGCGAGAGCTTGGGTGCATCCACTTTCGGGTGACAACCCATGCTTGTGCTAGTTTTAGTACTAGTGCTAGTCATTTTTCCTCTTAGACAATTAAGTCTTTGAAAACAAGAGGGCGACTCTGATACCAATTGAAAGTGGGTAGGACTAAGCAAATATACCAAGAGGGGGGTGAATTGGTAATCTCAAAAACTTTTTGCAAATCAACTTATAATTGATGAAATTAACAATAAGAAATAAACTAAAGAGTTAGAGAGTAGAGAAAGCAATTCAAATTTATAATTTGGTTATGGCGTACCACCAAACCTTTCAGAGAGTGCGAACCATATGTCATTTGTTATCTCATATTTTCTAAACTCCCTCATGATGTCATCATCCATTCTGCTCAACAACGTGATGCGAAGTATGGTGTTCTTCTTTTTCCAAGTCTCCTAGGCTTCATGATCCCTTCTATGTTGGGTCATGTTGCCTTGCTCAAGTTCTAACATTAATATTTTTAAAACTTCAATAGCTTCTTGCAAGACGTAGAGGATTTTCATACTCAAGATCTCGTAATTATTGTCATTTAATTTTTCACCCTTATTGAGTTCAACCACGATGTTATTAGCAGAAAATGCCATTTTTTATACTATAGGTAGTCAATTAGGCACTATAATTAATTTACAGGTCATACATGAATGTTAAATTAATTGTAAAGTGTCAACTGAACATAGGGCTAGAGTAGAGAGTTCACTATGTTCCCAATCATTGTCAAAGGTTCCTAAGTTCAATTAACTACTTTCAGAATTAATCGTGGTATGTCTAAAGTCACTAAACTTTAGCTAATTTGTACTCAACAAATTTTAAACAATAACTAGCAATAAATTCATAACAATCACCATCGGACATTTCATGTAAGTAACAAACATAAAATTAAGACAATCGCATGTAATGAACAGGAATATAATCATCCAATATTTTCTTAAATTCCAAAGGTAGTGCATATTTGACTTTTGGTAACTTGGAGATCCCGAGCTTTAGGTGTCTTCCTTTCCGAATGGACACACCATATGCAAGACCACTAGTCTTCCTTGTATCCCAATTCACATACTCTGGGATGAATTCCTTAACAAGTTTTGCATAAGTTCTTGTGTTATCATAAGTGTAACTTTTCTATAAGGAATCAAGAATTCCCTGTTCATTAGGTGATCTGAGGCCCTGACCTTAAAGCCTTATATTTGCTCGGAATACTCTCAATGTGCTCCCTTTCCCAAACAATTTTGAATACGACTACTGATCCCCATTATATGGTTCACTAGGCTGTGAAGGTCTTCAACCTTGACATGTGCTTCTAAGTTCATGCTCCTAAGATCCTTATCATAATTTGTACTCTTTGTCGCTGTGTCGGGTTCTCATGGCCTTAATTGTCCTCATAAGTCTTACCATTAGTTATGGTACAAAAAAATAATTAATTAAATAAAAGGAGTCAACAAGATTTGAACTAGGGTCTTTAAAAATAAAAGGAAGGGACCTTAGCTAGAAAACCTAATTGCCATTTACAATCATACTAATATGAAAATAGAACATATCCCTTTTAATTATTATAAAATAATAATTATCTAATTATTATTAGCTAACCTTCCACTTTTATAATGTGCACTTTATAGTGCAGAATAGGACCCTCAAAAATAGATGGATATATGATGTATCCACCGAGAAAAGACTGAGCATAAAAAATGACAAAGCATTTAAAAAAATATGGATTTCACTTATATGGAGTTGCTTGGGTTGACGGGTTAATTGCGGGCCCACCTCATAAGACCTTGTTTGGCTCTTTACATTAACTATTGGAATTCAACTATATCTTCTAAATCCAAAACAAATATAAAAGATTTAGGAAGTATTAAAAAATATATATTAAATTCCATACTCATATCCAGAACCAGAATGAATATAACATATTCAGGAAGAAATAATTTTTTATTTTTAAATTCCAGACTCAAAACAAATATAACATATTATTAAAAATAAATAAAAACTAGCTTTGATACCATTGATGGTTTTCTTTATCTGATATAAATTAGAATTAGAATCAAACTGATGTCTAAGATTATATCTATGCATAGTCCGAATTCCACTCACATCATAAATAACGAATTGGAATTAATTTATCACAACTTAAAAGACATACCTTGTCCATAGACATCCACAGAGGATTGAAAGTTGGGACTTACAAAATTAGTTCTTTGCAGAGGAAAAATGTGAGTGATCAAGAGAGAGAGAAGCATCTTATTTCTTCCTTTCTCTTTTTTCTAAAAATAAAACTCTCTTATTTGTTCTTTTTGTTGTTATTTTCACCAACCATTTTTTTTTTTTACCAAAATGCTATTTAGTCAGTATGCTTCGCTTTCTCTCTCCATGTTTCCAATTGCTCTCATTTTTAATTAATAATAAATCAAAAACAAGTTCGTGGTCGGGCCCACATCATGTGTGCCCAATCCCACGAAAAATTGAGATATAGAATCTTGCTTCCTCCGTCTGGTGATCCTCCCAAATGTGGCCTCTACCCATGGAAAACGAGGAGAGGAGAGCGAAGACGGTGTCGTGAGTAGACAAATCTAGGTGGTGAATCTGGATCTCAACCCCCATTAGGGATAAGGTTAGAGTTAGGATTGAGGTTCAGGAGGAGATAACAATGTTAGGGTCTTTGGCATTGTCGAAATGGTTTTAGATTTTACGAGCTAGGGTTTTTAACAGGACAATTAATGTTATATCTATTACAAATCATACATCACCATATATTAATAGGAGTACACCATATTATCCGCTCACTAAATACAAGTGTGAGCAGTATTAATAGAGTTGAGATGGAAGACGTGGAATGAGCATAACTTGTAGTGGGGTTAACTTAGGCATGGTGAAACTTATCCCTTCAGTCATGTCAACCAGAGCATTTGAAGGTGTGGCCATGTCAAATCCTTGAAGTAACCTAGCAAATGTTAAGTGTAACATTTGCAAAGCCATGTTGAACCCTGGGCAAGCCCTTCTACCAGACTCAAACGGAATGAGCTCAAATTGATGACCGAGAACGTCCAAGTCTACATGGCTTCTCAAAAACCTCTCTGGCTCGAACTCTTCAGGGTTGGACCAAACACTTGGATCTCGGTGTAACTTTCATGCATTCACCAACGCTGGGTACTCTAGGAATGTGATACCCACAAACATGACAATCTTCGGTAGCTTCATGTGGTACTAATAGGGGAGCTGCTGAATATAGTCGAAGGGATTCCTTAATGATAGCCCGAAGGTAAACTAGCTTCTCAATGTCTGACTCTTCTACCCATTTGTTTCTACCAACTTTTAGATCTAACTCTTCTTGAGCTTGCTTCATAGCTTGTCTATTATTTAGTAATGTTGACAAGATCCATGTTGAGGTAAGAGATGTGCTGTCTGAACCTGCAACGATTAGAGTCTGCATATGATTTTATATTATAAGTAAGTATCACTAACCAAAAAAGGGGTATTAGAGACAAAAAAAGTTAACCTAGGGTAAATTAATGTGGCTAAATATAAGAGAAATGGCAGCCCTTCAAATGTTGTGCATCCTAATAATAAAAATGTAAATTAGTCTTTGATTTTGGCAGCGGGAAGGATAAATTCCAGCATGAAAGAGACCAACCTAACCAAAAACAATGTAACAAAAAAAAGATCATTTAATTCAAGAAGGAAGTCTATTTACTAGGCTCTAAGAGAGAAGAGCCATATGAAATAAGAGAGAAGAGCCATATGAAAGAAGAGACCCGAATAGAGATAGAGACTCGGTGTATACTCACGCATTCGTTCGAATAATTACTACCTCTCCCGCCAGAACTCTAACCATCTAGAAAGCAATAGGACTTTCAATCCCATCAAGTAAGAGGGGATCCATTACACTGTAATGAAGACCGCTAACACATAGTCTGTCTCTATACCTCAAACATTAAGTTCGTTAAATATGTCTAACATATTTATCATACTATATGTTGACCGCTTAATTACGGTCCCATGCCTTCCAACATATAGTCCGACAACCATGCTTCGACATATGTACCGTAATTTCACCATTGGTGGCATAGAGACAGAAGGAGTGTTAACGGTCTCCATTACAGTGTAATGAACCCCCCCAAGATATGTTGTGCCAATGAAAGCTTTAATGTAGACAATATGTATTCAAGAACAAAAAGATAAAATAACACCTTCTATTTCTACTTTTTATCAATCTTTTTTCTACTTTTTATTAATAAAATGGTCGTTCCACATAGATTTTTGTTTTTTTTTTGCTTGTTTTCGTCATTGTATTATTGCGGTGTGTTGTTTGTGTTGGCTTTTGCCAATTCATTATGGCGGGTACTGGTGTTTTGGGTCATTCAAAGCATATTTGATTAAATAGAGACATCAATTTCAATCAGATCAATTCGTGTTTTGCGAATCTATTAATTATAGAATTTTCATATGTATAGGCTTTGTAATGAGTTATTATATTAAATAAGTATTAACTCTAAGCTCGCGTTTCATCCTTTATTGTTTTTAATGAATTTGATTATGAGTCTGAATAAGATATATGGTTAGTTTGAATCAATAAAATTCCTATTTAAAAAAGAAGAAGAAAACATACCATATTGTTGCCTTGATAACAGTTTGACGGTCGTGGCCAAAGATGGAGGTGTCTTGAAGTTCGGATAGCAATACATCGATGAAGTCATGCGTAATTTGGGGACTGCTTTAACCCTGTTCTTCAATCCAACCTCCCACAAGAGCGTCCACTTCCTCAGCAACACCCTTCATCGACCCCAAATATCCTTGCAAATCCAACCTCTCAAGAAACGGAATGACATCCGACGGAACAAAGGCCCCAGACAGAGACAGGAATTTCTTAGTAGCTAAAATAGCAGCCCTCTCCTCTACATTCCCATGTACGGCGTTATCAAAATATCTCTTCCCGGCGACCATTCTGAGGACGAAATTGAAAGTCAAGTGCTCAAACCACTCACTCATGACCACCTTCATCGGACTCACCCAGTTGGTGTCTTTCCCAATACAGTACAAGTCTTTAACGCAGCATCCAGTTCAGAAGTCCGTACGCCCTTCAATTCGTTCAGCCGGCGACCGGAAAGAATTTTGAGCACTGTCAGCTTCCGCATCTCCCGCCAGAACGGTCCGTACGGGGCGAAGCCGAAGCCGAAGCCGAAGCCGGCGTAGTTGTAGCCGAGGAGCTTTGACACGCTCGAACGGGGGCGGGAGGCGAAAACGCTGTCGTTTGTGGTGAAGCATTCCTTGACGGCGGCCGAACTGCTGACCAGCACGGCTGGGTGCATGCCTAGCCGGATCTTGAAGACGGGGCCGTGCTTGTCCGCCATGGCTCCCAGAGTTCGGAAGAGAGGGACTTTGCCGGAAAGGAGAGGCAGATGGCCTATAATTGGCCAGGCTCCGGGGGGTTCCGGAGGTGATTTGCCCTTGCTGTTGCTGTTGCTGTTGTTAGTGGGTGTCCTCACTCTCCTCCGCTGATCGTACCAAAACAACAGGATCAGAAAAAGTCCTGCCAGTGCTAGTAAATGGGAGAGGGAATTCATGATGGAATGGATACCGGATACCGGATACCGGAGAATGGAGCTCAGTTGAAGACTCTTTACTGCCTGCCTGGTTCACAACTATTTCGCTCTATTTGAAATTGGAAAATGCATACTCACGAAAAGAAAATAGAGAAAAAAACCAAAAGGAAAGTGACTAAGCGTGTGTGTTCTTGTTCTTGGACACGGACGGTGTGATAGTTTGGACTTTATTACGATGAGTCAGACCTTGCCTATGGTACGAATTAAGTATGTGTATAGAGATACAAAAGAATATTTTATTTAATGGTCTATGCATTGATGCTAGGATTTTTACTTATCTGATTCAAGGTTATAATTAGTATTACTTTGCATGAGACTCCTTTTCTACCTACAACCCTTCTCTAACCTAATCACTCATAGTGAATTTAAAATAAACTCCTTTCATTCCTCTTTTTATGGTATCGCACACTTATACTCACATTATATAAATAAGATGAATAATATAAAAACATCATTTTTCACAAAAAATAAAAAGCTTTTAACATGCAATACATCAACTGGGAATCTGCATTTTGCACTCCTTTTGCATGTCTGGACTTTACTGCTCTTCTTTCAATCTCGCTCTCCCAATTCAAGAATGATTAACTTCAACGCCCGAATTATACTTTCAGAATTTGGCCTCGAAGTCTTGATTGTGACGCCCCAAAACCGGCGTCTCGCTGACCACCCACAACCTCGCTGAATCTACGCCGGTCTCTCGTTACGAGACATCACACGAGCAAAATACCCACATAGGCCCATACATCCCACTAAAAAAATAATCAACTATATTCTCATGGGGCTTCATAATTGCTCATAGCACTTATAAATATTTACAAAATATTTACTCAAAGCCACATTCGGCTTTCTTCCGTGCCTACCTCTACGCTGCAGCATCAGTTCTATAAATAATTTCAGATCTAAAGTATCTGACGACGCAACAAAGAAAAGTCTCAAGAGAACTTTTCCCTACGCGGTTACCCTCACCTAAAACGAGACATTAAATTACATATATAACAATCAATCACATTCCATACAATTATTTACTATTATATGAAATGCCTACATCATGCATGAGATGCAACCTCTCATGCCTCACAACCCGAGCTCCCACCGACTCCTCACACTGACGCCAGCACGACCAAAACAAAGCCTATCCGGGCGGGTACTATACCATGACTAACCATTGACAACCCTCCAATTTTATTTATCAAATTCTTTTTCCTTTATTTCAGGGGCTACTGATTTTCTGTGTTTACACCATGACGCTCACACGCCTTTTCAACATTTTCACGAACTTATATCGTTTATCTATGTCTAACCGTGAATAACATTTGGGACTTTCACCCTCGGGGTGGGATCTACCCCCAATTTTGGCTTCCGCCCAAAACACGAATTTATCATTTTCGATCCTTTACACACTCGTGAATCTCTACCTTGACTTCATTCCCATTTTTCCCGAAGTTCACGACCCATTCACCAACACCGGTGAATAGACCATACCCCGTGACCCACACCCGACCCGACGCTGATGTGACCATATGAAATTCCTACGACGCCACGATTTTTCCTCATGTTACATGTAATAACTGAATACATGAAACATTTATAAGCCATGGACAATTATAATTTACGATATAATCTATCTCCACGCAAAACCATATTAATACATTACTTAAGATGATCAATATCATATTTCCACACACACCGCACGCTATTCAAGTTAGCTCATAACACACACTCAGTCTCAAAATTGACCATTCAACGAAGACTTCAACGTCCTTCACAAAATGAACTAACTTGCCCAACCATTATTTTCAGCACAAATAACAAACCACAACACTGGGGAACTTTCGCTTTAATTAAAACCCTAACTCCACAACCGGTGAACCCATTGCGACCCATACCTCCCACCCCAGTGCTCCCAACTAATTTACATAAATTTCACGGCCTCCCACAAAGAACCCCTACCATTATAGTGCCTTTGCGCTTAAAAAGTAAACAAAGTAGAAATATCCTACCTCGGAAGCCATTAAATCTCCAACTCGCAGATCCACGCATCCATCACAAGAACTTTAAGATTTAACCTGTCGACCGATCGCCCGAAAGTTCGAAAATCTTCCTTTTCCCTTTCCTCCTTTCTCCTTTTCCTCCCTTCTTTTTTCTAAGAACCATTTCCCTCTTTTCCCTCTTTCCTCTTTTTCCTTTTCCTTGGTTTTTCTATTCCTTTTCTCTATTTCTCATCTCACCTCTTTTCTACTTTCTTCCTTTCTCTCTCCTCGCCATTTTCTCTCCCTCAATCATTACTAAACGATGAAATAAAGCTTATGCACTCCCTCCTCATTTCCTCTACCCAGCTCAAGGCGCTACCTCTTTTCCATGCTTTCCCATTTCTTAATTCCTACATGACATCACGCACTCACGCTATCACAATGGCTGGATTCTTTCCACACACTACATCATGGAGTCATTCCTTTTAGTAGACCACATTGGCCTTGCCATGTCCCATTCTGTTAGTGGCACCACGTGGCATCCCCTTTATTCGCGATGTGTCATCCGACACCCCACGCCGAAACGAAATCCCGACCACCTCTAACCAACAACCGACGCGCAGAGCCACCTCCCCGAGAGACGACCAACCCGGTAACCCTGTCATTATCCGAGATCTGTGGTAATTCCATTTTCAACCGAAATTACTTTTTCATTTTACCCTCTTTATCCAAAATCTTCGCATTTTCTCGTGCTCACATTGATAAAGATAGATCATTATCCTAATATGACTTTAATATTACTTTCTATTTTCTGGACTTTTCTTTAAGTTATTCTAGCGAAATAAGGAAACTTGGTGTCCAAGTATCCTCTTTAGAATAGGAAGTCGATTTGTTTCTAATTCTAGTTTGGGCGCTTTGGAAGATCATATCCTCTTGATTTGATCGTTATCCACTTGTTAGAGGAATCCTAGGCCCATTGATATCTTCATACTAAATATTTCGTTCAAAAGTTAAATTAACGCATTAAATCTAACTCTAATGCAGATCAGGTTCTTCAGGTGCGTGTCCTAGTTGACAGTGTTGAGTTCGCTATCGTTCTGGGTTCATGTTTTACCATGATTAACCATGATCGATCTAAGTCGATCAATACGTGATCTAAAGTTGGGGATATGGATCGATCTCAGCTTTGTATAAGTAAATAAGAAAAAGTGGAATAATTTGAGAAATGTGGGTTAGCTCAGCAAAATGTCTTTTATATATTTATTCAAACTTATTTTATTGGTTTCTCTCTCATGACTAAAAAATTTAAAAATATGTAAAATTTTGAGAAATTTTGATTATATTTTATCTTTTTCATATTTTCTTATGAAAGCGAAGCATGAAAATTATTTTTCGCGAGAACTTTTATTTGGAGCTAAAGTTATACAAAAAAATAGAAAGGAAAAGTGGAATGAAAGAAAATTTTGAGGAAAATATAAAATATGTTTAAATTTAATAAATTAATTTTATATATATATTCAAAACTCATTTTTGTTTTATCTTTATTATATAAAGACTAGAAATTTAAAAATATATAAAATTTTAAAAATTTTGATTTCTTTTTGCTTTTCATAATAAAACCAAAAAATGGAAAATTACTTTTCTTAGTTTTTTCTTTTTCTTTTTCTAATACTTTTCAGATTCTAAATAAAGCCTTAATATTTTTTTTCATTTTTCTAATATTTTTGGAGTTTCAAACATAGCCTTAAAAAAGGCGTTTCAATATCAATATAATGATATGCCAATCTTTTCAAAAAAAATTTCCAAAGGCTGGCCCTAGGAAAGATAGCATCTAAGGACAAGAACTGAAAGTGACGCGACGCTGGTTCATACGCTATTTTAGGCCCCTCCATTCCTATCATCAGAAAAACCTAGCATACCTTTTTAGACTTTCCAAAGCTAATTAGGAATGTTTTTTTTTTGTTTTTTTGAAAGAGTAATTAGGAATGTTTTAGCCACCATGTATTGCTCTATTGGCGGACCTAGATGGGCATTTTAAGATTCCAAATTTTTGTCAAATTTAATTAAAGGACTCAGGTAGTGTTTGTTTTTTTTATTTAATATTGAATATAACTTTTTTTAAGCTTAATATTGAATAGTACTTAATAACATTAAGTATTAAGTTATTTATTTTTTAACATTAATAATGAATAGGGATGGCAACGGGACGGATTATTTTTTGTTCTCTTCCTGCCTCGCTCTTAATGACACAAGTTTAATTTAATTTTAATCGGATTTTTAACGGGTTTGGGTTTATTTTACCGAATGCGAGGCGGGTTCAGTATTATTCTCAACACCGCGCGAGAAAATTAAAAATTTTAAAAATAGCGAAATGTTAATAAAAATAATAAATTCTTAATAAGGGTTGAAAGTCTAGAAATTTTCCTAGATCTCGGATGACAAGCGGGCTGTCTTAAATTCGTCTTACGAGAAATACAGTGACCCGTAAAAATTTCGTCGAATTTTGAGACAGCGGAAATTTTCGATTTTTAAGGTGATAATTTATCCCGGTATTAACTCCAAGGACGAGATTTTACAAAATGCCGAAAAGTGAAAAAGAAATGAAACTGCTATTTAAGTTCATTTAAAATAAAGTAAGCGAAATAAATAAATTACTGGGATAAACGGATAGAATGAAGCGATATGAACATGTATCCAAAGCAGATAATAATAGAAAATAAAACAAGATTATATTTTAAAAGGAAATAATTTTTTTATTATTTTATTATTATACTTTAATATAAATAATACTTATTATTATAATGTTTTTTAATAAATAATTTATAAAAATTCATAATATTTTTATTTTTATGAAAAATATTAATTTTAATATAATAAAAATAAAAAACAAATATAAAAATTTTAAATTTTAAAAATAAAAACAAAAATAAAATGTAAACGGGGCGAGTTTGGGAATTTTCCCATCTCATGCAAGCGCATTTAATTTTTAAATGAGACCGAGTTTGAGAATTAAAAAAATAAGCGGCGGTCGGGATGGGACCGCCCCAGATCGAGCTCACCCGTTATCATGCTAGTAGTGTATATTCTTAAGCTCTTACTTTGTGTTGAATGATGATTGAGTTTTCTTATTTTTGTAGAAAATGACTTTTGAATAGAAAAGCGAATATTTTCAGCACTACATTCGTAAATTTTTTAAATTTATTGATAAGTCGTGAAAACAAAAACAAACGACAATGAAAATTTATTTAAGCTTCGGTATTAAATTAGCAAACGTCATGCTCCAATCTATTCGTATAGGACTAAGGGATTTTAGGGGTCCCTTGAGCCTTACTTGGGTTTGTCACTGTCTAGCTCATATAGTAAAATGTTCTTCAACCTCATAAAAAGGTAGGACTTAGAAAAAGAATGAGTCATGTGTTCAATTCCTAATGAAATTAATTTATTATATTATCTTAAATGTTCGTGAGAAAAGAAGGTTGGATTAACTTAGTGGCTCACAAATGTTTTAACACTGATTGTCCCAAAATTTTGAAATAAATACTTTAATGTCATTAAAACATTGTTTAACATGTCATAAAGAAAATCTGATTTTAAAAAGTCTCTCAAAATTAGAATTGAATGAAAATTTAAAAGGCTAGTTAAAAATGACGGATTTAATATTTATTTAAATGGTTGGCTTGGCTTGGCAAGGTTTTCATATTTGTTTGGGGGAGAATTCCTGTTTGGGGCAAGCTATAGAGGAAAAGGGACATTTAAAAAACCATTTTTTAATTATAAAACTTTTAGTCGTCTAAGTGGAACACTCACCAAAATAATTGAACGTGATACTGCTTGCAATTCGCCTTGTCACTCCTTTAACCAATAAACCTTGAAATATCATTATTTTAACTAAATATCCTAAAATATATAATTAATAAATACATGGTATTCATATAGACATTAAAATATCTAATGAGAAAAAAAGCGATGTTTCTTCAATGAGAGTTAAAAGCTATAGAGTAGTGAACGATATTCTCCATGCAATTTTAAGTGAAGAAGAAAAAATAAAAATATTTTATTTTAATGGAAGAACAAAATGAAAATATCTTGTAACATATGGTTGAAATTCTATGACTTAACATATAATTCCAACTACTAAAATTAATAATATTATTTCATAATCAAAATTTAAAAATTAAAACATTTATAGAAATATTATACAATTTTCTACTTCATGAAAATCATGCATAATTAACCATGGATAAGATGGTGCGTAAATGTATGAGTTTGCTTATGTCAGATTTTTACGGTTATTTTTCGATCACAAGATGTTTTGTCGTTTCTTTCGTAGTCGTTTGTATGAATTCTGATAAAAATCGCTATAGGACTAATAAATTAAGCCCAACGTATGAGATGTTTAACGAAGCATTTATCAGATTTCTCCTCTTTACAATGATGAAACGTGATTGTGTTATAGATAAACGTCGGGGGGCATCTTGGGATCGAAAAAAAGTTCAAAAACTAAGTAAGACATACGTGTAAAACTTGGAAGTATTTGTACAACTTATCCCATATTTACCAAAATGATGGTGAGTGTATATATATACTTCAGTTATAGAAAATAAATGTACAAAATAGGGCGGGTAGCTTCACTTGCTAAACAAGAATAAATATTTGTTTTGCTAGCATTATTGACAAGGAAGTGGGTCCTTTGATTTCTTTAGTATTTTAATCAATTCATCCAACTTTCAATGACCGCATTAATGGCTAACAAGAAAATTATTTATTAGTCAATAAGGATACAAAAGGGGATGAATAACGAAAATGTGCAAAAGCCTTTAAGCCCTCATATTGGTTGAGGTTGTTGAAGGCAACACAACATAAAATCTTACAAACTTGGTTGTCTCTTCCAAGTTTTTAACACTTCAGCAGAAAATAATTTATGGCCCAGCTTTTATAAGTTTATTTTAGAGCACTTATTCAAATAAGTTTTATAGAAAAATTATAAAAAAGAAAAACTAAAATAGAGCATATGGAAGACTAAAATTAGTCGTTTGAATAAAAAATGTCCTTCTAAAAAATAATAAAAAAATAAAAATAAAAAAAAACTTTCTGAAAATTTATGAAAAAAATAGGTAAAATTTTTGAAAAATTATATAAAAATGGGTAAAAAAAATTTAAAAATTATGTAAAAATATCTGAAAAATATAAACACTTCCAGAATTTAAGTATTAAAAATAGAGTAAAATTTTGAAAAAATTATTAAAATTTTGATATATAATTAAAAAATAGAAGAAAAAAAATCTATTGATGATAAGAATAATGATATTGATGATGATTTTCTTTATTTAGAATTTGATGTAGATCCATGAGTGTTTATTTTGTTTTGAAACTTGAATTTTTGTGATGATAGAAATCACTAATGATGTTTGTTATTTTTGCTTGTTATTTTGTTTTGAAAATGTTTGTGATGATAGTTAGCAGCTAGTTATGTTTGATTTTATGTTTAATGTCTTTTCCTTTATTGTATTTTATTATTAGATAAAAACTATGGACAACATTTAGTAAAATATATAATTTTTATTTATATTAGGTATAGTGCACATCACTTAAAAAAGTATGTGCCTCAAGCATGTCTTCGGCTACAAGGCCTCAAGAGGATTTGCGCCTCCGTACATCTTGTGTCTTAAATAACTATGAGCACATGGTTCATCACATTCCAATTTATAGAAAGTATCAAAATTAAAGATTTTAATGAAGAAAAAAAAACGTATAATATTTTCGTTTTTATAATCTCTTGGATGCATATGAAACAAAATTGAAGGAAATAGTATGGTTAATTAGTTATATTTTATACTAGAGATTACAGATGAATGATGAATGTTCTCAGTATATAATGAATCTTTACTTTATTTGAATTCTTTATTATGGTTTCATGATATATATATATATATATATATATATATATATATATATATCTACCTTCTCCTTCTTTCTCTAATAAGTTTTTAATTTTTTTTAAACATTATGACAAGTGTTTATTTATCCAAACACTTCAATTTTATAAGTGCTTATAATAATGGTCTTTTTAGTAATTTCAATTATTATAAGTGTTTTAGTAGTAATGCATCCAAACACCTTAAAATGATGCATAAACGCTTTTTAAAATATGCATCCAAACGTAAATAGCTTATTGAATAAAATACTTATGACATAAGTTCTTATCTAATAAACTTTTATAAAATAAGTACTTAATTAAGTTGTTTACCCAAACGAAATCATAATAAGTAAATGTGTTGATATGGATCAAATTCGATTTATGTGAATTGACACGAATATAAATTGTTTATTAAATAGGTTATGAGGCTCAATAAGAATTTGATCCAAATAAGATTAATATATCTAAATCTACAGAAAACATGTCGGGTTCGTATTCACGGGTCATGTCAAATTTTTTCATGTTATATAACCTTAATGTCCTGTACCTCTCTAACAAGAACAATATCTCCACCCTTAATGAAACTTACAAAAATTACATAATACAAAGTTTAACAAGATTTTAAATTTTTTGAAGCAATCAAATACATTATTATTCTAAAATAGAACATTCTAATAGCTCTTTCATTTGATTTTTCAGCAAAAAAAGAAAATTTTAAATCTTAATTACAACAATTAGTCTAACCCATAAAGCTATAAGATGCAATATTTCATTTCAGTTTCTCCTCATGAAGGTACAAAAATCTGTAAGAGAACAACTTTAATATCATTTTGACGAGACAGAGAGCTGAAAAAAAACGTAAGATACAAAGAATTAAAGATATATTCTCTGTCGAAAAGCTTCATCCATAGACAAGAGTTGAGAGAAGACTATGGGATTTTTTTTTTTCATGGGTGTGCTATTATAGTTTTTAGGGAATAAAAATATGAGAAGACCCCAAAGATGTTCTCTCAAAAAAATTGATGGGGCATGGAGTAGGCTCATATCTGAGAACTAAGCGAGATAAGAAGCGCGAGTCAGTATTGAATTTTATTACAATTAGTTATTTATTTAATTGTATTTTTTTTATTTATTTATTCGTACTTTTGGATTTATCTATTAGGATATGTGGGATTTATCTATTAAGATTTTATATTGGTAATACATAAATGGCTATGTGTTATTATTTTTAGCAGACTTGATTAATATTGAAAATTTAAGAAATTCGTTCCATTTATTTTATTCATTTTATTTTTTTAATTTTATTATTAGTGGTTGGCTAATCGATTTAGTATCAGGCGTAAGCTTGTCAGAGATCGAGTGTATTTTGTTCTACATTAAAAATGGCCCAAATCTATAGCAAAATTAACCCACTATAGTAGGTATTCACTTTCTTCCAATCTACAACCATATTAGCATTAGACAAAAACACCAAAAATATAGAGAAATTAAGGTTTTGTTATAGAAAGTTGGTGAGAAGAATTAAAGGAAAATTATAAAAAATCAATGAAATTTTGAAAATAATAAAAATAATGAATAGAGGATAAAGTAGAGATAAATAATAGAGGTAAAGAAATCAGAGATTCACCATCAAGAATACAAATCTAGCAAAAGAAATTGTAAGTGAAGGAAGAAAACTTCAAGGCATGGTAATTAGATTCAAAGGAAAAGCTCATCATGAAAAAGTAGTAGAAACCTTAAAAATGGTATAAATGTTTAACACTGCCCATTATTTTAATTATAAGGCCCTACTTGGTTGAAATAATTGGAAAAGCAGGAGCTGATAATTGATTTACCCAATCAGCTTTTATAGAGTGTTTGGTAAAACACTTAATCAACTTCTAATAGGCGATAAAAATTTGTTAAGACGATGAGAGAAAAGCTATAAATTATAGCTTTTCTGAAACGTTCCTATAAAAATATTAAAATTTTCATTTTTATATTTCTCTCATTATTTAAGTACTTTTTTTAAGAAATTTGTTATATGGAAAAAGATTAATAAGAAAAAAAAAATACATTGGTAAAAATTTTTGTTAGTAGGAGAGAGTCAAATTCAGTCGTTTTGACTCTCTTTTCACTCTCTCACTTTCTTGAGAAAGAAAAACAGAAATATGATAATTAAAAAATTATTTTATATTTTCTACTCTTACTAATAAATAAAAAATATGATGTTTTTAGATTATATACTTTTTAATTTTTATTTAAGTCAAAAATAATTATATGAGCATAGAAAATAATTAAAGCAATAGACATACAAATTATGTTTTTTAAATATATATATAAATATATTTAAAAAAATTTAAACTCAAACAAACTTTTATTTTTATAAACTATTTATGTTACCTAATTATTTTATAATTTTGAGATAATATTTTTATTCAATAATTTTATTGTTAAGTTTATCTTTTTAAAATTGAAATTTCATCCTTAATTATTATATATATATATATATATATATATATATATATATATATACAAATAAAAAATTTATTTGTGATTATTATACAAATTCAAATTTTATTTTTAATTCTATTTTATTTTATTTTTATTTTTATTTTAGTTATTTAATATGGTAAAATCATTACTCAAAACAAACTCTACTTCAAATGAATTTTGTATGACATGATTTATAAATATTAACATAGAAATATAAATAAATAAATAAACAAAATGAAAAAACTTAAATATTACAATTAATTTTGTTATCATAAATTATATATTTAATAAATTATGTAATGACATTGACATCATAATAAAAAAAATAATAGATATGTGATTATTTTAAAAAAAATTGTTAGAGATGAGATTAAAGTTTTTAATGTACTTTAGTTTTTATTAATATTTTGGTTTGATGAAAATATAAGAGGAACCAAATCAAACAAGATGAACAAAGTCTAGTGTTATAGATAGGAAAAAAATTATTTTACCTATGTATGTAGAGTGTGATCTTACATTATTTTTCTCCAACAAAATTCAAGAATCTCATTGAGGTATTTGCTTGTGTATTTGCATCGTTTTGAGTCAAATTTTGGTAAACTAACCCAGATTTTTTTTTTTCAATTATATCATTTCATTTGAGTATTTGCAAAAACAACAGTAGCTACTAGCACATTCGGCGTTACATATGTGGATTGTTTTTATATCTATTTATCATGTCTATATAGGTAAATTTATCTTCAATCAACTACTAGCTATCAGCTACTTTATTAAACAATAATTTATAATCAGCTACCAACACTAGTTATCGGTATCAAGTGAACCAAGCGAGGGTGGAAGCGGTTTTGTCATCATATTTAGTTATTCCCAAAAGCCTGGGCGACGAGGACCCGGAGCAGGATGCCCTCCAGGATTTCCTGGTGTGGTCATGAGTAATCCCAGCTAATACGATCCCTAGGAAAATACGGGTGGAACTCCATTTAAGGAGGAGTAAACACATGCATTAATTTAATATCCCAATTATATATAAAAGACCCACTACATATATAGATAAGGACGTAAAGTTCGATCTGAATATCGGAGCGTTCTGAGTATTTGTGAATTTAGAGGTATAAGTAGAGATGAATAAAGTCAATCTGACAAAAACAAAACGGATAGTGCGATGGTGTACGACGGTGTGGGCGGGAGGCGGTGTGAATGCAGCGCTAGTAGGCCCTCTGTTTATGCGGACTGGGAATAGATTTAAAAACAATAACGTGAGATAATAAATCTCAGTGAGTGACATAGTTATAAGGAAAATAACATTTTATTTTTTGAAAATTTCTTCTCTCAAAACCTCCCGTCCACTCTTTTATAAGGTTCCCCGTTTAAAACATTTCTGAAACCCAACTTTACCCCAAGTCCAACATATGCAAAATCATGCTCCAACAATTTGCCATTGATATTAAGAAAACTATATTGATTTGTACACAACATAAAGCTGACTATAAAGCATGAGTAGCCATCATGTAATAAAAATAACACTGAAATGCACCGTAACCATAAGAATTTAAAATAGTCATTACCATATTCAGCAATCAACGAGAGAACCATACCTTATACCCATCATACGGCGGAGTGGTGGCAGGCCTCACAACCTTTATTGACAAAACTAATACACGTGGTTACGCAGGCCATCACGTGGCTAATAAATCTCGGTGGGCAGGCCATCACGTGGCATCTAATAAACCTCATGGTAGACCCGACCATCACGTGGCAACTAATAAACCTCCGGAGTAGACTGGCCATCACGTGTGATAATAAGCCTCAGGACCGCCGGCCGTACGTGGCTAAATAAACCTCCCGGGTAAGGCTGGCCATCCGTGAAGCGGGTCATCACGTGCCACTAATAAACCTGCAGGTAAACACAGCCCATCAGTAGCACCTAATAAACCTCCGGGTGAACCTGGCCATCACGTGGCAACTAATAAAATCGTTCCCTTGCTCACATGTACTTTCCCAACAATAACATATCAGAGTCATTCCACAAAATGGAAATGCTCATGGATTTACGATTCGAGGTGCAGGCAGATGCTTGATGAGGCCGTCCTCAGGCAGCCCGCAGTTGATTTGGAATTTATTAAAAAGCGATCTAATTGCTTGTTAGACTAAAATTGTCCATGTGAACTTGCTTGAATTAGATAGCATGATATAGCTTATAATGAATGGCTTGAAATGTGTGTGGAAAATGATATGTTAATGCATGCTAAATTGATGTGTTAACATAATTGTTGAATTATATGAAATATAATTGTGTATGAGCCATTGGAATTGGATATATGAATTAACATTGTTGCATTCATGTGCACGATCACATTGCGTTGAGTCGGGTGTGGGTGCACGGTATGATTGTTCACCACTCTTGGTGAATATGGGTTGAGTTTGTCTTTGGGACTACGTCCAATAAAGACTCATCGTTCAAATCATAACATGAAAAGTAATTAATGTGTGTTGGGCGAAGCAAGAAGGGGGTCGTTAATCCCCTCAGGTGAAAATCCTGGAACATGGTGTAAGAGACTCGCAGCATGAGCCAAAATTTATGTATGGGTGTAAGAGACCCGCGGTGTAAGCCGAAAAGCCCAAAGAAACACACGGTTATGTTTATCACTTAGACTTGAGTTGAGTGATAGGAGTTGGGATTGATTCGGGATTGGTTACCCATTGGCAAATTGCATTGGGTGTTGGTGAGCCGACAAAGGTTCGGTATATGGGTGTCATTGGTATTACTAGTGACGATTGTCACACTTGGCATAGGCATGTGTGAGGGAGTCGGTGAGTGACTTAGGGTATGGGCATGAAAACATTTCACGCATGATATAAATTATTCCATGTCTGAATAGTAAATTGTATGGAATGTGGATGTTGTGATGTGCCATTGCATGCGCATTTTAGGTGGGGAGTAGCCCTCGTAGGAGAATTCAACTACTAGACATTGCTCACCCCGTCATTAAAGGATCCCCTTTAGGTATAGGGGTATTCGAGGAGAGGCCGAGGCGCTCATTTAAGAGGCCGCTTTTGAGGAGAAAGCCGACATGTGGCTTTGATTATATATTTTTGTGAAACATGTATGAAACATTATGATCGATGCATGTTTGTGTAAGAGTGTGGTCGCGCTACCCTTATGATCGGGACGCATGCTTTCGCGACATGTCCTCTAACACACATATAGTCCTCTTGGGTGACCATCAATACGGGTGGAAAGTTGTACTCCATCGTCGGCCAGTGTGCCATAGCCTTTTGGAAACTCTTCCAAAAGTGTGCCGTAAACCTGGTCCCTATCCGACACTATGGATACTGGTACTCCATGTAGTCGGACTATCTCTCGAATATACAACCGGCAGAATCTCTCCAATGTGAAGGTCATCCACACAGCTAGAAAATGTGCCGACTTTGTGAGCCGGTCCACTATCACCCATATCTCGAAATTCAACGAAAATCGACTAGGTAGCTAGATTTCGTGAGACGATTCCAACTATGCAATCTGTTTCGCCATCCGAGATCTAGAAAAATCCCAACTTTTCTAGCGGTGGATTCCCTTGGGGACGAGTTCGTGGCTTCTCATACCTAGGTGGATTCCTTGATGGCGAAGTCTTTGTCCGGCTTATCAATCAACCCGTCCATAGTTGATTGTTGCGCCTTCACTCCGTCATCTATCTTGTGTGGATCGTTTCATTAACCCGGTAAGTAACCACTCTTGTCACGAAACTCACTCTCCTCACCATCTCATCTTCTCTTTTAAACTTTCCATAACTTGATTTTGACTCACCCAAAAACTTTCCATATCTTGTTCCATTACTGCTAAAACATTCCTAAATACCATTTTTCCCCTTATATACCACAAATGCACATTCCCTAACTTGGAAAATCTCATAAACTCGTCATAACCTGTTTTGGCCCCTAGAAAACACACAAACCATATTTTGACTTACTAAACTTCTAGATCATGCATCACGGTCTGACCTTACCTCGAAATTGGTATCGGGCTCAAGGATTGATGGCTGATCATAAGCTAAAGGTATTCTTAGTTACGGAGACAAGAGTCCTAATCATAAGTTCAAGTGGTTCTCAATCCCATTGCAAAAGCATCGTGATCTTGAATACGTAGTTCGAGGCGTCTGCGGATGGCTATCGGTGATGATCCTATAGCGACAAAGACCTTCATAAGGTGAAGGTGATGAAAGTTTTAATGAGGAAGCGTACGCCAAGCCAAGTTCGAATTACTTAGAGGCACAAGAAGCCTAAAGACAAGCATTCAAGAGAATATGATTATGGAGGAAGGTATTAAGATCGATACCGCGATGATGATTACTATGAGAAACGTAATAATGATGAAAGTTCTAGATTCAATCCAAAGTTTGATATAATAGGAATTTGAAGGAAGAATGCATGCTGATGACTTCTTGGATTGGCTTAATACCGTCGAACGTGTCTTTGAATATTGTGATACCCCCGAGTGGCAAAAGGTGAAGTTGGTGGCTATCAAGATGCGTAAGAATGCTTCTTTTTGGTGGGAAAATTTAAAAGAGAGGCAACGTTAGAATGAAGAAGATTGAAACTTGGGAAAAGATTAAGAAAGAACTAAAAATGAAGTATCTTCCCTTCCACTATCGCCAAGATATCTTCCTCAAAATTCAGAATTTAGACGCGAGAATCTAAGCGTAGGGTATTCGGCTGAGTTTGAAAATTTGATGATCAAAGGAGACTTGCAAGAGGCTGAGGAGCAGTCCATAGCCTGCTACCTTGCTGGTTTGAGGTTTGAAATTTCTAAAACTGTTCAATTGCAGCCATATAACACTCTTCAAGATGTGATAAAGCTTGCCTTAAAAGTTGAGGCTCTAAACAAGTATGGGGGTTTTACTAAATCGGATTAAAGAAGGATTTATCAAAATTCGACTTGAGGGTGCTAGTACTACTAAAGCCACCCTTAAACCTCAGTAAAGGTAGAAGTGCACAAGCCACGAGCAAGAGTCTGCAGCACCTTAAGTCAGAGGCGATTGCTTTAAGTACCGCGAATTTGGGCATATAACCGAATGTCTAGCTAGGCGAGTGGTTGCCCTAGTTGAAGAACATGAAGCTGAGGAAGAAGACGTCGAAGAAGCAATTGAATCTGACCATGAAGATAAGGATGAGCTTACTATGCCCGACCATGGGACTTCCTTAGTTGTTCAAATGAGTCTTAAGATAGGGGCAGCTGCTAGTGAGGAAGGGGGTGGTTGCGATCAGTATCTTTCACGCAGGTGCACACATCGAAGACGAGGGACTGTTTGGTTATTATTGATAGTGGAGCTTCTAGAATTGTGTTTCCTTGGAGATGGTTCAAAAGCAGTTTGAAGATGGATCCCGCATCCGAAACCCTATAAACTTAGTGGCTTCCAAGGGTGGTGATATGGTAAAGCATAGGTGCCTTGTCTCTTTTACAATTGGAAAGCACTACCGGGACGGGTATGGTGTGATGTTGTTCCAATGGATGTTTGTCACTTGCTACTTAGGAGACCATGGCAATATATTAAGCGAGGTCATTTATGATGGCTTCAGAACACTTACATTCCGCGAGGATAGGCCTGAAATTGTCTTATGCCCAGTTGAAACCGACGGTGCTCCGACCTCCAAACCGACGAGAACATAATTCTTTGTTGTCAAAATCGATTTGGAGGAGAAAGAAATCGAGGCTAGTTCGGATGTGATGGCCTTGGTTGCTATTGAAGAAACCGAAAGTGAAGGAAGTCCCAAAGAAGTAGAGCCAATTCGCGGGGTGTTGATGTAGTACATGAGGAGATTCCACATGGGTTGCCCACATAGAGATATTCAACATCAAATAGACCTAGTACCGAGGTTACTGTTTTGCCCGATAAATAGGCCTATGGGATGAGTCTAAAGAACATGAAGAGCTTACAAGGCAAATTTGATGGATTGCTCAACAAAGGCTTATTCGAGTAAGAGCCCTTAATGCGGTTCTATACACTAGTACCAAAGAAGGATGGATCTTGGAGAATGTGTGTTGATAGTAGGATAGTCAACAAGATTACTATTGAATATCGATTTCCCATTCGAAGACTCGATGATTTGTTGGATCAACTCTTTGGTGCGTCCATCTTTTCGAAGATTGATTTGAGGAGTGGATACCATCAGAACCATTATGAGGGAAGAGATGAAAAGATGGAAGACGGCCTTTAAAATGAGAGCCGGACTCTATGAGTGGATTGTGATGCCATTTGGACTATCGATACTACTTTATGAGGTTTATAGATCATATCCTTAAGCCATGCATTGGAAATTTAATGGTGGTATACTTTGATGATATTTTGAACTATAGCAAAAATTCGATGGAGCACTTGGAGCATTTGAGGTAATTGTTCTCTATTCTAAGGGAGCAACGATTATTTGTCAACTTGAAGAAGTGTGACTTCTATGCCGACAAAATCATATTTCTTAGTTATATGGTTACTAAAGATGGATTTGAGATGGACCGAAGCAAGATAGAGGCGATTTCGAATTGGCCAACTCCTAGTTCGATCCATGATGTGAGAAGTTTTCATGGGCTAGTCTCTTTTTATAGGAGATTTATTCGTGGATTTAGCTCTATAATGGCTCTGCTTGAATGCTTAAAGGAGACAAATTCAAGTGGACTAGTGTTGTCGAAGAAAACGAGTTGATTAAGAAGAAAATGCTTGAAGCCCCATGTTTGGTTTTGCACGATTTCAACAAAGTCTTCGCGATGAGAGTGTGATGCATCTCGAGTTGGGATTGGTGTTGTCCTTAATAGTCGAAGGAAGACCCATCGCTTTCTTTAGTGAGAAGTTAAATGAAGCAAAAAGGAAGTACTCCACCTATGACAAGGAGTTCTATGCTATCTATAGAGCTTTATTTCATTGGAGTCAATACTTGATTTATAAGCCATTTGTGCTTTTCTGAGATCATGAAGCACTAAAATTCATCAACCACCAGCACAAGTTGAATCGAAGACATGCGACATGGGTGGAATTCTTACAAGCGTACAACTTCACAATCAAGCATACAGCGGGTGTTCATAATGTTGTACGGATGCAGCGAGTAGGAGACATGCCTAGTGACTTCCATGCGAGTCAGTAGTTGGATTCGATGTGTTGGAAAGAACTATCACGAGGAGGATGCGATTTTGGTGGAAATCTGGAAGTATGCGCCCTAGAAGCCTTTCAAGGGTTTTGTAAGGATGGATGGTTTTTCTCTTTAAAGGAAACACTCTATGCATCCGTCTACATGATATTGAGTATTCTAGATGAGTTGCATGGTGGAACATTAGGAGGACACTTTGGTGACAAAAACCTTAGCTCTGTGAAGCAAACTTCTTTTGGCCTAAGCTAGAGAAAGACATTACTAGATTTTTCGAGAAGTGTGTTGTGTGCATGATGGCTAAAACTCATGGAAACAATGCGGGACTATATACACCATTGCTAATTCCAAATATGCCATGGGAGGAGGTAAGCTTGGATTTTGTTTTGGGATTACCTAGAACACAAAGAAACAAAGGTCGGTCGAATTGGTCGTTGACAGGTTTTCAAAGATGGCTCACTTTGTACCATGCAACAAGTCTAATGATGAAGGCATGTTGCCGACTTGTACTTCAAAGAGATTGTGCGTTTACATGGTATTCCCAAGACTATGGTTTCAAATCGAGACTCTAAGTTTCTTAGTCACTTTTAGAGAACTCTGTGGAGGAAACATGGGACTTCTTTACTGTTCAGTACCTCTTATCACTCTCGGGTGATGGTCAAGCGAGTTACTAATAGAGCTTGGGAGATTTGCTGAGGCTATGTGGGAAAGAACGTGAAACAATGGGATTTGATTCTACCCCAAATTGAGTTTGCCTACGATAGGTCCATTACATAAGCTAGTAGGAAAAGCCCATTTGAGGTAGTCTATGGACTACAACCGATGGGACCCATGGAATTAGCACCCCATCCGACTATTCAACAATTTAGTGGAGATGCTGAAGTTAGAGCAAAGAGATCAAGAAGTTGCATGAAGAAGTTAAACGAAGTTCGGCAGAGATTGAGAAGAAGAATGCCAAATATGTGGAACAAGCAAATAGGCAGCCTTAAGAAGTATGTTGGCGGAGTTTGAGGTTGGCGGGTGTTTTGGAGTACACCTTCGCAAGGATAGGTTTCCACCATGAAAGTTTGGAAGCTCAAGCCAAGGAGTAGATTGCCCTTTCAAGATTATAGAAAATTGGAGAGAATGCCTACAAATTGCGGTTGCCGGGCGAATATGAAATTTCTCCAATGTTCAATGCCAAGGACTTGAGGGCTTATCACGATGAAGACTTGAGGGCAAGTCTTTTTTCCCAGCTATTGGGGATTGATGCAGGAGCTTCTATAAACACACCGAACATTGGGAATTCAGCCCTAATTATTGAAGAATTGAATTGGGGAAGTCAAGACGCATTGAACATATGTGAAAACTCCTTTTTTAGACTTCATTTGGGCCTTGGAAGCGAACGTTGTGGTTGGACAAACGCCCACCCGATGTGGAGCCGCCATATTGATTTTAGAAAGATTTGCCACAAGATCTTCTGGAGGATTTGTTTTATGATTCTGTTGTATTTCTTTTAGAAAGATTTTCTCCAATATTTTATTTTATCCCTTTTAGAAAGATTTGCTCCAATATTTTATTCTATCCCTTTTAGGAAGATTTGCTTTATTTATTTTAAGTTTTCTTTTAGGGTTGCTTTGTAATTTAAGTTTCTTTTCCTAGTTAAAGTAAGAAGTTGCTTTATTTGATTTAGAAAGTATGGGTATATATACCCCCACTATGTAGTCTTTTAGAAGGGTTCAAAGTTTAATAATATTTTCAGATTTCTCTTTTTAAGAGTTCTCTCTTGTTCTCTTATCTCTTCGGTGGATTCTCTTGGGGACGAGTTCGTAGCTTCTCATACCTAGGTGGATTCCTTGGTGGCGAAGTCTTTGTTCGGATTATCAATCAACCCGTCCATAGTTGAATGTGGCGCCTTCACTCCGTCATCTATCTTGTGTGGATCGTTTCATTAACCCGGTAAGTAACCACTCTTGTGCAAACTCTACTCTCCTCACCATCACATCTTCTCTTTAAACTTTCCATAACCAAATTTTCAACCTCTACCCAAAACTTTCCATATCTTGTTCCATACTACTAAAACATTCCTAAATACAATTTTTCCCTTATATACCACAACTACACATTCCCTAACTTGGAAAATCTCATAAACTCGTCCATAACCTGTTTTGGCCCTAGAAAACTACCCCAAACCTATATTTTGACTTACCAAAACTTCTAGATCATCCATCATAGTCCCAACCTTGCATCAGTAAAGGATATTGATTCTTGATCGTCACCACTATTCAGCGTCGGTAGTGATACCTGTCCGAGGTCTTATCCTTTTCTTTGCAAAGCGAGCGGGCGCCCAATTGAAGTGCTCGATCCCTAATGAAACCCTTGTCGATAATCCCTTTGTATCACGGACCTTGAGTTCATATGACTCAGCGGCGCCATCTATCTGGAATCATAGAAATGGGCGACGTACGGTGTAGCTGATGACAAAGTCTACATCCCTCTAGGGAGGTAATGCAGTAACTCATCCGGAAAAACATCCTCAAACTCACATACCACCCGAGGTAGACTCAAACCCTGTCCTGCCTCGTCCTCCAAGGTAAGGCTTACTATTGACCTATCAAGCTGTCCAGGTACCATCTAGAGTCATACGGCTAGGAGCAAGCATCATGCTTATCCCCACGAAATGTATCACGAATACCATCCACATTGTATAGTGTTAACCCTCCTCGATCACAATCCAGGCGACTCGTTGTGCGTCGACCAATCCATGCCAAGAATGACATCAAAGTTAGTATGTCCATAACTTTGAGAAGATCCACCATGAGTAGAATCCACGAGATCACTAACTCCACCAATCCAGGCATATCGTCCCGATCCTCACCTAATTCCTAGGGGAGAACTCACATGCAGCGACTTTTCCAAGGATTCAACCTTTAATCCCAGAACATTCACACAAGATGCAGCAATAAATGAATAAGATGCACCATAATCAAACAATACTCTTGCCCATAGGCGCCAGAGTAGGAACATACCCTGTATAACTAATGGATCTTTGTGTAGGCTAAAGTCACGTGGTGTAACGGTGTAAACACGCCCATGGGTCCACGAAGTCCGACTGTGGTCCACGCCCTCGATGTCGACCCATGCTCACGGCCTCTCTAGCTATCTACTTGGGAAACAATCGCATGTGTCTCGCACCTAAGGCGATATCTGTTCCCTTTGGCCCATCTTTAGGGTGGAAGGAATTTATCACAGGTAATACGAATGTGTCCAGATGAGGCTGGGGTGAGGTGTCCCATGACTGCGGGATCCTTGCCCCTCTATGGGCAATCCGTCTCATATGTCGGTGATGCTTATTGATAACATGTCATCGATCTGACAGGCTAGAGCCTTGATCGGCTTTGTACTGGCCCGTGGCCACACAATCACGAAAACCCTCGTGGAGCAGAGTCCTTTGCTTCTTTCCGAGCTCGAGAAGGCAGCCACTCATACGCTTATCACCAGCACCCGTATCTCGGATGCTCCGGGCATCATCTATCTCTCTTTCTATGGCCAAAGCTGTCTTGACCATAGAATCCATGTCTTGCAGGAGAAGTCCCACAATCTTGCCCCGGATGGACAACTTCAAACCATCCTCGAACTTTCTCACCTTGGCCGTATGCAGAGGCAACAATCATCCCGAGAAATGCTTCTTCCTGTAAACTTAGCCACGTGCTCAGTCTTGTCATGAGTCCCCTATTTCAACTCAAGGAACTCCCGGGCTTTTACATGTCTAGCAGATGCCAGGAAAAACTTGCCCATGAAGAGCTCTCTAAACTCCTCCCATGTCATTGCCTCCAAATTTCTTGAGGCTTTAACTTTAGTCAGCCATACGGGACCTCACCCTCTAGCCGAAATGTAGCTAGCGATCTTTGTAGCATCAGAGGTAATCTCCATATCCTCCAAAACTCTCTCGAAGCACAACCGGGACAATGAAATTAGCCACCATGAGTCCCCTCTCACACAAATGCTGGAGGATCATAATGCCGTAAACCTGCGAAGGTTATTCGAGTCCTCCCCATCCCCCAATTGCACCGGCTTTGTGCAATGGCGGGTAACTCGGCTGCCACTTGGCCTCCCGCGAGGCACATTAAAACGGTGGTGTGCCACGTAGGCACGACCTGGCGTCCCCTTGTGACTTCATGATCACACATATATCAAATAGAAATTTATTTATTTACTTATTTATTTTCCGAATCCCTAAGGTTTTAAATGCTCACCCTAGTGTTCAACATTTCCTATATACTATTCCCCAAGCATATAATTCACATAATACATAGCACAATATCATGCAACAATTCATCAGGATGCACAATGGATGCATGATCTAAACCTGTGCCCATCAAGCCCTAGGTAATCGTGTACTTAAACTTTCATGATACTTAACTGTTCTTGTTAGTATCAAATGTTCAGCACTAGGTATTTATAAACCTACGCTCTCAAGGCTGACTGGTAATTCCTTTGAATGTCTTGCTATTTGTGAGGATGCCGATCCGCTAGATATAGTCGTTGATCATGACCCCTCCAGTTATGGGTCTCCTACCGTACCGATTGTTCCAAGTCCCACTCTTGTGGATGTTGTCTCCTCTCTAAGTGGAGTGGGATCTTTGGAATCCTCCAGGCCAGTCCTACCCAGTATTGCAGAATTCTCGGACTCGTCTCCTAATTGTGAAACATTTAAACATATCAAGAGGATTGATGAATTTGGGTATCCATTATTCTGGCGTGTCGAAGAAGCTCCGAAAATTTGAAGAAGCAAAATCATCTTTGCCCAGAAAGTCCTCTAATCTAGCCGATCATCACCGGATCTAACATTCCCCTATATTGGCAAATTGACTAATCGCTCTGAGTGTTTGGTTTCCTTGGTTTCCTTGGGTGTCTGAGCCCGAGTTGTGGGCGGATTTTGTCTGATTTTCCTGTGCCCGGGGTGTGGGCTTATGTTTTCTCTGGTCGGTATGCTGGTCGGTGTGCTTGGTTGCCTGTTTGTGGGGTTTGATTATTTTATGGTGTTTCTGTATCGGGTTGATGCCCCTTTTCCTATTTTTTTTTAGGGAGGTGTTGTGCATTTTTGTATTTTGGTAGCCTTTGAAGCCGTGCGTATTCTTGTTTGGTTGTTGGGGCTTTGCCCTTTTTGGTAATAAATTCTTAATTATCTAAAAAAAAAAAAACCCTAGGCTCTACGATGCAAGGTACGACAGCCCAAATCCGGGGTCTTTTTTTTCCACGAATAACCTACAACCAAGCTATATAATAGCCTCATTCACGCATACTCATGTGTCACTCAATTATCAAGCAATGACACATATAGTACCTCTCATTCGAGACTCCGATGAGAGTGGTACACTTAGTGCAATGATCAACTTTTCAGAAACTATGTGGGCTTAAATGCCATCTGAGGCATGGTTATATTCTAGACTCAGAGGGACTTTCCATAGAGTCGAAGCGTGCAAAACGGACTTGGACCCGAGAAAGTTATGGTCGTCGAGAAATTAGCCTGGCCAGAGGCTCATTCTCTCTTTGAGGCGCTCGGCAAAAAACCCTAGCCAAAGAGGAATTCGGCTCGGCCTCACATAGCTCATCACTTGCTGAGGTTGGCTACACCACGAGCTCATCCCTCTTTGAGCTCGGCCCGTACAGCTCATCCTTCTTTGGGGCTCGGCCACACCTGGCTCATCCGGCAGGCTTGGCCCGAGAGGTCGGCTACACTCACAGAGGTCGACTCGGCCTCACACAACTCATCCTGCTGGGGTTGGCTACACACGGCTCATCCTGCGAGCTCGGCCATACACAGCTCATCCCTGCTGAGCTCGGCCACATAGCTCATCCATGCGAGCTCGACCCGCAGGCTCGACCACACGGCTCATCCTCTTGGACCCTTCAGGTAAAAGGCCATGGCGGTAGTAGGGTCGATTTGGGCCGTAGAAGGATGCTAGCTCAAATTCTCACTTTTTCCCAGAAAATCGGCTTTGGGCGATTCATCACCTTAAGGGTCCAAACGGGCACTATTCCCTTTGACTCATCAACGGTGAGCTCGGCCACCTACCGGCTCATCCCACGAGGCACGGCGAGGAAGAGTCAGCTCATCCCAGAAGCTGGGCGGAAGGAGTCAGCTCGCCCCAGAGGTCAGCTCGACCCGAGAAGGAGTCATCTCGGCAGGAAGAGCTCGGCTACGCTGACTCACCCTCTCGAGACTACTCCGACTAAAGGTCCATATCTTGGTGCTAGAGACCGATTTGGGTGATTCAAAAGCCTACATCAAGCTCACTGATGGGGCTACAATATACCAAAAGGCAATAGGGCCAAATTCCCTTTACTTCCCAACCAAAAATCAGTCTTAAAGTTCGGCTAATACATAGGATTGAAATAGAACGACTTCCTAAGGTTCAGTCGCAACCAAACATCCCCTCAAGGCAAGACACAACCCTTACCAAATTGTATTAAACATATAATCTGAGTTTAATTACAATTAATTTAAATCAAAAGTATAAAATTTTGACAACAGTTCAGTTTAAAACAAAAAAGTGGGTTTTCTACCTTGAAATTTTACAAAAGGACACAATAAGCCATCTTAGATCTTCCTCTCAACTAAAAACTCATGAAGTGCCTTCTCTTAGTGTACCTCTGGTACCTGAAAATATTTTTCCCACAACGGGGTGAGCTATGCCCAATAGAGAAAGTCTCCTACAAGGGCTACTCCCCACCTAAGTGCACATGCAATGGCATAATCCATAAAATCATTCACACACATTCATATAAAATATGCATATCTCTATATGAATGTCTATGTCATGCCCAGTCCTCACTGACTCTCTCATACATGCAATTTTCCATGTATGAAAACTAGTTTTCAAAGCAAAGCTTTTGTTTTGAAACTTCTTAATACACAACTCGATATTAGACAACCCTCTGAGATATTTTACACACTTGGACAACCCTCAGGAATAGTAAACCACTAGACAACCTCAGTATCACCCAGTTGCTTTGGACCATCTCAGGAGCCCCTTATTGGACAGCCCTAGATAGAGTTTTATTGGACAAACCTCGATATAATTTATTGGACAACCCTCGAATCAACATTCTTTGGACAACCCTCCCAGAATACCCATTTTATTCCGTACACTCACACCCGATTCACGCAATGACCTCGTGCACATGCAATGATAATGTCACTGCATAATATCTCATGTTACATGCATGATGGGAACTACATGCAACTCTCATAATACGTACTTCACAAACATCACGTTAATATATAATAACAAGCATGCATATAGTAACATCATTTTTCTCCTACAATCTGCATGTTATTCAAACAAAGCAATAACACACAAAAGCTGGATTTCAATCTCAAACTCGAGAAAACTGACATACACAGTACACAGCGAGATCATCTGCTCGAGATCCCAAACTACGATTACCTTAATCGGTTCAGAACTTTAGTTAAGAAACTACACAGAGACCTAGGCGGTCCCGGCCAATGGCAATTTCTATCAAAATTGTTGCTAAACCAGCCCCACTACTCAGGCTAGCCCTCATGGCCATTTCATGAAACCACAACCTAACCGGAGTAGGAAGGCCCTACCTCTCGGTGCGAATCCGTTCCTTCGCTACTTGACTCCTCTGTTTGTTGTCGAGAGGCTGTTGGTTCTCTCTTTCCTTTCCGTTGTCTTTCTTCTTTCTTTCTTTTCCCTTTTCTCTTTTCTTCTCTCTTTCTTTTTTCCTTTTTCTCTTCTCTTCACCAGAACAAATTGCTTTGGAGTGGAGAATATATCTAGATGTAGAACACCTCTTCCTTCTCCTCATGACCTGACATTCCACATGTCATTCATGCCCACTTTCCCACCACTATCCTCTCATGCAAGATAGAAGTGTGACACTTGGCTTCCACCCAAGTGCCAAGTGTCCTCTCCTCAGGTGCCACTTGGCATGCATCTTCATGCCACATGTCACCCTCTTATTCGTCCATTTGTCTCGAAATACATGCAACTCCGACCTTCTCGGAATTCGACGAAATTCGACTATGTACCTAGATTTCGCGCGACAAACTTAACGGTATGACCCGTGTCTATCATTTTACTTTATTCGGGGTCTCACATGCTTGTTGTTTTGAGAAATGAAAAGTTGTATGCTAATTTTCAAAAATGTACTTTTTGCATGGAGAAAGTTGTTTTCCTTGGTTTTGTTATTAGTGGAAAAGGTATTGAAGTGGATGAAGAAAAGGTTAAGGCGATCAAGGAGTGGCCAATGCCTAAGAGCATCACTGAGGTAAGAAGCTTTCATGGTTTGGCTAGTTTTTATCGGCGGTTTGTTAAAGACTTTAGCCTGATTCTTGCCGCAGCTCAACAGAAATTGATAAAAGAATGTTGGTTTTCATTGGAGCAATGATCAAGAAAATGCATTTGTTGTTATTAAAAAGAGAAAGGTTATGTTAACACTTTGTGTTAGCATTACATGACTTTTTTTTTTTTTTTTTTTTTTTTTTTTTTATGGCACGAGATTGAATGTGATGCCTCAGGAATAGGAATTGGAGCTATTTTGATGCAGGATAAGCGACCAATAGCATTTTTCAGTGAGAAGTTGGGAGGAGTAGCTTTGAATTACCTAACTTATGATAAGGAGCTCTATGCACTTGTTAGAGCTTTAGAGACTTGGCAACATCATGGCTGGGAGTTTGTAATCCATCTTGATCATGGTCGTTGGAAACATCTCGAGGCCCAGTAAGTTGATGAGAATCAAAGCACACGGGATCAGAGTGATCACGAGGGCTTCTAGAAGATTCACTAGATTCAATCTTAATTATGGAAAATTTGGTCGGGCTGTGAAGCCTTGGAATCATAGGAATATATTTATGTTTCCAGTGTTGAGTTTTATTACTATTTTGATTTGGAGTTGTTTTATTTTAGAAAAGATTTATTCTCGAGTCAAGTAGAAGTTGCTTTATTTAATTTAGAAAGTGTTTTGCTTGGAAAATAGGGTTTCTATTTCTTTTAGAAAAGATTTAGCCAGGATTTGGTGTTGATTTCTTTCTTGATTTGGTGATGATTTGTTCACGATTCAGCTGTATTTTGGGGCGACTTGTTCTACTTTAGTGCGAATTTGTTTCGATTCTTGTCATTTGGGCCCGATTTGTTCTGATTCTTCTTATTTTGGAGAGCTGATTGTTCTGATTTACTTTGCGATTTTATTACGAGTCTTGTCACGAAAAGTTATCTAGTTTCTTTTTGTTTTGGCCAAATGTTACTTTCTTGTGGCGGGCATTTACTTTCTATTTCTTTATGTTTGCGAGCTATTTATAAACACAGTATCCTATACATTCTTCAAGTTTTAAGCATTTATAAAATTGAGAGTTTCAATATCTCTTTGTTTCTTTAAAGAACTCCTTGAACTTATCGGTTATTCCGTGGCGTCCTCACATATACCAAGGTTCTTGCTTCCATATAAGCATCGAATTCGAGTCATCCATCAATGAGCAGAGTGTTTTTTTTTCTTAGAGCTAATTCGATCACGGGTCTCCTCACAAGTTGTGAGTTCCTTATCATTTTGGTATCGAGCGACGGGGTTATTTTTAAGTTTTGCCTATCTTTTATTATTATTATTTTTTTCTTTATCCAAACCATCTTAGCCACCACTTTCCTTCATTCCTTCTAAATTAAAGTTCAATTCCCGATTTTAGTCACGACCTAATATCCCTACTCCATCCCAGTCAGATTTTCTTCATTCTTGATTAGATATAACTTTTTAGTTTCCTTTTGAAGCAATCCATTGAGTTAAAAAACAAAAAAAAAAAAAGAAAGAAGAAAAAAAGGGGAAAGTAAAGGAAAAGGATCCGGTAAAAAAAAAAATCCTAAAAGTTTATCATCATTCTAGTTTCTAGCAATCCAATCCCCACCATAGTATAAAAAAATAAATAAATAAAGCATGAATATTGGTTAACGCCACCAACCTGTCCTTTTCTTCTTTGATATGTTTTTGATTGAATTTTGCGGAAAAATATGATTTGTTTGATTAGTTCCAAAAGAATTCAAAGAGAAATTTTGAGTGGAAAAAGGCAAGAGTGGTCAGATTATTAGAGTGAGAAAAGCCAAATATATTGTGTGAAAGCTCTGTGGCCAGAGTGAATCATTCTTGAGTGAAAACCGGTGGCTTGAGTGATTTGTGAGGAGTCTACTTTTTTTCTCTAACCTTGTTTTTGCAGCACTATGTCAAACAACAACGCACCTGAAGGTGTGGCGGGAGGCGTTGACATGAAGTTCATTATGCAGGCCTTAACTAGAGAAGTACAGAGAATGTTTAGGGTTGAATTGGAACAATTCCATGAAAGGGTGGAGCAAAGCTTCGAGCACCCACGAAACCCTCCCACAGCGCGTAGAGAGGAGAAGGCACTTGAAGAGGCGCGGGTAGACGAAGAAATTATGACGGAGGAGACTTTGAAGATGAGAATGGTTATGATTCGGGTGTTAATGTAAGGGAGGAATGGGAGACCACAGAAAGATATAGAATCGGGAAGATAATAATTTGGGAAACATTAAGATGAAGATTCCATCTTTCCAAGGAAAGGATGACCCCGAGGCATATCTTGAGTGGGGAGGAAGATAGAGTTGGTTTTTGATTGTCACCATTATTATGAAAATAAGAAGGTGAAGCTTGTTGTTATAGAGTTCTCAAATTATGCCATAGTGTGGTGGGACGACTAGTGTTGAATAAGGAAGCGAATAGGGAGCCGTCGGTGGGAAACATGGGAAGAGATGAAGAGGGTGATGCGGAAGAGATTTGTCTGGAGCTTACTACTCTGGGAATTGTACAACAAGTTGCAATGGCCAAAGCTTGATATTGAAGAGATCGAGAGGGCTACCATGGCGAGGTTTCTGGCGGGATTAAACCAGAGGATTTAAAATGTGGTGGAATTGCAACATTATGTGGAGTTGGAGGATATGGTGCATATGGCCATCAGATTGAGAATCAAGTCAGAGGAGGCGTAACAACACCGTTCTATGCAGTCCAAGTTTCATCTACTTGGAAATCAAATCAATGGAGGAAGGAAGGAGTCATGGCCTTGAAAAACGAACTAAAGCAGGGAACAACGAAATCCAAGGTAAACCCAGATTCTTTTCACTGCTCGGAATCGTGATTTTATGTGTTTTAAATGCCAAGGCGGGGGTCGTATAAGCGTCCAGTTCAGCAGTCATGGTGATGCGGGACGATGGTGAGATTGAAGCGAGTGATGAGTTGGATTGTGTGATTCTATATGCCCATCCTTAGGATGTTGATGATGAGATACCATGTCGAGGACTGACTAATGGTGTGGCCGGGGAGGGCCCTTAAAGTGTGCAAGCTAAGGAAGATGACGAGATGCAACGGGATAACATTTTCACACTAGGTGCAGCGTCAAAACACGGTATGTAGTGTGATCATTGATGGGAAGTTGCCTGCCCAATGCCATTGCTTCTGACCATGGTGGAGAAACTAGGAATGACAGCAGTAAAATAACCGACCTTTTAAGTTGCGATGGTTGAATGATAGTGGGAGGTAAGGGTGAATAAACAAGTGTTAGTCTCTTTTAGCGTGGGAAATACGAGGTAAAGTTTTGTGTGGCGTAGTTCCCATGCGCCACGGAGCACTTATTATTAGGAAGACCATGGAAATTTGATTGGAAAGTTAAGCATGACGGCTTCACCAATAAGTACTCGTTCGTGCACAACCAACGGACCGTTACTCTTGTTCCTTTGACACCAAGTCAAGTTTATGAAGATCAAGTAAGGTTGCAAAGGAAGTGAACAAAGAAAAAGTGAAATAGAGAGTAGACAAAGAAAAATTGAAAAGAGAGTGAGTAAAAGAAGGAGAAATTATGTAGTGGCGAAAATTTAAGAAAAGGAGAGAAAAACCCGATCTCTATGCAGGGCAAGTGAGGTTAAAGAGAGCATTGATGTAAACGAGCCTACGATTGTACTTTTGTACAAAAGACACTTTTTAATACTAACGACTTGACACTTCTTTGCCCTAGTTCTATTGTCTCGCTTTGCGGGAATTTGAAGATCTTTCTGAAATTCGAAAGTTTACCTCTATCACGGTCAGACATCAAATTGATTTTGTCCCTAGTGCTACCATTCGAATCAACGTATAGGGTAATCTCGAGGAAACAAGGAACTCCCAGCATGTTGGTGAATTGATGGAAAGGATATGTGAGGAGAGCTTGAAGGTCCATGTGTAGTTCGGTGATTTTAGTTCCCAAAGGATGGATAGTGGAGGGATTTGTATTTATTTTCATGTCATCCACAACATTATGGTTAGATTCGAGGGCCCAGATCTTTTCGAGGAAAAGAGGGGGAATGATGAGAATCAGCCTGAAAAGGATCGTGTCGGGAGCTTCTAGAGATTCATTAGAATTCAATCTTAATTATGGAAAATTCAAATTCGGGAGGCAGTGAAACCTTGGAGATCACAGGAATATATTTATGTTCAGTGTTTTGAGTTTTATTGCTATTTTGATTTGGAGTTGTTTTATTTTAGAAAGATTTATTCTCAGTCAAAGTAAGAAGTTCTTTTATTTAATTTAGAAGTGTGTTTTGCTAGGAAAATAGGAGTTTATTTCTTTTAGAAAGATTTGCTTCAGATTTGTTGTTAATTTCTTTCTTGATTTGGTGATGATTTGTTCACGATTTGTTTATTTTGGGTGACTTTTCACGATTTGAGTCTTAATTGTTCACGATTTGCGGCCATTTGGAGGCGATTTGTTCCTATTTTTGAAGCTGATTGTTCACGATTTTATTACGAGTCTTGTCCTAAAGTTATCTAGTTTCCTTTTTGTTTGGCCAAATATTTACTTTCCTTGTGGACGAATATTTAGTTTATTCTTCATGTTTGTGAGCTGTTATAGGCTTGTTATGTATTCTTGATTTTAATCATTTATAAAGTGAGTTTAAATTTCTCTTTAGTTCTTTAAAGAACTCCTTAGACTTATCGGTTATTAGTGGCTTTCATAGAAGAGGAACTTATCGATCGGATCTCCATCACCGTTGTGGCGTCTCACATATACAGGTTCTTGCTTCCATATAAGCAGGTGAGTCATCCATCGGCTTTACGCTGAGCGTTTCTTAGAGCTAATTCGATCAGTGCCACTCCCACAGGAGTGTGGCCGGGGGTTCGTATCAATGCTAGATGGATGGAGTACATTGAAGACTTTCATATGTTATTTGGTACAAACAAGGTAAGGAAAATGTGATTCTTGATGCTTTATCCCCGAAGGTATGTGCTTCTAACTTCTTTGGGTGCCAAAATGCTTGGGTTTGAGTATGTGAAAGATATGTATGCCAATGATGTTGATTTTGCTAATGTGTATATGGCATGTGATAAGACAACATTTGAAAAATTCTATAAGCATGATGGTTACTTGTTTAGGGGAAACAAGTTGTGTGTACCAAATTGTTCAATGCGTGAATTGTTAGTGCGTGAGGCACATGGTGGGGGGCTGATGGGACACTTTGGTGTTAGGAAAACTTTAGAGATCTTGCATGAGCATTTGTTTTGGCCTAAGATGAAAAAAGATGTCATTTGCCTTTGTGGTAGATGCATTACATGTAGAAAGGCCAAATCTAAGGTTATGCCACATGGGTTGTATACACCCTTACTTGTTCCTAGTGAGTGATTGAGTGTACGAAAAGTCTTGTGCAGGTACTATTCGAGATGAGTTTTGAGTACTTTGCTTGCTAATCATATCCAATTAAGCTAATTGAGGTGTTGGGTCACTTAGTATCACTTATGCCATTGCGAGGTTATTTTTGGTTATTTTGCGAGGTTTTGCATGCCTTGGCCACCTAAGTTCGAGTTCGATATCGAGATATGTCTTGGTGTGAAGATTGAAACTATTTTCGGCCATCAAGTATCAAGATTCGAGGAAGAAATGAAAGCGAGAAGTGATGAAAAGGGATCTGGAGTAGAAGAAGTTTGGTGCGGTGGTAGCAGGCGACCAGGAAATTTGGCTATGATTGCGAGAATTTTGCTTAGTTGCGAAATTTCGCGATCATAGCGAAAATTTCGCGATCCTAGCGAGAATGAAGAAAGAACCGTAAAATTTGTGAAATTCAGTACTAAGCGAATTAACCCGATTGGCTATCTCTCATATTTTTTAAGCTACAAGTTTGCGAAATTTCGCTAGCTAAGCGAGGATTCAGCGTAGATAGCGAAGATTTTGATTTATTTATCTACGTACCAATTTCGTGAAATTTGTGAGAATTTTAAGCTATCTGACGAAATTCTCTGCATATGGCAAATTCTGCCCTGGTAATTTTGTGTATTTGTTCCTAATCGACTACGTTTTGGTGTATTACCACCTTGTCCCTTGTCGACCCGATGTTTTAGGCATTCTTGTATTTTCACACTTTGGGTGCTTTATCGCCCCGTGATTTTGTAACCACTAGCGACTTAGAAATGACTTTTGATTTCAAGAAAAAGGAATTCCACGCGAACTTTCATTTTAGGGTTTGCTTTTCTCTCTTCTCTCCTCTTTCTTTCATTTCTAGAACGCAAACACCCCCTTGAGGATGACGGCTTCAGGGATCTTGCGGTAAGCCTTATAACTAGAAAGATGGGTGAAAAGCTTGGTTTTGGGGCGGAGTTGCGGGTGGTGCCGTGTTTTAAGCCTTTCTGATGCGTATTTATGGCTCCAGGCTTTTGAGCTAGGGTTTAATGCCATTTAATGTCATTACTTTAGCCAAATACTTGCCATGCTTTGAGGTCGATTGCACGCCTTATTGTTAGATACTGCGATATTCTTTAGATGAAGTCTTTATGAGCCCGAAATGAGGTTGAGTGTTAGGGTTTAAGGCGAAAGGAAATTTGTGAATGCATGTTACTGTGTTGACTCGAATAGAATTGGTTCTAGGGTTAGGTTTTATAGTTAAACAAAGATCAGGTTATGGCTTGGACTATAGGTTGCTTGCCATGATGCGAGGACCTCTTGAGGAATGACTTGTTGCTTGTCTTCATCCAGTGACTAAGCATTGAGAGTAACCATTCACACTTTCATTTAAGCCATTACAGTTAGTCAGTAACCAAACAACCCCCATTGTTTTGAAACAAATCCCTGAAATCAAACAAGCCTCACCGTTTCAAACACTTATGCAAGTCATTCATAGGATGAAAACCCATCCCCGTGTTCGACCCTAGACCGCTATGCTACAGTAGCTTGACTACGGTAGTAGGAGGAACATAGGAAACAAATTTTGTTAATTCCGCTCACCTTACCGTGGCACGAATCAAATGGCGTCGTTGCCGGGGATGGTGCCAAACTACGTTTGATGAGTTGAAGTGTACTTGTAATCCTCATTACAAGTGTAGGTGACGCCACAGACCACTTTTTGAATTTCGGTTGCTATAGCGCAGTTTCCTTACTTAGCGGTTATTGCCCATGACCCTGTTTTTCTTACAGTCGATTTTTATTTGGACTAACATTACCCCTTTGCTTCGAGTTTGTTTGTGTTCTTTGTTGTGTCTTATTTTGTGTACAGGTGTTTATACGACCTTTGGGATGAGGGATATCGAGTAGATTCGCAGTGAGTGCACCCGATTGAACAAGGGTACGTAATCGAGTGTGTTACCCGATGACGAATGGATCCTCTGCACGAGGAACGACAAAATTAAACAAACACCTCCCATGAACCTTGGCTTACGAGATCCATGAGGATCACATACACCCCTCTAGAGTTAGTGCCTTCTGGCATCCATACCTCCTGGCGAAGATGTGTGATGAAATTTTATTTGGTACTTTACTCCCCACGTATCATGGTATGGAAAATGAAGCCCATACACTCCTTATTGGATTTGAGAAGTTTGCATTACCTTTAAGGAAGGTATGATGGGCGTGGATTTGCTGGAAGTTAAAGGCATTTCCCGCGACCCTGGGGAGCAGGCAGATATGGCTTAACTTCATGCGAGACCAGGAGATCGTAGAGAAGTGGGGTGAGGCTGCGAGAGCGAAATTCTTAAAGAAGTGCCGGTGCCTGAGACTAACAATTTGAAGAGGCAATTGCAACTGCGACTGAATGGTGAGAGGTTCTACGGTCTTGGGAGAAGTTTATGGAAACTATCAGTGCATGCCCACACCATGGGTTTGATACATGGATGCTTGTAAGCCACTTGATGGTGGTATGTCTGCTGCCGTGGGCGGCTATTGGAGACACGTGTGTGGGGAGATTTTTTGACGAACATCCGGTGAAGCCATGGATTTTTGAACTACGTGTGAAACTTCTAGGAGTTGGGATGAGCGAGCCCGAGAAATTGAAAAATGAGGCCCTCGGCCAGCCACAGGGGAGGAATTTATGCCTTTGTCGGAGGACGTGGAATGAAAATTAGGATTTGACCTTAGTTTAGGAAGGTGGAGGCTAGAGCGACGACTCCATGAGTGCGAGCGGTGTGAAAAATCTGCCTGGCTTGATCCTGCACGATTTCCAATCCACTTGCCCACCCGGAAAAACGGTATCTATGGCCCTTCGGTGAAGGATTTGATGTCGAGAATATATCTGAATGTCGTAGGTCGATACAAGCCACCACAACCTGTGCTCCATATGGGGAATACACGATTTCGATTGGGAGGGAATCACTAACCTCTCACGAAACCTAATCCTGCTATGTGCCCAGGGCTGCCAAACCACGGTTGGTTCCACCTCTCGACCTGACCACCACCATCCTCTCTCTGTGGAGCGAAACCGTATTGAATTTGAGTAAGGTGGTAAGCGACTTTGTGGAAGAGCGGGGATCGATGTCTGGCCCAGCCTGAAAAGGATTGATACGTAGAGCACGCCCATGAGAGAATAGATGGGCTTGAGCAATCTTAACCGGAGAAAATTGATAACCTGCGGTATTCAATCACGAAGATCAACATGAGTGCTTTGGAAGTACGGGAGAGAGGAAGGTTTCCTTCCCGAACGTGCCAAATCAGAAAGGAGTCCATGGTAGGTTCATCAGCGGTCGGGAATGGATGAGGTGAGAAGCGATAATCACTTTGAGGAGTGGAAAGAGGTTGATCAGCCCGTACCTGGCTTTGTTGAGGAAACGGAAAAGGGGAAGAATTAGGCGAACACATTTTCACGAAGGAGGACTCAATGAAGCCTTTGCATGCCACCTCCGTTTCACGAGCCTTAGAAGTAAGAAGAAGGCATCGGGCGGGCATCTAGAAGTCACAAGGCGGGTGAAGGTGAACATACCCCTTTTGGACATCATCAAACGAGTCCACACGCCTATGCAAAGTTTTTTGAAGGACCTTTATGTCGAAGGGGTTGGGCATTGAGAAAAAGGCATTTTTAACTGAACAAGTCAGTGCCATAATCGAAGCGAGAACCCGATTCGAATACGAGGATCGGGATCCCCCACGATTTAGGTTAATATTGGTGGGACTAGCATAGACACAAGCCTTGCTTGATTTAGGGCGGTGTGAACCCTCTTTGCCATACTCGGTGTATAGCGATTAGGTTTGGGAGAGCTTAAACCTGCAACATCACTATCATTGGCGGAGTCGATCGGTGAAGATCCCCAGGGGATAGTTGAGGATGTGTTGGTGGTAGACAAAATTCTACTACCCGGTAGACTTTTGTGGTGCTTGACTGCCGACGATAGAGAATGGGCCCGATCATGTGCCAGTATCACGGAAGACCATTTCTAGCCCTTTGCCCGATGCAATCATCAATTGCGAAAATGGAGTCATGCAACTTACTTTTGGTAACATGACATTGGGCTGAAACGTATTTCACTTGAATAACAAGCCTGGTGGTGGAAGATGAAAATCGAGTGGCGATGAAGTTTGTTCGGTGGAGTGGGATGCGAGGAAGGCTGAATGTCCGAAAATTGCCGAATAACTTGACAGGTGAAGCGGGTGTGGTGCCATCGGTATCTAATGCGAGGCCGGTGCTCAGTGAGAATCGGTAATGGAAGAAAAAGCAACCGTAGGGCATTGAACATCAGGCTGCTTGTACAAACCAGCTACTTGAGGGGTTGAGGAGATCCTCCTCATGACCCACCATGAGTAATTTGTGACGTGGGGTTTGGTGTTCTCAGCAAGTGGAGTTCGATAAATTTTGGTTTTTATTTTTAATTTGAGGTGATTTCAATAATTTTGGCTATTTTTAGTAAGTTTCTAATTTAGTATCTTTCTATTTTAAGCGATTTTGTCTAAATTTTATATTATCTTATATGAAATTATTAGATATATTTTATATAATAATTTTAGTACATTTTTAGTATTATTTTAATTTTCATTTTAATGTTGAAAAATATGAATTGCGAGGTGGTAGCTCAGTCGCTATAATAGAGAAATGACTCAGATTTGCTGCCGAGGCTTTATTTAAACCGGGGGAGGGCGAAGTCTTCATTCCAAACTCCTCCTCCCTTTGAGCGAAGAGTATGAGAGCCCTCTCTGGCGTGTATGATAGTAGAGCCACGGTTTTTCCTGACTGCACCGGCCGGTAGGCCACAGGCCCTTCCACGTCTTGGTGCCTCCACGTGCGGGAGCCACGGCCGAGCCCGCTGCGGCTGCCCGGTCTGGCCGCAGCTCGGTGTGGGGAGCCACGCCCGGCTGCCGCGGCCAGCTCTTGATGCGCGCCCAGGAGCAGCGGGCTGTATTCTTAGCCAGCCCTTGAGTCCTTAGCCGTAGGTACCTCGTTCATCGGCGGTGAGCCTGAGCCCCGTCTCACCCGCATCAGCCCTCGATCTAGTCTAGGGGTCCCCACCGCCCGTGCCTGTTCAATAGCTGAGCCCCGGTCCCATTTTCACAGGAGGAGCCCCCCGCCCAAAGGCCTTTCGACCACTGTCATGGTGCGCACTGCAGGTGGGTCCCACCTCGACCCTCGTTCGCATCTCCGAGCTGAGGAGCAGCCCCAATCTGCCCCAGCTCCAAGACCCGTACTCAACCCGGGGCCCTCGAGGCACCCCGAGATCAGGGTCTCGGGGAGGTACTGCACTTGATAGACCCCGCCCCTTCACCAGCATTCACAAATACATCCAGAGGGTCTGCCTCAAGCGCCCGTACTTCAGGGACGGAGAGTCCTCATCCTTCAGAGACACAAAATTGTCGTCTACATCACCAACAGAGGCGACCTCATCTCCCGCCATCGCGCCCGAGGACGGCCCTTATTCGTCGGGGCACCCCATTCTCGGGAATGTGGCTTCACCAGAGATTTTCACGGGAGTCAGACGACAAAGGCCACGATGGTCGACCTAGCCCGTGGACTCGACGCGCTGGATCGAGCATTACTCATTACCGTCGCTCACGCCGAGGCGCCGACAGCCCCCGGTGGTGCTCCGCCTACCATTCTATAACCTCCCGGGGAGCGCCTAGCCCACTGGAGCTCCAATTTAGTATTGATGATCGACCGTGAGGCCCGAGCAATGATGATATTCACGCATTGGCCTCGCAGACAAGTGTGCCAACGTCGGGAGGATATCGACCTGGCCTCACCGACTAACGAGGTCACAGCTTCCGCCTCGAGACACCACAGCTAGGACTGTAGATTATTCCTATAGCCTCCCGCCTATATTTTATTGATCATCTCGTCGCGACCCCTATTCCCACTTCAAAGACCACGTACAGGGGCCATCCGAGGCTCTGCACTAAACTCGTGAGGGATTCCGGTTCGCCTCCGAAATGCGATGACCCTAATGCATTTTGAAGACAAGGTCCACCGCAAGGGCCCGGGCTCGAGCGCAGAGCCCACCCTTGCCGATGCCACGACTCCCGAGCCAGTCCCGAGCACTCTGGGCTTTCCGAAGGAGCCTCTGACAGGAGGGATTAGAGGCCCTCCGGTCCGTCGATGGAGCGAGCGATGGCGATGCCGATCTTTCTCCAACAGCGACTGTGGAGGAGGTGCGACGAGGAGCCAGAGGACTCTCATAGAGAGATGTAGATGTTCCCGAGGACGAGACGGAGATGAGGCTGCCATATATCTCCTCCATCTCCTCCTCTACCAAGATTCGCGATACTCCAGCCCATCTATACAAAGACAAGATTCGGCCTGAGTATGTTCATGCTCGCACTGTGGAGCCAGCTAGGAGTTATGGATGTCAGAGGTTTACTGGCCGCTACCCGTGCAAAGACAAGATCGGGTCAGCCTGAGCCGAGGCCACTTTGGGTCGTTGTCATGCCATGCTCCAAACAGATCATGAGTCACCCCGCCTCCGCATGTTCCCCGACATCGACGAAAGCCAAGAAGAAGACTAAAGAGCAGCAAATTTCTAGACATGTCGCCACAAGAAAGAAGAATATCGGATCCACCACCACTTACGAGATTTAGGTGGTCGATTTCGCCTCTAACTTTCCTATCCCTATTACATGTCTATGCTTTTATCGAGGAAAAGTTATGTAGGAGGTCTTCTCGCGTTATGTTTTCAGGTTTCGCCTTATCAACCGCCTACTAATTTTGTGTAGGGTTCATGTATTAGCCATAGTAGGCAAGATACTTTTTGTATGTTCAATATATTACATGTACTAGCCATTTGGTTATATCAAAAGTTACGTGATATTTCCATTTATTACACTTTCAG